>JARFJB010002109.1:4239467-4677466 GCA_036346205.1 Vesta saturnalis
CATTTTTTCACCGACGAAGTATATCAAATGATTTCTGAAGAAACAATTCGCTATGGAACGGTGCAGAAAAATAAACCTGCTTTCACAATTTCAACTCAGGAAATTAAAATTTTTATTGGCTTTTTGATATTTTCGGGATATCATCGTTTACCAAGTGAACGCGACTACTGGTCAGATTCTGAAGACCTGGGAATAGGACTTGTAAAGGATGCTATGAGCCGAAATGTATACACAGAAATCAAATCGATGTTACATTTTCAAGACAATTCGAAGGCAAACGAAAATAAGCACGATCGAGCCTTCAAAATTAGACCTCTAATAGATTTAATCAACATTAATTTTAGAAAGTGGGGTATTTTTGAAAAACATTTATCAGTTGATGAGATGATGGTTCGCTATTACGGTCATCACGGATTGAAACAATTCATAAAAGGTAAGCCTATACGGTTTGGCTACAAATTGTGGGTAATGTGTGGAAATAGTGGATACTGCTACAATTTTTCCCTATATTGTGGCAAAGAAAACACTGAACAAGTTGACCCCTTAGGTACTAGAGTTGTCACTAACATGTTGTCGGTGGTTGGCGATTCTAGTGGTTATGCTGTATATTTTGATAATTATTTCAGTAGCTATAATTTGTTGAAAATATTGAGAGAAAAGGGGTTTCGTGGTACGGGCACTATTCGTGAAAACCGAACAGAAAAATGTCCGTTAAAAGGGACAAAAGAAATGGCTAAGATGGAGAGAGGAATCTACGACTACAGGTTTGATAAAAGAAGCCAAATACTGGTTGTTAGATGGAACGACAACAAACGTGTAATTATTGGAACAAACTTCGACACGATTGAACCGCTTGCACATGCTCTACGATGGAATAAGGATAAAAAAGAACGTGTGCCAATTCCTCAACCAAAAGTTTTGCAAAATTATAATAAGTATATGGGTGGAGTAGATCACCATGATTGGTTGCTGGAGAAACATTCAATAGCCATCCGAGGCAAGAAGTGGTATTGGTGTTTAGTTACCCGAATAATAGATATGTGTGTAGTAAATGGGTTCATTTTATACAATTTAGTCCATCCGGGGAAAAAAAGGTCCATTAAAGATTTTCGCCGAGACATTCCCGTTTCATATTTGAAGCTGGGTCGTGGGGAACGGGTTTTGAAAGGAAGAATTTTAAGTTTGCCATCAACGTCGCGAGCAAACGTTTGTGAGGGTGTAAGATTTGATGAAAAGGGCCACATTTTGGAAAAAAGGGAAAATCAGCGCCGATGTCAGTTTGTATTATGCAAATCAAAGCCTCGCACGTTTTGTAATAAGTGCAATGTAACATTGTGTGTTCTTTGCTTTTCGAAATACCATACCAAATCTTATAGACGCTAGGCATCATTATTAATAATAATATTATGTAGTTGTTAATAAAATAGTTTTAAGTTATTTTTTCCCTTATTTAACACCTAAAATAAAGTTAAAAACGTTTAGTGCCAATGTTGAAGAAAATTATGCCAACGCCCAGCGTCCACAAATGAGGACAGCCCATATTTCAAAAAATAACAAAGTAAAAAAAAATAACAATGTAAAAAGTTTAAGGTAAGCAACTTATACAATTCCTGCAAATATCGATTCAAAATTTCAAAAAAAAAGAATTTGGGCGTTAATGGGTTAATACACCAACAAATATGTGTAAAAATTAATTAAATGATATTGAAAATATTTAAGCTATATTATCGATATTTTATTAGAAACGGGCGGCTTTGGATTTTTTTAGGTTGGTATTTAGCTGTCTGTTAATGCCTATCTGACATTAAGTTTACAACGGCTGTTTGACATAGATAATTGTTTTTGTTTTTACAAGTTGCCTATTTTCCTTACGAACTTATTAAAAAAAAGGTTGTATAATTATCCTGAAAGAATACTATCAAAATTATTTCATTTCTCTTAATTTCCGCTTTGTTGAAAGCCCTAAACCAGATATTTACATTTGCTCAAATTTGCAATAACTACTGAATCTAAATTTTAACTAAGATATATTAGTAATGAAAATAAAAACATCATTCTGTTTACTTTGGATTTATTTGAATGGTTAAATAGGATAATGGCGATATTGAGAAATAATGTAGTGTTATGTGCAACTAAAATGAACCTTAAAATGTCTATTGATCTTAGCCTAATCATTACATAATTTCTGTTATGTTTTTCTAGGTTGTTACTTTACGATTTTATTGCTGACACTACTTCACTCACACTCAGACATAAATCAATTAGTGGCAATTCTATATGCATTTTTATTTAGCAACAAGATTTTTAACACAGAATTACCTTTTTATATTTGTGATACTGAAACAGTCCATTTATTAGCGTGTGGCACAGCAAGTAGACATTAATTGCTTATCGATCGTCCTCTTTCATCGCCCTACTTTAAATATATTTTTACAAAACATTTACATATATGAACTGTTCTATAATAACATCTTGTATCTTTTTTTTTTAATTTGAATTTAATTTTCAGAAAATGGAAACGTTATACACAGAAATCGTAGAAATTACGAAATTGGAAACGGAAATAAAAATTCCGTCGAAATAACGTCAACTGGTAGAAGATCAACAATATTTACTACCGAAAATTCAACGGTGGTGTATGCTCAGATTGGTGGAACAGCGGCATTACCTTGCGTAGTTAGAAAATTTAATAATGGGGTGGTGAGTCTGTAATGCTATTTACTAAAAATTAGTGATTAGTTTTAAAATGGACATTTCAATTACCTTATTCTTATTGCACCTTTTAAATTAAAGGTTTCTTGGTTACGACGAAAGCAAGAACCGCCTGCGTTACTAACTGTTGGATTAACGACGTACAGCGCAGATGATCGTATCTTTGTAGAGCACGTTAGACACCTTCAGAATTGGGGCTTGCTGATCAAGTACGTTCACCATTCTGATGAAGGACAATATGAATGTCAAGTTTCCACACATCCACCAACCAGTATTTTTATTCAACTAAAAGTTACAGGTGACTATTATTATCAATTTTCAAAAACTAATTTAACATTTTTGTAAAAAAAATATATACATTAGCTTTAAATTGAACAACCGTAATTGAAGCAAAATAATGGAATACTTTTGAATTGCCTATGAATTTTCTAATTTTAATAGTATCTAATGAATAAAACGAAATAGTCTGATTATTATGTGAGTACGAAAAAACTTGTAATTAAAGTCCATCGTCGCTAAGAACCATTAAAGTTAAAGTTATAGAAACTTAAAAAAACCTTTACTACAAATGGGTATAAAACAATAAAAACCTGACAAACGTAACAAAGCACATACTGTGAAAAGAATTGTGTTAGTGTTAACATCAAACTGAACGGCAGTGTGATTGAAATCATTATAACTTTCAGTCACCTTTTGTTGGAAACCACTTGAAATGTGCATATCAAATATTGTGAATGAAGCAACATTGGTATTCTTTTTAATGTAGATGGCTGCCGTGTTACAACATATTTCTAATTATTGTAGATTAGTGGAAATAAACAGAACTAGGGTTGACCCTTTATAAAAAGTATGGTGTATTTATGCAACTTTAACGTTTCGACCTTAACCAGGACCTCTTAAGGTTAATCATCATATTTGATAAACGCTGTGTATTTTTAACATTATTTTAGGATAATTATTATTATATAAACCTGTACGTTTCGCTAAAAATTGCAGTTATCGTCCTCGGTGGTGGTAATACTATTAAGATTTACTTAAAATGTTAAACAAAGAACCTCGCACCATTTAAATGGCAAATGGATTTCTGTGGATTTGACTAAACTTTTGATATGTAGATTGTAGATTGTAAGGTTCTAATTAAAGACTACCATAGGCAGAAAGTCGAAAAATTGACGGTTTTTGCGCTACAGCTCGCCAAAGTTGTGAATATGGAAGTACTATTTTTAAATGTGATGTGCAAGAGTTTAACGAAATTATTTATTAACGCCAAGCAACATAAGTAATTACAACAATATGGGTATCGCATTCTTATTATTTGCAATGTTAGCTGCGTCCAATATTTTATCTAACAAAGTGGATTTTGCATGGTGAACATCATTTTCATAACGCGCAAAAAAAAAACGCACATATTCCAAGAGTTCTTGCACCTGATTTGCAAGTACAGTAGTAACCAAGAACTAGATCCTCCACATTCTCATCGGCTTCTTGATTTTGGGTGGGGTTGTAAGAAATCCACAATTAATGTTTTGCCGCATTGCGAAAGCGCGAAAAACGTCTAACTCGTACAACCAAGGTTCGTTATTAAGAGAATCTATATGGAACTCTTCTTCAAATTGTTGCAACATCTTTAATGTAAGAGATGGACCAGGTTAACTTGGTATACCCCTACAGTGAGCTCTCAAAGATAATCCAAAGTGACATGAGGGAAGTTACCTGAAACATGCTCATTTATTTGAACCCATCGCGCGTTCCGTCTACGAAGATTTTCTACTTCCACCCGGGCTTTTTCCAGTAATTGCTGAGCCAGCACGTCGTTAGCGCCTATCATAAGAACACGACGGTGAAGCTTATTTATTATCGCTCCAGCAATACGATAGAAACAGCCAAGCTTTTGGATATATGGTATTGCAATTGTTTGACCAAGAAACTTAAATATGGATTCGAGGTGATCGTTTCTGGCTTCAACTATCCACCTTGTATTATTTATTATTCGTTTCTTTAGTCGAAAATTGGTTTTGGCCCCGTTCAAGAAAAGCTGGCATCTTGTTTGAAATACCTACATCGTCAAGCAGAGGTATGGAATCTCGATATCCACGATCCAGCACAAAAATATCACCTTGGTGAAACCATACTCTTATTGCATCGCCATCCCTATTAAACTTAATCAGCATTTTGGCATCATTATTTTTAGAGTGCGAAAAATAAGGACCTTGGATTGCTAGTACATATCCGTCTGGAGCTACAATGAGAGCCGATTTTGCTAAGTGGCGACTCTTATACACGTAGTAAGATTGTCTTAATACACGAAAGCCATTACTTTTTGATATATAGCAGTAGGTCCCGTCAATATATGCAATTGCTATCGGTGTATTGGGTTGCAGATTATACAATTGGTTGAAAAATTACGTTACATGATTGCCAATCTAATCCTCCCTTGTAATGGCTTCAAGTTCAATATAATTAGGTACGAATCTTTGCATTAGCGATTCTCTAACTGTAGCAATGGCCATACATACAGCCTGGCTACTTGGGTTAGTGAAAAATAATTTTCAAAAACTCGTCCGGCAACCTTGCCGAATCTTGCCTAAAAATGTCAAGAGGTCCTTTTTGGTCACATACCATTGTCCACCTTGCCGAGGTATTGAATCACAAAACGTATACAATTACCGAAATTGTTCATTCGTAATGGCGGCTACGGATTTAAAATCTTCTTCGCTAAAACTATCTTGGTCCTCGTATATCACTTTTTTTGACTAACGAGTCGGATTTCGTGAAAAAATGCCCGTTATTAATGACATATGCCCTATTAACAGACCACAACCCTGGAAGTAAATACTCCAAAATGAAACCCTTGCCATCCAAGTGGTGCCCGCAATATTCTGGTATGTAAATGTTTAAAGGAATAAAAATATTGACTCTACACGATACGGACATCCTACGCACATTATTATTACCATGATATATCACACAAGTATGTCCTAAACAAGCTGGGTCATTTTTAACAAGAGCTTTTCGGATCAGCTGTTAACAATTAGCGCAAGTTCTGGTCAAATCTGTGCCTTCTAGCGGTGGCCTTCCAATCTCCTTTCTTCTGAAAATGGCTATTCCCCTTTTAACCATATAATTATCGCCATCGATTCTATTCATTAGCCCTGGCCGTGTTAGCGTAGTACAGACATAACATGGTAAACGACTTCTAAATGCTATCCATGCGACTCTTCAAAAATCACATTTTTTACGGAAAAACTGCTCAAACCAATTTCGATTTTATTTTCGAACTAATTAAAAGACGTGACGTTTTGAATGACAGTACATTTTTAGGTACATATGTTAAGGCACGTGTTGCTATGCGAAAATCGCGGTAAATCGATAAACGTCAAAATCAACTTTGGTGTAGCGTACAAACTGTCCATTTTTGATTTTTGATTAGAAGCTTACAATCTATAAAATATCAAAAATTTAACCAAATCCACAGAAAGCCATTTGCCATATAAATGGTCCTTTATGAAATATGAAAATCGAAAAAATGAAAACGCAAACATAAGCCTGCCATCAATAGATCAGTTTGATAAACGTATGGAATCTAGTTTTAGTAAAGAATAAGTAGATCCTTAATAAATTAAATATTATTAAACTACCTTAAATATGACAAATCAGAACACCCCCTAACGGTCGAAGGCTAGCAGTAAAAATTGTCTGAAAAAGTAAGTTTAACAGAATTAAAGTATGGTGTAAGTGTCAGAAAAACTTTAATTTGAAATTGACAAAAGCATTCACAAACCGAAACTTGACATATCGATTAAAGATCTAGTCCAATCTAACACAGAAATAGTTTTTGTTAATCATCTACAGTGAAAAGACAATCTAGTACGTTTACTATGATTTTGAATTTTAATTTTACTTTTTAATTTAACATATAATTAGTAACACATTTACTTCAAGGTTTAGGAAAAAACAGCAAAAAACCTAAACATACCGCAAGCTAAAATTAAAATTAAGGCCTTTTATTAATTATAAGGTGTCAAAACCTTTTTAAACTGAGAATTTCTTCTTGCGTATTGAAGTTATTATTATGTTTATATATTTCTATTGCTTCACATTGTAAACGAACGTAGTAGTGAGTTTTTCTCGACAATATTTTCATATAATCCATTTAATGTCATTATTTAAACTGTTTCAAGCATGCTCCGCTACCGTAGATTTTTCTGATTGACCAAATCTACAAAATCTCATATGTTCTTTAAGTCTTCTATCAGAGCTACATTTTGTGGTTCCAATTTATACTTTTCCACAAGAACAAGATAACATGTATATTCCAGAATACGATAATGGGTTTGAAACATCCTTAAGTGACCTTAAATGTCCTTTAATTTTTCTTGTAGGTTTACTAAACTTCCTAATGGCATGGTTAATTAGGATTTTTCAATTCTATTTGAAATATTAGTTATAAAGAAAGAAAAGCAGTACCAACATTAAGCACTACCATTTATTTATTGCCGTCTCGCAGGTGTAATAACATCTATAACACTTTTACTTTCGGTAGACGGTCAGTTGCTATCAAAATTATACGAGAGGGCCGGAGCGGTGAACTGCGGTTGGACTATCTCGGTATAATAATAGGTGAACGGTGATATAGAGGTCTAGATTTCTCTTCGCGGGGGGAATAAAGGGTAAAAGCGGTCCAATTAGAGTCAGGGAAGACGTCGATCTACCAGGGTTTCCGAAGATTTAAATTGGTGCCGATAATTAATACTTCTGTCGGAAATGCGCGGTGCCGGTAGTATGAATTCAAAAAAAAATTTTCAGTCGCCAAAAAATGTAACTCCTGGTACAGAGATTGGAAGAAAATGAAAAAAAAATTAAGTTATATACGGTGTAAATTAGGGCAACAATACGATTCGTCAAACGGCAAAAAAATAAATCAACCAATTGGGTTATTGAAAAAATAATTTAACCATTATTTTTTATGTATTTTAAAACTTTACGATAAATTATATTAATAATAGTCGATACAAAAAGTCTTAAAAAAAATTTTTTTTACTTAGTATAAGCAATTTAAAATCGATAAAATTTTAAAAAGAATCACGTGACTACAAACACGCCACGATGTTTGTTACGTCATAATGTTAAATTAATTCTCAATAGTACAGTGTTAAAGGCTTCTAAAAAAATTACATATAATAGCTACCTTTGTTTAGTAATGTGTGATAAACTTTACGGTTACGTTGACAACTAAACTTGTGCGGTACTACATCAACTTTAATTTTTGTTCTACTTCCCATTGTAGTATAGTAACTATAATTCTTCATGTCTAAAAAAACATCAAATCATGAGAATTATTTAAACGACATTATAACAACGGAAGAACCACCATTATATACACTTTTAAAATTTCAATTTCATATAGTACATAACCTAGCGCGCAATTAAAACATAAAATACTAAATTTATTATTTATTATTTTAAATTATTCATAGAATTTTTTTGATGCTATGATTTTTAAAAGTTATGATTCTGGTGTTTAGTTAAAAAAATTTATTATCGAATTCTATTTATTTACATAAATAATTATTAAATACTACACCATTATAAAAGCACGATAACCTTTAAGGTTTGGCATTTTTGATATATTTATCAATATATTGACGATAATAACAATCTTTAATCGATTAAAAGTCAAAACACTGTATCAGCTGTATGCTACAATGAGTAAAAATAAACATTGTGACGTCACACGCGCTCTGGTTTGTTCGGGAGCTTTCGGCGTGTTTCCGGTACTGGGTTCAAAAATGTATTTTTAATGTAATATAACCTTTGAATTAGAGCGAAAAAAAAAGAACTAAAAATAGTTTTGTTATAAAACGTATATATGATCTTTCTATTTATTACAACAATTTTTTTTTCAAAAACCCAGTTGATGTCAGCAAAAAAAATAATTCCGTTGTCGCGGGTAAATGGAACAAATTAAATTAATATTTCTCGGATAAAGAGTAATACTCGAAAACATGGGTGGTTACAGTGCCCTAATGTATTAGGCGAGCTGTAAGAAAACCAAGCGCACTTTAGTGCTTGGCGATAACAATTAACAAAATAATTATTCGCCAAATGTGGCACAAATACCCACCAAGAAACAAAAAATTGCTCCACTGATGTAGTGTGTCGATTATATGAACAAATTCTTGTAAACAATATAACCAAAAATCATGTTCACCTAAACGGGCTATCAATTAATAAAGCGGCGTACAAAAAAGTAAAGTAATTAACCCTTTTAATACGTCTGTATGGATACGAATATATGGCCAAAATAAATGTAATTTAATAACTTAACAAACAAAGCGATCCATGTACGGGATCCACAAAAAGTAACAAATTTTGGCCAAGAAAAACAATATAAATGGTAATTATCGTTCACAAACCCCAGTCAGCTAATCGTTGTTAAAAAAATTGTATTAGTTGAAATAAAATTAACAACTACGGTGGTTAAATACTAAGGCCAACCGAGGTTAACGAAATTGCTAAGGAATGATATTAAATTCCTAATTCATTTAGACAGTAAAAACTGCACCAGAAATATTAATTTAGTCTTATTCACAATAATTATGAATCGACTAAACAGTGGAAAAAATGTAATTTAGTCTTCAAAAGTGCACCAGAGAAATTACTATTGTTAGGCGCACTTAATATGTTAATATAAAATCCTTGGTAAAGATAGAGGCATATCGTCCAAAATTCAAATTCGCTAAACAACGTCTGTAATACAGAATGGCGTGGAAAGCTGGTGACTATGAAGTAACAATTGACTGCAATTATCAAGGTGATCAATTATTAATTAGGTTGGAAACAACAAAATAAGGTGCACGGTATCATTTAAGTTACACGGGCTAAAATTATCATGCAATTATCTATTAAACTACGCGTCGTTGACGGGAAATGCCCAATTATGCGGTGTTTATTAAAAGTTACATTCACACTGTAACATTAAATTGCGTCAATATTTAACAACAATAAATAACGCCAAATTGTAACATTAAAAAAAAGAGCGATGATGCGAAGATAAAGGGAGAGTTCTAATATACTGAGTAGTTAACCTACCTGAAATGCTACTTGCTTCCCATCTGCTTAGTTATTTTCACTTCACTTAATTCATAAAAAAAATGTTATCTAAAGATTATGAAAAAATGATAAAATCTCGAGCGCCATGTTGTCTTTTTTTCTTTTATATATATAGGAACAACAAAACCTAGTTAATGAATAATAATAAACAATTTATCAAAATGAAAATAAAATAACATGATATACTTAAGTTTATTCAATATCTGATTAAAAACGTAAAAAAAATCAGAAGTCTTATACTATTCTAAAATTATATAAAAACATTACCTTTGAACGGTTCTGTCCATAAACTATAACTGGTAACTATGAAGCAGAATGGTGAACTTGGTGAGGTCAATGTCTTGCTTATTTATCCTTAATATATTGTGTCCATAAATTTATTGAATTTCTTTGAAGTTTAATTCGCCAAATTTATTTATAAAAGTATGTAAAATGTAATTCAAGTAAAAATTGCCATTTAAACCAGAAAAATAATAGAATAGTAAATTACTGACTTATACGTGCCATTAAAAATAATTATTATAAAAATGCCATATAAAAGTATGCATTAAAAAATATTAGTAAAATAATTGCAAAATAAGTGAAAAAGGAGTGCAAACTAAGTGCCTAAAAAACAAACAAATGCTTTAGTTTTAAATATAATGAATTAGAAAATAACTTACCACCAAAATCTGATGGCACTAATAAAAAAGTTAGGTAAAAACCATGCTTACTGCTGTAACATTCAGCATTAAGTGAATTAAAAAAAAGGCTTTCAGAATAACTCAAGTGAGTATTCCCCTAAAAGTTTTCACGCGTTGCGCGGATACAATAATTTAAATCCAATTTTTTAAGAAAGGGAACTATAACTATTTATGTAATATTACACCCAAAAGATATGTTCTAGGAAATGCAAATTAAGTTGCCTTTCTCAATTCTACATATTAATAATTAAAAACTTTTGTAATATTACGCCAATTAAATGAACGATCTTAAATTAATGTATTTTTTAATACAACCACAAAAAAAGGTTGTTACAACACAAGGTCGTTCGGTATAACCAAAGTATTATTTTAATGTAATCGTGAATGTTGTTATATGAAACCAATTTCGGGGTGGTTTACTAATGCATTGTATTACTGCAAAACTAATTAAATCTTTTATGCTTACTACATCAGGTCTTGAAAACTATAAATTTTTCATACGCACTCGCACCTACTCACAATATCATACCAATTCGATTCAATTTTTAATAGTGCAAAAGATATCGCAATTGGCGTATTTGATAGTATAACTCGTCTGCGACCATGAAAATATTTTATTAAAAATTTATTACACGGAATGTTTGAATCCAAATGGTCAAATTTAGAACGTTAAAACAAATACATGGTGTTCAAATAAATAACAACTTAGCGAGTTTGCGGAAGAATATTTACGGGTCACGATGAAAGTATCTATTTTAGTAACGGAAATTATTGTTCCGTTACACATCATTAACATCTTTAAGTGATACACGGTGCTCAAATAAATAACAATTTAGCGAATTTGCGGAAGAATATTTACGGGTCACAATGAAAGTATCTTTTTTAGTAACGAAAATTATTGTTTCGTTACACATCATTAATATCTTTAAGTGTATATCCATTAGCTTATAGTGACCTCCTTAAATATTTATATTCATGTTTCAAAAATTCAGGATCACAAATTCGATCCATTGAAAATATAATCACACCAATTTTTATGTGGATCATGGTTTCATAATTTATGAAGGTATCTATCAGTGAGTGTCAGCTTTAGATAAACTTTAAAAGATAGTGAATTATTAGTTTTAGATGCTAGCATACATAGAGATGGTAAACTTCTACTAGTTTCCTTCTCCATGGTAAACTGGAAGCTTGAATGAATACCAATAATAATAATAATTTACTATCTTTTAAGGTTTAACAGAATCACTACTAGTTAATGGATATCCACTTAAAGATAATTGTAATGTTATTACACGTGCTAGACATAACCATAAAGAAACACTAGTGTTTAATGTTGGCACTGTTTTTCTTTCTTTTATGACTAATGTTACTGTTATAAAAACCTACAAGAAAAATTGAAAAACATTTAAGGTCACCTAATAAAGTTTCAAATCCTTTATCATATTCCGGAATGTAGTTATCTTCTTATGGAAAACTATACATTAGAAACAAAAAAAGCAGCTTTGATACCGGATGCAAATTACATATGAGTTTTTGTAAATTAGGTCAATCGAAGAAATCTGCGGTAGCTGAGTATGCTTTAAATAATTTAAATCATGACATTTAATTTCATAATATGGAAATATTGTCAAGACAATCTAATTATTGTATTTGTCTGTGAAGCTATTGACATATATAAACATACTAATAACTACAAGAAGCAACAAGAAATCTTTTTACTTAAATAGGTTTTGCCATCTTATAATTAAAAAAGGGGCTTAATTTTAATGTCAGCTTTTTGTTTTTGCCGTATTTTTCCTAGAACTTGTGTAAATGCTTATATAACCAGTTATATAATAATAATTATACCAGTTATATAATAATTTGACATATGTAGTTGAATATAAAATTAAAATTAAAAATTATATTTAACATACTACATTATGTTTTCACTGTAAAGTACAATAGTAACAAAAACTATTTCTTTGTTAGATTTGACTACATCTTTAATTGGTAGGTTTCTATTTGTGAATGATTTTATCAATTTCAAATTAGTCTACATCACAATTTGATTTAATTTTGTTAAAGTTGTCCTTTGTTTATATTTTCACTGTTAGCCTTCGTCCATTAGAGGGTGTTCTCACCTTAAGACTGATAATATTTAATTTATTAAGGATCTAGTTATGCTTTACTTAAATTAGATTCCATAGTAGTTGGCTTTATACGTTTATCAAACTTTTATATAGATTGCAAGCTTACGTTTGCTTTATCATCTTCTTCATTTTTCATATTTCATAAATTTGTTCTAACATTTTAAGCAATTTTTTTAATATATATTACCACTACAAGGACGATAACTGTATTTGTTATCGAAACGTATAGATTTATGTAAAACATAAATATGAAAATAAACCATTAATAATGCAGAACCCAAATTTTTAATTATGTGTAATAATCGTGAAAGTTTAGATTTTAATGTGTACGAGCAAATTGTAACAGCACATGCAACAGAAAAACTTTAGACAAATTTGGTTATAATTTTCTTTTACTGTGGAAGAACCAGCCACATCGATCACCGCTCTAAAATTATTCAGTACCGCATACGCCTTACTTGTTTTGAATGTTCAGGAAAACAGTTTGACCAATGTTAAGGTATTATACTAAAAAAACATTGAAATGTTTTTTTTGCGCTGTGAAATATTTTACTAGTTCGAACTTATTTGGATACGGGATTCATTCTTTTTGCTTGTTTGATTTCCCATCGTGTGCGTTTATTGCTACTTTCACTAATAACCCTAAAGTGAGGAATAAAAATGAAACTTCAAATATGACGTCAGAATTTATACATTATGCTCTGAAACTTTTTGGAGAGGTAAAAGGGTTAGTATTTACAACGAGACAAGTAGTTATAGATACCAAAATACGAAATTCGTTAAAAAGATCTGTAACCTTATAAGCGGCTGCCAAATTATAAACACTAAAACTGGGCCAACTTATAACATTAAAAGGGCGCCAAATTATGACATTATAACAAAAGCGATGATGTAATAAATAAAACGTCACTGCCGTTGGCTCAATCGGTAGATGAAGATAAGGGAGAGTTCTAATATACTGAGTTTAATTAACATACCTGAAATACTGCATGCTTCCCATCTGCTTAATTATTTTCACTTATACTTAATTAATAAGAAAAATATGTAATGTAAATAAAAACAATAAATTGATACCTCGGGCGCCAAGCTATTTTTAAATATACGTTATTGGAACAGCTAAACCAAGTTTGTTAATAATAATACAACATTAATCAAAATGAAAATAAAATTACAAGACACACTAACGTTTATTTAATAATCAATTGTAATGGAAAAGGTCTTAAATCTATTCGTTAATTACTAAAAAATCATACCTTTGAACAGTTCTGTATATATTTTATTACCGTTGGTGACACATGAAACGGAACGGTCAACTAGATGAAATAATTATAGCATCATTGTAGTGCAATCTCCAGATCTAAGATTACCAGCCACACCCCACTGGAATTATCTTGATAATTTATTCTTAATAATTTGAATGTTTTTAGTATGTAAAAAAATTGCGATTTATGATGTAAACCCAGTAAAATAAGGTAGTTAATAAAAGTGGTACTTTAAAAGTAAAAATTAAAAATTAATTCCATTACAATTAAAAAATAGCAAAATAGTGCTTTAAAAAAATATATGCATTATTAAAGTATGCAAAAGGTGTAAACGTATAAAAGTGTAACAGTAAATAAGTAGGTAAATAAGTAAAAAGTAAAAAAGTAAAACAGTGCCTAAAAAAAAGCAAAGGCTTTAGTTTTAACTATAATGAGAAAAAAATAACTTACCATCTACCGATGGCACTTTACACTAAAATTTAGGGAAAATTCCCCACAACTACATGATTCATGCTATTACATTTAGCAGCAAGTGAATTGAAAAAGAAAAAAAGGCCAGTTATTACGCATTGCGCGGCTTTTAAATGATCTGAATACCATTTCTAAGGAAATGGTATGCAATTTAAGTACTAAAATTAAAGTATTATTTAATACAACTTGAAAAAAAGGTTGTTACAGATCTTAAGCCAAAATTATTTAGTACGAAATGTGAAGCTTTGATGTCCAGTACACTGATGTAAAGGTAAGTGTGGTACTGATAATGTTCCAAAATGAAGTACCCAGTTTGTGCAGTTATTTGTTGATAAACACATCAATTAAATTGATATTTCTTTTTTTTTTTTGGTTGCACATGTCAATTTTTCGTGCTCCTTTTGAGCCTTCACGCTCTGCTGGACGACAATTTCGTGCTAACCATTTAAATAGATTATCATGTGGTATCCGCAAATTCTGTATTTCCACAATATTTTCTGCATTTCGTTTTGGCTTGTATAGTTCAAAGTGCAAAGAAATGTTTATTTTTTTACGAAGTTTATCAATATTATCAATTTATGGTGTAAATAGTCCTAAAGATGCTGCTTTAGCAATGCCAGGGTGAGTTCATAGCACAAGGAAACTCAAAGTATACATCGCACAATAGCTCCAGATATTTAACTATTTCAGTGTAGGCAAAAATGCTTAGAAGTTCGATCATGTTATTAACTGTTGTTCCGAAATTAATTATTTGTAAATTCGTGTCACGATAAAAGGCCTTTCTATATAATTCAGTTAAAATTTCCGCACTAAATATCCGCTCTCGTTAATTCTTTAGTTTAGTTTTTCAGCTAGAGAAAACACTGGTAGTAAACTAGTGTTTCAAACTAGTTTTCAGAAACATACTGTCACATATTACAGAGGTAATTCCATGTAGAACATTATCAATACTGTATGTGTTGCCTAAAGTGGTTGATATACTTTCTGGACTCGAGATTTTAAGATCAAGTTCACCAACATTCACGACATGTATGGTTGTTGGCTTAGATACATCCTGTGGTTTCGAATATGCATTGTTGCCCATGCTTTTTAAGGATATAAATACCGAGCGTCCCAATAAAATGTATACACTCTTTAAATGACTATAACACTAACAATTATTATAATACAGAAAACTTTCAAAAATAAAAATAATGTTAACAAATGTAGAAACTAGTCAATTATCGAAAATGTTCAAATTGTTGGCCATTGTGGTCCATACACAGCTGATAACGCTGATTGATTGAATCCAAAACGTTCCTAATCATTTCAATTGGTATTTCGGCATATTCTATTTCAATAGCTGCTCTCAACTCATCGATTGTAGCTGGTTTTGTGGTGTAAACATTGTGTTTAACATGCCCCACAGAAAAAAATACATGGGGGTCAAATCCGGTGAGAGTGGAGGGTACTCGGTACTTCCTCTTCTGCCTACCCATCTGTTTGGCAGGTGGCCATCAAGATAGGCCCTTACGTCACGATGATAGTGGGGGGGTGCTTCATCCTGCTGGAAGTACCATTCTTCATTCCTAAACATCTTTTGGATGCGTGGCATAGCGGATTCTTGTAGCAAGTTGAGGTAATTTGCACCATTCACGGTACCATAAAAAAAGAAAGGTCCAATTAAACCAAATGCTGACAAACCACACCACACTGTAACCCCTGGTAAGTTCACATGGTGTTCCACTGTCACATGAGGATTGTCAGCTGCCCAGTAGGTGCAATTGTGACGATTTATTGAACCATTTAACTTGAACATAGCATCATCACTCCAAACAAACTTGTATGGGAATTGATTGTCCTCTGCACATTTTCCTTGGTACCACTCACAAAATTGGATTCTGTGGTCATAATCATCTTCTTTGAGAGCGTGCACTAATCTAGGAATAAAACTTCTCCATTTGGCACGCTTCAAAATGCGATGAACGCTCGATTTTGAAACTCCTGTCTCACGAGCCGCTTCCCGGCCAGATTTTCTAGGTAATTGCTGAAATCTCTGAATGACTTCTCCTTCTCTTGTGGGGCTGGTGGATGATCGTGGTCTTCCGGAATGGTTCTTATGGACATCCTTAACAGTTCCTTCTTCCTCAAACTTATCTCCCAAACGAGTAATTGTGAGTCTCGTTGGTGCATCTCGTTGAAACTCCATCCTAAACCGTCTTTGCACTTCACTTACGTTCTCATTCTTCCAGTAGCACTTTAGACTGAATTTTCTTTCCTCAAAGTTTAGACTCCAGCCATTATTTTAAGCAGTCACAACGGAAAAAAAAGTGTGGTTGTTATGAACTGTTAAAGAGTGTATACATTTTATTGGGACACTCGGTACTACCTATAGACGTCTTTCTCTTTTGAACAATAGAAACATAAGCAAGCATTAGAATAAATAATACCTTAACGAGTTATGCAATAAGACCAATGAAACGAATATTGTGTTATTATAACGAAAGCCTACATATAACGCTTAAGTTCATAAACCAAATGGAGATAACTGTTGTGTTGAGGACTAAAAAGTAAAGAACGTTTTATAACAAAAAAGAAGAAGTCTCACTTGACGTTTTAACCTTTATGCCGCCTGAGCGCAAGAAACAACTAATAACAATTTATCATTACAAATAATGGGAATAAATGTAAACCCGATCCTAGGCGATGGATTAACTACATCCAGAAGTATTTGATATTCCTCCAGGGTTAAAACCAGCAAACTTACAGAAGAGAAATGGAAGAAGCGTTCCAATTGAACTTAGTAACTTGCCATTGCCAACCGTAATGGTTCTCAATCGTGAAAATACATGTTGAGTGGCTATTAACCATTTTAATAAGAAGAATTTATTTAATTTAGGAAAATAGTATATTTAAGAAAACGTTAAATGAGGAAATAATAAAAGCAGCAATAATCAAATGATCTTAATAGCTATCTACTCAAATAATATATCAGATATAATGGATGTTACAACATACCTTCCTAGTGGAAAAGTTTCTATTATCTTTTTAGTCTACGAACACAGCCTGTATCAACTAATGCTTTTGCTATAGGAACGCAATATTCCTTTTATTTATCTTATTGCATTATCGTCAGGGTAAGAGTGCATCAATTAACATGCGCTAGTCCTAATATGCCTCTTTTAGAGGGCTTAAGCTAACCTCGAGTTTCGAAACACAGATATAATTTGTTATATAACGGTTTCTTTTGAAATGAATTTGCTATCACTATACCTCGCTAAGGTAGATTTATCTTAATGATCCCTTATGTTGCAAGTAAATAATACATACGTACCTGTGTGGGGGTCCGATAATTGTAAGCACAATTCTAGAGGCTTCAGAATTGACTATTTGTTGCTTTTGTAAAATTTTGCATTGTTTGGAATTGGTATAATGCTGATACCATTTTGAACAGCTTTTAAGGTCTGTAGTCAAGAAAACATTTGGGGATTCAAAGCTAAATTAACAACTATCACTACGTTCTTGTATTACTTGTGCTTGATGCATTACTTTTTCATGTGCAAATAGATCTAATGTAATAATATTAATGTACAAACACACCTACCCTACTTTATTTGTGCTAACATAGAAGTAGTCAATTTTACAGAGCAAGCGTTGATTTAATTTGGTTAGATTTTTATGAGTAGAAAAACTGTACTGGTGAATGTATTCAACCTTGATGCCTTAAATTGATATTATTATTATTATTATATCTGTTAGACATACCAATGTACTATTGACTGCTTAAATTGACTTGCTTAAAAATCTAATGATTGCACACTGTATAAATATGTGCATGTGTCTTGTCGGTGACCTATACAATAAGATAGACATTCTATTATTAGAAATCAACTGAATCCTTTTTCTTAAGGTTTGACTCTACTCAATTAAAGCAGTTTAGCTTTGCATTAACCATAATTATAATTACATATTTAATTTTGAAATCCAGTTTAATTTATTATACTGTTTAAACTGGGTATATGAACTATTGATTTCTTTTTTGCTACATTTTAACTTAAAAGAACATTAAGTCTTGGTGTTGCTTTACCTTTTTTTGCTCATCATAGTTTAATTTATTTACCAAGAACAGATCTCATATATTACCTTTTTTGTTCCAACCCGTAGTGTGTTTTAAGATACTGCCTAGACCTGAATACCTTTGTTGCTTAGCTAGAAAAGTGACTAATGCTACATTACGATTTAGGGCTGCTTTTTACTATTTCTAGTTGGCGCCCCCTTTGCTTTCAACTTTTATCGTCGTCATTGTTAAGAACACCACCTCTTCTATGACTGAGCCATGGGCAAGAATTTAAGCAGTTTTCGCTGTTACTAATCCGCCCTCTGGTACGGTAAGTTTAGGTACGGTATAGAAACTTTCAGGTAACACATTATATGTTAACCTCTTCATTTTCTACCACATTTATTTGTTGATTGTTCTGTGGGTGGAATATTTCAGCTAGATCTTCAGATGGGACTGTGTCGTGAGGCAAACTGATATTTAGCTTCAATAAAATTAAGTATAAATCATAAGAAAGTCATCTCACATTAAGTGCCTTAAATATTCACGTTCAAGTTCATCTCGGTACTGTTACGGATGCAGTTTAAACCAAATGCTAGCATTACAGTACCTACAAAAGATAGTCATTGTAGATACAGAAAATATAATCTAGTCTAGTCTAGTCTAGTATTTTATAGTAATAGAGAACACATTCGTCGATTCGCAATGGTTCAACTAGGAATAGCTTAGTTTTCAGATCGTTAAAGTGGCTTTCAAAACTGTAGAACTAGCAATACTATTATCACAGAAAAAATGCTTCACCATAGTATCACTCCATAATTTGAATCTAAAACAAGCGTATTTAGTAGTTTTTAATCTTAGATTTATAGATTTAGAGGACATATGAGTATTTGGGCTCTTAGTCCTATTGATTTTCTGAATTCTATTTAGCGTACTTGCCGTCTTTTCCAGTATTGAAAAAAGTGTTTCCCGTGTGCCCAAATTTGTTCTTTCATATACTATAACGCCTACTGAAAATAAATGTATAGTAAGTGTCTAAGACTCTAGTGAGTGCATGCACAGAGAAAATCGACCAATACCTTATAAGGGTGCTAGGAACGTAATCTGACTGCGAGACCTACTAAATTTGTAAAGAAAACGCATCCGGTATTATTTGAACCACTGGAAGGGTTTTGTGGAATTTGGGATTTTTTTGTAAGAACAAATTAATTAATTATTTACGTGAAAATTCAATTCTAAATGTCAAAATGATAAGGACAGTTTTGGTACACTTTTTTTTGGATTGGGAGGACCTCATTAGGAAAGTCTGCTGATCTTTAACAATATCCTCAATTTAAAAAAAAATCTACTTCCGTTTCACATGACAAATAATTTTATTTTCGCAAAATGGAGACGCATTTTCCTATGCATTCATCTTTTTACATTGGATGTAAGCATGTCTGCAATAGCTGTTAATTGTTGCGGCTGTCATGGCTTTAGTATTTCTTATTGATGTATTGCCATATAATTTAAAATTGTCACTATCTAAAATGACTCGTTCTCTGAAAGATAAAGTCAAAGCGATTACAGCTTTTAGAGGGGCTAATCGTAATTATCAAGTGGCCGTTCTTCTTTTAAATGAATGTTTCCCTAAACGGCCAAAAGTAGTTTCAGAAGCTGTTATCAAAATTCCACACGATCGAAACGGTGAAAGATGCGCCAAAATCAGGAAGACGTTAAAGATCAGGCCATACATGAAAAATCAACCCTCAACAATCTTTTCGGTAGCTAACTGAATCATGTTAAAAAATCAACAAATTTCATTTGTACAAAATGTTGTGCAGATTTGGTCAGAAAGAATTTGGTCAAATCCTGACTATTTGAGTCATTTTAGCGACGAAAGTACTCTTGTTCTAAACGGAAGATATTGGAATGATAAAAACCGTCAAGTTTTTTAGAAGGAATATACACAGGTTTCTCAAAAAATAAACGTGTGTTTTTGGCGATCGTACCATAGGTCCAATATTTTTTTAATGAAAACTCGAATGAACCTAGATACTTGCAAATGGTACCAAATAATATCATTCCTTAAATCACTAACTGTGACTAATTACTCGTATGTAACATATCCAAAACGAAAGACCACTAGATGAGGTTGAACAGAGGTCCCAGCTCGATCACCTGATCTTACATGTAAGGACATTATTATTTGGGAACACACCACATCTCAAGTTCAAAAATCTAATCCTAGTTCGTTAAATATACAGCGTCAACGCATCACTGATTTGGTGTACGATTACCTCCAGAAACGTTACTTAGCGTATAGAAAATATTCTTAAGCCGGAAGTTTTTTGCCTTTTAACATGATAATTGCTCAACATGGTACTTATTGGTGATTCTATATTTTTGAATATATTAATTATTTATTGGCGGTAATTTAAAACAAATTTGACTATTCTGTGAAAGTAAAGTTGTTTGCCAGTCAAATCGACCCACTCAATTACTTTAACAATTGGGGATTGTATTAAGAATTAGCAGATGTTGGTATGTATACACACAGGGTGTTCCGAAGTCTACCTTACAAACTTTAAGAGCTCCTAGCTTAAATTAAGTAGAAAACCTCTTATGAACATTATTTATATCCCCCTCAGTTTCGGAGATACAGGGTGTTAAATTATTTATGTAAACTTTAAAATACAGAAACTGAAAGTATTACCGCAAAATAAAACAGTGAGTTTCTAGCAATATAAAGAAATTACTCAAATTGGACTCTATTAATTTGAATACATCTACGTCACCTCGGAATAATGGAAGCGATAGACTTGATGACAATTTCTTCTCATAGCTATGCAAGCGTGTTGGCTACACCCAATAAGCTCCTCCCATGGTGTCACTGGTGTGGTATAAATATTGTCTTTTAAATATACCCACATACAAAAACCTAGGGTGATCTTGGCGGCCAGGCCGCCGGATCCCTTCCAATATTTCCTTGGGCATTGTCATTGTTTCGCAAACGACCTATCCATCACCCATGATAATTATAGTCCAACCATTCTCACACGACCCGTCCAAAATGTGCTGGTATGTCGTCGTGTAATACCAAACTTCCATTTGGTACATCCAAAGGAACATCCTTCATTAGTTCAAATAGGTCATTGGCGTGCTTGTCTACACGTCAAGAAGTATTAACTACAAATATTGTTATCAGTAATACTCAACTAAACATCGACACTAAATCGCGTGCACACGCATATGCGCACGCGTCGCACACGTATACGCACACGTATACGCACAAGCACACGCACACGCGCGTACGTATGCACAAATCTACCTACACGGACACGCACAGGCACGCGCATGCGCACATGCACACAACTACACACGCACACGCATACGGACAGCCCACGCAGGCGCATACGCATACCAACCCGTACACGCCGCATACACACCTGAGCACGCACCCAAATACGCACACACGCATAAGCGCACGCACAGGCACACGCACTCGTGCACGCGCGCTCGCAGGCATACGAACACGCACACGCATACGGATACGCTCACGCACACGGTTTCGCACATGTATACGCACACTCAAACTCACGCACACGTACACGCATACGCACCCAAACACACACACACACACGCACGCGAACACGCACATGCACACGCACACGCACACGCATACGCACACGCACATGCACCCAAACTGACGCAGACACGTACACTGTGTGAATAAATTACCTCTGGACATAAGCTATTCAATAAAAAAAGATTCAGGACAATAGCTCTTTTTGAAGTTATGTTATGGACAAAAAAAAAACGCTCACAATTCCTTCGAAATATTACACCACTGTCTGATGTTGATGCTACAATCTTGATATTACGGTAAAGTTAAAACGCATGTAACCTTAGCAATAAGAGATTGTAATGGTTTACGGTATAATTTAAATTAGTTGTACAAAGACAATTCTTATTTTATTTAAAACAAACTAATGATTACAATTTTTGGCTTATTTTATCTTTAAACTGAACCCCGTTTGTTTGTGTGCATTTTTCAGTTTAGGTTATAATATTTTACTCTACATGTTTAAGCATACCGTCCCGTTAAATTATTAAAACTGTATTATTTGTTCTTTCTAACAACTGATCCTCTTGGATGATTTCTCTTGGTAACACCGCAAAAACGGAAATCTATACAATTAAGCACAAAACTTCTAGGAAGCCACGACTCTTTCGTATTGGTACGGATGCAAAGAGTTTTCTATTGAAAGCCTGGAAACACCTTCATGTCTGATACTTAACCGTTGCGCAATAAAATGTGTACTTCATCGGCATTTAAAACAGCTATCTCAACGAATGTGACTCCTTCTGTATTATAAGTGTTTTGTAACTGTGGTTTCATATTTCATTATGAAAAATGATGATCAACGATCACCAGATTAGCAACGAAACGTTACTCGCTGATGGTATATATGTTAGAAATTTTCTTTAGTCCGCCATAGTCGACCGCTGATGATGATAGCGTAGCTATCGAAACGCGTTCGGTGTTTTTTAATTTTGCGTGGTACGTGGGTGTCTTTTGTTTGTTAATTTCCAAAAATCATAAAATTACCTGCACAAAGCTGTCGCGTAACATAATTTAGGTGAAAAATTTGGCTCTTCTACTCTATGGCGACGTCATTGAAGAATTTTATCACCCGCATCTTCGAAACTAAGCGAGATGTAGATAATGCTCATAAGAGGTTTTCTACGTGAAACGTACCAAGTTCGAAAACAGACCTTTTCAGGACTAAGCCTGATGACGGAAGCAGAGCCCACTTTCGAAACCTCGCGCTATAAAAGCAAAAACTGTGGAAATAGGTCGAACGTGGCGCCGTCTTCCCTTAATAGTATATACAGATGTAAGACCTCCGGTTTCTCCTAAACGACTAAGATATCTAATATCGTTAGCATCAGTATGTTAACGTTCAGTGTATGATACAGCAGCTGCAGTAAAATTTCTTACTGACTGTCTCAAAGCAAGGTACATATCCGCATATTATTCACAACTATATTCCACTTTAGAGAATTAAAAACAAGAAGTAATACAAATTCATATAAAAATCAAATTAAAGTAAGGAAATATATAGCAAAACAGGAAAGAGACTATAAAAATGAATAACTATCAACTGGGAATAAATAAAAAACAATAAACCAATGAACTGAGTTCCAGATAACAAAGATTAATAAAACAAAATAATTACAAAGAGCAAATAGTTACCAGAAAATAGCACAAACAAGCGGGACGCAATAACAAAGTGCGATAAATCAAATTGACAGGACTGTAATTAAATAATTGTAAATCTAATAACAATAATTCAAGTTACGTGAGATACCTAGACATGAAATACATTTCCAGATTTGTTCCGCACTCAAAAGTCCTTCGGTTTTCCAAGAATAAATTATTATACTTTTAAATTAATGCATAAAATATTAAAACCTTCATTGATTTAAGTACTTCAGTGTTAAATGTGTAGATAATGCACAAGAACCGATACTGTCGGTATTTTCCAGTAATTTTACTAAGTAGGTAAGTTTACTTTTAGACAAATTAATTCTTCTTCTGCATTCGTTTTTCTACTAAATTGAGTTTTAATTGTGCTTTGAAACTTTGCTGAGCTTGTTTTGTTAACTCGTTAAAAGTGTTAATCTAATCAATTACTAAATTTCTGTGTTCATTAGAACATCCTTGCGTGTATTCCAAAGAGCCATACTTATTAAGTTAAATACGTAGGTGTACAGAACCAATATTTGATTATTGCGGTTTATTACACCGTGTGTTAGTTCAATGACACAGACGCGTAATGTGAGATATTTTCAAAGTGTCTAATTACATATTTTCACAAATATTCATATAAAATGATTGCTTTATAGCTCATAGGTTGTTCAACTGAAAGTTAGAAGTAACTTTTTAGAAAGCGATTGTCATGATGTTTCATAATAGGGATTCTGATGTTTATGAATTTAATTTTTGCCTCCGATTTCGGTTGTTGTATTGTAATAACTAAGTCATAATAATTATTTTTGTAAATAATGTGAAGTTTACTCATTGCTGGGTACTAGCCCAAGTAGCACAACATGTATTTGTAACGCAATTAATTGTATTTCAAGAAAAACGTTACAATCGTTAAAAACATACCAACCTACGCGAAACAAACACTTTGTAATTGTCTCTTGTTTTACGTTTAAACCTCGCTAACAAAATCTTTGTTTAATACATACAGAAGGCGAATATATAGTGAGGACAAAAAGTCCGTCACTCCCCCTTTAAATTTTGAACGGTAACAGCTTTTATCCTGTAAAATTGACTGCGGAAAGTTTCAAAGTGTGAGACTTCATTCTAAAGGCACTTTCATTGAAAAATCTGGAACACTATTAGAAATTTTCTTTAGTTCGCCCTAGTCGACCGCTGATGATGATAGCGTAGCTATTGAAACGCGTTTGGTGTTTTTTAATTTTGTGTGGTACGTGGGTATATTTTGTTTGTTACAGATCCTGCCACAGTTACAGTCTTCCAGATTTTTCAAGTGAGATGGCTTCCCGGTCAAAGTCAAGACTAAGATATTTTTAATTAATATTAACATAACATTTCTAAAAGATTGCCGCAGGTTAGATGTTTTTCCAAATTTTATTAATGTTGCTAGTAATTCAAATTCATATGCAGGTAAAAGTCGCTTGAATATGCCAAGCGGAAATGGTTAGATTTAGAAATTAAATGTCATTATTCAAAACTAACAAAGTTAGAATTAGAGGCGTACTACTTACATTTACAACTGGTAACAGGTTTAAATGCTAATGAATTTGATGAGTGGATTACTTTTTTGCATCGCTTGGATGAGGTCATTGATCATAAAGTTATTGTTAAGATTTATACACCAGAAGAAATTGTCAAAATTATGTAGATCCAACAAACAAGTTAAGCAAAATGGTAACGCCACAAAGGAAAATATCGTTATTAACAAACAAAGACCTTTAACAAAGAAGAAATAGATTTGTTAAATAAAGGTTTGAAGTATAATCTTAATTTTAACAAACCTCCGTTGGATAAAATTAGTAGCCTTAGAAAGTTCGATTAAATCATATGATGAAAATTGCAAAAAGTACGCCAGTAAAATTCAAATTTCGGAAAATGTCCAACATGAGTCAAAATTTAATTTAAATTATTCAGAACTTATTAGTAATAAATAATAATTATTAATAATAAATAATATAAATTGTTAAAGATCTCAAAAATAAAAATTGTTTTTATCTCAAAGCAGATAAAGGCAATCAAGTAGTCATTTTAAACAAAGAGGATTATTTTGCTTCGGTCAAAGAACTCTTAGATTCAGGTTCATACTCAGTAATTACCAAACATCCTCTGTCTAAAATGATTACTTCAACTAGGAAGGTTTTATTAGCATGTAAAAGAGTTGTGGATGACTCTTAGATTTCGACTAACTGTATCCAATCCGGTGCTACCTAGAATGCATTCCTTTCCTAAGATTCGTAAACCAGGCAATGCTATCCGACCCATTGTTTCTGGTATTAATTTACCTATTTATCTGCTGTCCAAATGGTTATCTAGTAAATTTCATAACCTCCCCTACCAACAACCCAACTTCAGTATGTCAAATTTGTATTAATTTATTGATAAAATTAAAAACATTGAACTTACAGAAAGTGAAATTTTAGTCTCATTCGACGATTGTTTATTGTTTCCAAGCGTTCCAATACATCAAACCTTGTTACTGTCGAAAATGAAACTAAGACGGCAGGTAACAGATAATTAGGGTGCACCGGACTAGCTCGGTGGGACAGAGGACGTGGGCGTGCTTTTAAATTTAAAAATGCTGAAGGTGGTTGGTCGTATTGTCGAAAGTCGCAGATAAGGGTGCGTCGTAATTAGAATAAAGTCAAGTAAAAGGGTGCCAGGCTGTTATTAAGACGAAATCGGTAAGAATACACCTGGGCACACGTAGATAATTCAACAGTCAAAAGATCTACTTACCTTACGTTGGCTACCTCCAGGTGCGCGTTCGAAACTTTAGAACAAATCTTAAAATATCCACACGCTCAAATACTAAAATAGTGCGGGCGCAAATCAGCTGTTGGGTTTCAATGACTTCTTTAACTTTATATTTCGTTACGTTACCCCCAACGCTTGTGAACAAAGTAATTCAAACACAATAATAATAAAAAAAAACAAATAAACGTTAAATGGTACGCTTAAATCTCATTAACTCAAGTTTAAATACTACTCATCATCAAAGCGCTGTCATTAATTGAACTCCAAGCTAAAATAATGAGACATAAACTAGATAAGCGTCATTTAAAATTCCTCTAAACGGTTACGTTAAACAACACAAAATATTTAATAAAACCCAAAAAAAAAAACGCTTCAATTGCAGGAAATTACCACTGGTTACTTTTAAAATGAATCAATAAAAATTGAAATCAAAATTTTACTCTCAATAAATTCTTAAGTTCGAATACTAACTAAAAAACACCATTTTCGTAAATTATTGCGTTTCCTGGTCGGGAGGAGATCACAAGTTAACACCATAAAATCAATTGATTGTTTCTCTGTTATATCTAAATATATCTCAAAAAGTACATAAATACATATATTTATTTACAAAGGTTTCGTTTTGATTTAAAATATTAAAAACTAGGAATTAGGTAAGCTTACCAAGTGGCCTTTGATTTTAAAAAACGGAAATAGGATTACTAAATATGAATAAATTCAGAACAATACGTAACCAATTGGCCACTAAAAATCAATTTTACCATGCGAAATGTTCATATACATAAGTTTGCAGTACATTTAATTAAATATTAAAAAAAAAAAATACCAAAGGTATCGCAAATAAAAGCAGTTCGTCAACCTTTTATTGAGATGACGTGAAAGAACCAAATTCCGCAAAATAACGCCAAAACAAAAGACTGCGTTTATCCGCTCATCAATAAATAATTTCACCAAGTTTACAAAGATATGTTAAAGCATTCACAATAACGTACAATATTGCGTTACATTCTCCACCGGAAGCAATGAAAGCAACGGGAACGGCTCCAGGATACCAGTAGACTTTCCTCGATCGCCAAACCAATAGGGCAATTTCTCAGTCTTGATTTCGATAGTGATACGTTTAGCTTAATTGGTCAAGACAGTATATAGTTTATGTGCACAAAACGAGTAGCTTTTATACACGAGATATTTACACACTTTAATGTTCAATTAAATCGATACCTCTATTTATAAATATGGTTAATTCTTAAAATGGGAAAAAAGGTCTATTTACAAATTATTTACAGTGAGACTTTCGCCTGGTGCAGCTGATTTTCTTTTACGGGGGAAACAAAACGTTGTGCCTTTACAATGATTTCATTCGGTAATATAAATCCGCTTTAAGCGCGACCTCGTATCACCACTAAGATGTACTTAAA
Source organism: Vesta saturnalis (assembly GCA_036346205.1). Lineage (NCBI taxonomy): Eukaryota > Metazoa > Arthropoda > Insecta > Coleoptera > Lampyridae > Vesta > Vesta saturnalis. Next base: position 4,267,324 of record JARFJB010002109.1, read on the forward strand.
TAAACACAAAACTTAGTGAAATGTTCACAAATTCACCCCACGTCCATAACTTCAAAATAAATAACCAGCAGGGATGAACGTCTACACAAATATCCACCAAACAGCTGCTTTTAGTTGCAAATAACTTCTCCAAAAGTTCGGTCTTCCAGTTATTCGAAAAGGGTGTGCCCCCAAGGTCACAGATCACATCTCTTACTCACGAAAGTCAGATAGAGAATCCCCGCGCAATTAACCGCGCAAAAAAGCTTCTTCCCCACTCCATAATATTGCACCATCTTTCTCAACGTGATAAAGCTGCTGACTCTGGTACGTGCATGACTCAAGTGCAAATTGTCGTCCACAGATTTATTCCTTAAACGATAATGATAATTACTCAACACTAATGGACTGAGATACTCAATTCCGGCAGAAAACGGCGTGGATTACTAAACACGATAAGTAAAATTAACATCAACAGCCCCTGCTTAAACAAGCAAACCAAGGAGTGATCTCATCCTACAATTCAAATGTGAACTTTTCTTATCTACAACTACATTTTGTTTTAACGAAACCTTTTATAACAATTTACAGGAAAACTAATTTAGATTCAACTTTAAAATTTCCTATTTCCAATTAATTAATCCACAAAACATATAATTGCCAATTTCAGAAATCAGTTCTAAATTGCAATACGAAAAGTTTAATTCGAAAACCACTGCAACTTAGAAAATCAAACAGTCTATTGTTACCTTCACAAATACACATGACAACCTTAGTTTATTTAGAAGATGTTTTAAAACAAAACCATTTGGACGATAGAGAAGTAGAAGATTTTCCTAATTAACAGACTTATCTCCGTTTATAGCCAATTTATTTCTGGATAAATTTGAGACAGACTTAAAACGTGATTTGCCTTATTTTCCTAGAGTTGGGATTAGATACTTGGATGATGTGCTTGTCATCCTTGATACTAAAATTTGTAGTGTTGAGAACTTTGTAGAAACTTTAAATCTCAAATTTCCGACAATCAAATCTACCTATGACATAGAGACTGTCTCCCGTTTCTTGATATTCTGGTAACAAGAAATGGTAGTAAACTAGATATAGATATTTATTGTAAGGAAACTAGCACTAATAGACTCATAACCAATGATTCAAATCACTGTAGACAGTTCGCGTCTTTTAAGTTTTTGGTTCATAAATTGCTTAATTTTCCACTTTCAGTTCAAAATTATAATAAAGAATTGCGCACTATTAAAGGAATTGCTGCATACAATGGGTTTTCAGATGAAGTGGTTATGAATATAGTTAGAAAAGAAACACATAGGATGAGGGTTAAGAACGTAACTAGAGAACAAATAGAAGCAAAGTATGTAAAGTTACCAAACTATCCTGCTAGGTCTATCTAAAATCTTTTCCAAAATTAATTTGAAAACAGTCACTACTTCAGATAATAGTTCGAAAACTTTTTTCGGCAATCCAAAATATAAAGTGGGGAATATTTATTATTTAGTCGGGAATTTATAAAATTAACTGTAAGAATTGTGAACATATATATGTGGGGCAAACTAAACTACCTATCAAACGCTTTAAATAATATTTTGCTTATATAAAATACAAACGTTGGTACCAGTCTGCCGTAGCCCTACATATGTTTGATAAAAATCATGTAGTAGATAAGTTATCCTTAATCAAACATGTTAGTAATAAGCACGAACTTGATTGTTATGGAAATTTAGTGAGCTTCAAACACAAACAAACTCTCATGAATAATGATGATCAATGACATTCAGGCTACTTACAACTGATTAAACTTTCATAACCTTTCCTTTCACTTTCACCAAATAAGCAATGAAGCGTTACTCGCTGATGGTATATATATATATATATATATATATATATATATATATGTATATATAAATTTTCTTTAGTTCGCCCTGGTCGACCGCTAATGATGATAGCGTAATTTTTGAAACGCGTTCGGTGTTTTTTAATTTTATGTGGTACGTGGGTACATTTTGTTTGGTACTTTCATTCTTAAATCAACCGCCGAATTTGAATAACTCGTATTCGCGTTACGCCCAATTTCGTTTTCAACCCCCTGTTACGGTCATACATTCAAGAACTGATCATGAATGTACTACAAAATGTGACAGTTAATTGTTACTATGATTTTTTGACTCTGATATTTAGTTATCAAATTATAAAGTGTATGAAAATAGCAATGTCTCACCCTTTAAATGAAAAAAACTGATACAGATATCATTTTTGGTAAAGCTATAATCGCAATTAACTAATGTAAAAATGACGAGAAAGGATAAATACAATTTTAATAATACAAATAAAAACATATTGCAACACATAAACAATATTAATTTCTTATTTTAAAGTATGTTCGAAATGTTTAGCATCTCTTGGCAAATAAACACTCGGTTGCAGAATGCTTCCCTAACATTCTGGAGAATTTCTGGGGTTACTTATGCACACACGTCAATGATATGTTCACTAAGTTCAGACTCTAGATTTGTTGTATAAGCTAGAGATTTAAGGTAACCCCATAGAAAGCAATCTAGGGGTGAGAGATCCGGAAACCGCGCTGGCCACTTCGTAGAATCCCGGTGATTAACCCACCTATCCGTATAAGTAGCCATTTAAATTGACATCTAAAAATGTGGACCCAGAATGCTCGCCCAAACATTTAATTCTTGGGAAATCTGTATGTACTTCACGAAATACCTGTGGATTTTCATCACTTCAGCATCTGTAATTTTGAGTGTTAACACGTACGTTCAGATAAAATGTGCTCTCGTCGCTAAACATGCTTTAAATAGTCAGGATTTCTTACGATCCTTTCTGACAAAACTCGAGTCGTCTATCAGGATCATCATCCTGCCAATTCATGAAGAAGTTGCATCCGGTATGGGTGAAATTTATACTTTTTCAAAATTCGCTGGACTGAAGAGCAGGAAACATTACACGTTCACTAAAAGTACGGACGACAGAATGCTAATGGAGATCAGCTTCACCAAAGATGATAACTGCTTCAGTTTTTTCATTTTAAGGACGAGACATTGTTATTTTTATACACTTTATAATTTGAGAACTAAATGTCAGAGTTTAACAACCATGGCAACAATTAACTATCACATTTTGTAGTACGTTAGAATCAGCTCTTGAATGTATCCCCGTAACAGGGGGTTCAAAACCAAATTGGGCGTCAGGCGAATACGAATTATTAAAATGTTTTTCAATTCGGTGATTGATTTAAGAAAGAAAGTTTAAGATAAAATGTCACTCGACCCCTGTACCCATAAGAACAAAATTTCAAAATGTCGCCCAGCTGTCATTTCGAAACTTTCGAAATCTTTACGTCAAAAAAGAGTCTTTTTTACAACACCAAATTGAATGATACAAGTTGTTGCCGTTCAAATGTTAAAGGGAGGGGAGTGACTAACTTTTGGTCCTAACTGTATACGATTTTAGTACTGGGCACGTACGCACAAATGTTAACGTCAATTTTACGTCATACAAGGGAACAGTCTTTCTATTTTGTAAAGAAGTTTTCTAGAATAGCAAGCATCAACAGTTGAAGTTAACCAAAACTATTAAATTGTTACGTACACTACTCCAAAATATAAACTTTAAAAAGTTGGTATAGATGCTATTAGAATACTCAAAGAAATCAGACATACAGGCTTCTAAATTCCAGAGTATCATATAAAAGAGGAATTACTAACTTCTAAATAATATGTCAACGATGCACTGTCATTTATTTATTTTATTATTTTTTTTTTGTTAGTTTGCTCATGTTTATGGTTAGTAATTACTTATTTTAGCTTTTATGTATCTTATCGTGGACTGTTCAGGAGTCCTTCTCCTCTTCAGCCCTGGTCAATCCCTTGTTGTTGGTGTTGCGCTGTTTTTTGTTATTGTATTGTGTACAATCATGAGGTGCGGTAATTTTTGGTAATAAAAAAAAAGAAAAAAAGATGTTTAAATTTATTGAATGTGAATTTGAGGCGGGTGTTGTGTGGTGATGCTTTGGATTGGTGTGTTCGTTGTGTGGGCTGTCCTGTTGTCGCTAGGTTGCTTATCTGGAATAAGGAAATTTGTGTTAGTAAAGTGTAACACTATCGAGATTTACAGAACAGAAATTAAGTAAAAAATCGATAATAAATACTTATCTCGGGCGCCAGACTTCGATCCGGAACGTCGTGTGTTTACCCTAAAAGGGTAGCCACCTCCTGACTGTGTGAGAGGAAAACCCCCCACAAGTCAGTCGCAGATTCCACCTTAGCGAGTGCCTCTGCCACCTTACGGATGACAGGTAGGGCCTTCTTCATATTGAGCCCTCCGAGGAAGGTTACTAGGGAGTCGAACCCTAAGGCAGATTGATCGGGCGAAGTAACGCTAGCGGCGGGAGCCACTCTCGGTACTTCCGCCTTCTCAGCCTTGCCTGCCGTCGCACGGGCGTAGCTGACTCCGGTCCGAGTCGAGGAGGACGCCGGCGGTGTCCTCTTCGGCGGTCGCTGCGGTGATTCCATCTTCTTCCGTTGCGGAGGTCGAGGGAACCTCGGGCGGTAGCTTGCGGGGTGGTCCCCACCGCAGTTAACGCACTTAGCCCGGTCGGTACGGGGTAAAGTGCATTGACTGCTGTGGTGATCACCGGCGCACTTCACACAGCGTGCTGCCGCCCTGCAGCAACGCTGTGCGTGGCGGAAACCTTGACACCGGTGACACTGCCCGATGTCGGATTTCCGCCTCAGCTCTTCGACGGTGACTCGGAGGCCGGCGACGTGCTTCACCTCCCGAATCCTCTTCTTGTCCTCCTAGCTCGGTAGGTGTACCAAAACCAGGGGGATCGCTCGGCCTCGCTGCTTTATCCTAAAACAAGAAACTATATTAATTCCTTGCGTCGTCAAATCGGAGCTTACATCCGCTTCGGATAGCTCTACGGGCACGCCACGTAGGCAAGACGCTCGCTCCTTGCCTGATAGGTGTGGTACTGCGTACCACACTTATCGAGATACCTCATCAGCCTGTCTCGGTCCTGGAGTGAGGCAGGCTGTATCCGGATTCCCTCGAAGGTCGCCTTGGCCCTGGTGAAGGCGATCTTCTTCCGGTCGAGTTCGCGGGAGAAAGCAACCCAGTTCTCCCTCTGACGAAGGATTACCGGGGGTACTTTCTCCCTGGTCTCTGCTGCGGCGGTCTGCTCCATCGCTGTGGCGGTGTCCGTGTACTGCTCCAGGGCTTGGTACACGTTGCTCGTCGGTGGTGGCGTAGGCGGGCGGACGGTCTCCTTCTTCGGCCTCTTCTTCTGCGCCACGAAGTCATCGGGGCTGGTGGATCCAGGACGGGGGTCTTCACTTCTTTTTCTCTCTTCGGCGGCTACGGCGGCGACTTGCGGCGGCGGTGTTGCCCTTGTTGTTGCCTTGGCTGGCGGGGCGACGTCTTCTGCGGGCGGTGGTGTCTTCTTCGGCCTTCTCCTCTTCTGAGCGGTAGCGGCTGATGGCGCGTTGCTTCTGGCGCCCTCCCACGGAAGGGACAGAACCGACGGTATCGGGCTGGCGATACTTGTTGATGGTAGGTTTCCCGGCTTGCAACCGTACCATATCTCGCTGGACTCGCTGGCGTCTTCGTGGAAATCCTCGGTGTTGACCCAGAGGCACCCGTCGTCGTCGTAGACGTCTCGGCCCGGTCTATGGCGCGGCATCGTTATGTTGATACCGGCCGATGGAATGGAATTTAATTAAATTACTTGTTAATTACAGAGTAATTAATTCTAAATTAACGACCTGCTCTGATCGGATACCAAAACAGGAATGATGCACTGTATAACAGTTATACTAATAGCAGGCTTATGTTTATGTTTTAATTTTTCAAATTTGACAAAATTGTTTACTACATCTTTAACAATTTTTAACAAACATTACTACTGACGAAGATAACTGTAAGTGTTATCGAAACGTTTAGATTGTATAATTTAAAGTACACCATTAAAAAATCCCAAAAAGATAAGTATTTTATTATGAGTGTTAATGGTGAAAGTTTACATTTTCATAGTTCCCATATTATGCATTACAGGTTCATTTAAGATTTTTAATTTTTAGGGTTTGATTCTATACGATAAAGTTTGGAGGGAATGTGTTTTATTGTTTTGTCACAGGAGAGTTACCTTGACGGATATCTTGGGTTTGAGGTTTTTCTTGAGGCGCTCAGTATATACATATGTACGACACCAGTTTATATCATTCAATGCAAATGCGTTAAAGCTAGCGTACCACGGATGATAAACTATGAAAATTGTGGTAAACGCTCACAAATCATCCTTCAAGCGATAGCTACTTTAAAAGTTTAACTGGATATCGTTTTCTGTTATGCAGTAAAAACAGCACAATACCTAGTTGACGGCAATAAATGATCCGGATTCATTAACGTGTACGTTTAGGGCAAATTGAAATATTTTTGGTGTTTTTTCGTATGTGTTCACGACTCATTTGGTGACCTTTATCCAAAATGTTAATTTGGTCCGACAAATGGAATTCGAATAATTCCTAAACAGTGACCACTTTGGCTCATATATCATTATTCTATTTGTATTTTATTGATAATCTAAATTAGGAAGACGCTTTTCGTTTTAGGCATAAAGTTCATGCTTGTTTTCCACTTTTTTATACTTCGTTACTGGCAGAACGAATATTCAAAACGTTTTTCTATGGGGCGTTTCATAAAAGCAGAAGCCATGGTATTAACGATAGTACAAACAAGTATGTGTGCTTATATTAACGGATATCTTGCTCGAATTCGACACCAACCAAGCTAAGCGACTCGATTGATTTCTAGGACCTGACCGGACATGCGGAGAAAGAAAGTTGACATGTCTGGGTTCTGGTAGGCGTTAAACATGACATGAACAGCTGTGTATTATATTGGTGGTAGAAAAATGGGTGATGGAAAAACAGCTTACCTACCGTGCCTTGAAAGGCTACTGCAATAACTGCTTTCTAATATACGTACGTCTTAGAGGAAGCTATATAATCGGTTTAAATCTTCAAACGTTTTTTTTGCACTCACTTCTCGATGCATGCGTGCGTGTACGTGTGCGTGCGCGATATATTTTGAACCATTAAAGCTATCGATGTGATTTGGTGCAAAAATCTATGTCAATTTCGTTAATGAGCAAAATGCAATCAGTGGTGGGGCATTTTTAGGGGCTTAGAAGATTAAAAGAATTCATTGCTTCAAATTTTAACTAATACTTTTTGTTTAATTTCAAAATGAAAAAAAAAACAGTGGCGCGCTGTTTTTAGGGTGCAAAATTGTCAATTTCTAATTCATAAACCGATTTTTTGAAAGTCAAGTATACGAGTTTTTAACATCGCTAATTATAAATCATTTATCAAAATTAAAAAATTCAAAATGGCGGATCAAAAATGAGGGATTATCGTGTTTAAAAACTGATGTGACTCAAATTCAGGTATTGGTGGCTTTGAAATTGCGTATTACAAATTTTTGGTAAAAATTTCTTTACATATGTGAGAAAGTATTATGGCAGATAATTTGGAAGCGTTTTTTGAATATATTAAAGGAATGTCCCTCGAGTACGGCATAAATATTTCGATTTGATAAAAGATCTACGATTCATACAAATCGTATTTAGGGTACCTCATAGGCTGGAAACTGGTTAACAAGTGTAGTGCACAAAACCTTATCCTGAGATATGTTTAGAGCAGCAACACAAGATACCGTGCTTCAGATATGGGCGACACCTTGTTTCGATGGTTGCGACACAAAAATCAAGTTATGGTAAGTAACATTGCGTAATTTATTGTCACACAATTCTTTAAAACGAAGTGCATTACAGTTTCACATTATTTGTGCCTATTACGCACCAGTGTCGTAATTTAAATGAGTGAGTAATAAGCATTATCACGCGAGTTGTGTACTAAGCTTTTTCTACTTCTATGGGGTATAACAGTGACGTACGAATAATATGTAACTATAACTTATTCGTGTTCTTATGACCATTGAACACGAACAGGTACCTAATGTAATTAAAGACCCTATAAAAATAAATGACTGTATAAATGTATTACAGGATTCTATAGCTTATTTCAACTTCCACATTAAAAATTAATTCGACCTGAAATGGATAGAACTAGTGACGCCACTGGTTTTGTTAGTTACTTTGAAATTAAACCAATTAACCGCACTTTATGAATGGGCAACGAAATTTATATTTTATTAACAGAATGTATTGTTCTGAAGTAATAAACTTAAATGTACTGCAAACTGTGATTCACAGGTGGTAGTGATATACTTTTGTATTTCAAACTTGAAATTTATTGGAAAAGCTTTGCAATTCAAGGTAACGGACTATGCTTTTTAACACTGAACTAAATGGCTTAGATACATATACGAGTTTTAGTGTCGTTTACGGAGACCCTTAATTATAAATGCTTACTTCAATTTCACTGCTTTAAGTATATTCTATGTACTAAATTGTAGTGGCAGTGGAGCCTTTATTAAACATAGAATTGTTAATATACTTTTCTGCTACGTTTCATGACCTTGTGCCTTAAGTTAGCAGATTACCACTTGCATCGATTAAAACGGTTGCGAAAGTAATACTACAAGTTTAAAATAACCTAAATGTTAATTGTAGATATGTTTAATATGCCTTCTATAATAAATACTGTGAATACCGCACCTATATCATTTGTGAAATTATTCAAATATTTAAAGTTGGTTTTATTTCAATTAATATAACAAAAAGTTCTAGAATCAATGTGTAATGAATAACATTATAAATAATTATGTAAAGTAGGAAAAGTAGGTACATTTACTTATTTACATTGTTTTCAAACTAACTAAAGTCATAAGCTATATTGTATGGTTCAATATCTGGTTTACACCTCTATATAGCATAAAGATTGATGTAACGTATTGCTAGATTAAATCATATCCGAAGTTATGGTCCAATAACTTATTGCTTATGTACTAAATAAATGTCCTCAACTGGCACAGAAAGCTTACAATGCATTATCAAATATAATGTTTAATCTAAAATATACATAGTCATATGCAATATATCATAACTTTTTGGTTTGTATTTGAAGCACAACTGGCAAATGATCATTTAAAATTATTAATCTACTAAATGTAGAATGTAACAAATAATTTCACGCACTTTCCATAAACGGTATTTCCGATGTTATTTTACTGTCCCCTCACTATTCTAAAATGAAAATTACAAAATAATATATATATATATATATATATATATATATATATATATATACAGTATGTCCCCGGATCGACTTTAAAAGAGCGAAAATTCTCTTATTTTTGATTTCTCAGAAAATTTCATTCTTGCTGATTTGCCCTGCTTGTTTTCAAACCTCCGAAACATAAATTACTTGTTATTTAACTCAAACGGTTCTCGAGATAATATCATTTTTCTTGAAAAATTCGAGCTTTTTGTAATTTTTTGAAGTAAATTGATTTGTTTCAAAGGAAAAATCAAATTGGTCTCACAAGTTTTAATTAATAAATTAAGCAATTGATGGTAAAATGAAATGAAATTCTCAAAAAACTGAACTATTAATTTTCTATTCGAATAATGCTCCTCCTTTTTCCGCACAGATTTCAATGCGAGCTCTGAATTCATTGAAACTGCGCCTTATTTCTTCGATTGAAAGGGACAGGACAGCATTCCGTATCCTATTTTTCAATTCCTCTTCACCATTGTCTAATGGCTCACTGTACACAATTTGTTTTAAACGACCCCACAGATAAAAGTCCATTATTGTGAGATCAGGACTTCTCAGCGGCCACAAAATGGGACCATCTCTTCCTATCCAGTTATCATGGAACTCTGTATTGAGCCACTGGCGAACAGTATGGCATAATGAGCAGGGAACCCATCGTGCTGGAAGAACATTTCAATTTGGTAGTTCAATGGCAATTCATCCAGTTTATCAGTTAAAAAATTTTGCAACATTTCCAAATATGAATAACGGTTTAAATTTTGATCAAAAAAATATGGGCCAATAATTCCATGGTACGAAACGCACACCACACATTAACTTTTTTCAAACATTGTCTGCGACTAGCAATTGGGAAGTTTGGATTCGTCCTACTCCAGTAACGGCAATGTTGGGAGGAAACGACTCCGTCAGTTGAAAAGGTCGATTCATCGGAGAACATTATTCGTTTATGAAAATTTGAATTTTCCAAAACTCTATTGCCCATTTCCAAACAAAAATCCAGACGTTTGGCTTCATCACCGTTCTCTAAAGTTTGCCTAAATTGCGGCTTAAATGGTAAAATTTTGTTCTCCTTAAAGATTCTTTGTAAATGAGATTTACCTATCCCAATTCGTAGTTCCCTCCTTCTTAAAGACAACCTTGGAACTTCTGTTGCGGAATGAATGGCGAGAACAGTAGCAGCATCTTCTTCATCGAACAGCTTCTTTGGCTTCTTAGGTTTAAAACCGAGCCTGTTTGAAGGAATTTAGTTACCAAGTTTTTTGCTCCGGCATTCGAAATGGCAACCTCCGGGTATTTTTGGTTGAATTTTCTGATAACAACTCGGTAGCACTGTTCCCCAGTTCCGTAACATTGAATTAGATAAATTCTTTGTTGTAAAGTCAACATTATAGCATACAATTCAAATTAGCATGAATTAATTTGCAGTTCAACAGAATTATCACATTTGACAATTTCTGTCAGTGGTTTTTCAATGAAATCCGCCTACTAAAGTTACTTCTAAAAATTTTCCCTCTTTTAAAGTCGATCCGGGGACATACTGTATATATATATATATATATATATATATATATATATATATATATATATAAATGTAAAGTTATTTAACAAATATTTAATTTTTTTTTTACCTTTCTTGCCTTCTATTATGGTACGTGTGTCAAAAAATGATTCTGTCTTCTGATTTATTAAATAATTATGATGTAGATTGTCGCTCATAACTAATGATTTCATGTTTCATTTTGCAATAAAATAAAGCACACTGGTGGTCTAAAAATCACTGCTGTAGCTGTCTAAATTCTTTGACAGGTGCATGATAAGTATGAACTATACTGTAAATTATTCCGCAATAGAGTATATACCCTATAAATGGTAGTATTGGCATTCCATCCTCCTTATGGCATACCCGAAAAAATTTTTCAAATGTGCTGTTGATAAATGTAGTGGTTGAAAGAATAATGTTTAATCATGAAAATTCATTGTGGAATAGTGCTTTGCCGCTTTAGCTGATAAACACACATCAGCCTTCTAGCATTCTTGTGAATGTAATGGTCGATATTCTGTTTTGTATTATTTTCGAATATAACCTTCATTTTTTTTCTAAAATCATAATCTATTTGAATACAACGTATAAAGTTATTAACATGTGAAAATTTGCTATGTGTAATATAGTAACCATATTTATGAACATATGGGTATATGTATTTATAAAATTAATATGCATTATGCTAATTTTAGCAGCAATAATACTCCCCATATTGAGTACTTGTAAAATAATGTTCAATTAAATAATCAGGATGTGTTAGAACCACCAAGAAAAAAATTGAAACGAATTAGAATCCTCATAGTATTAGTGGGGTACTACTACTTACAATCTGAAGTTGAAGAATTTGAATATGTATATGTGGAAGATATACATTTTCAGCAATAATTTCAAATAGATATAGGATCGATCACGTCTATCTGTCTGTGTTTGAAAGGTAGATGTTACTTTTAATTCAGTATGCTTCTATGTTAGCAAACATTGCATTAGAATTTTACGTACCGCGCGATTAGACTACAGGCGCATAGCAAAAATTACCATGTGAAATGACCCACCGTGAATTACGTTTAGAAGGCTGCTACTATATCAGAAAACAACTATCAACCTATGCCGTCACTTTTGAGCGGTTCAGGTGAGTACGTGGGAAAATTGAATTTTCCAGGTCCATATGAGGAATTACTACTAATTATTTTTATACGGCTTTCTTCTAGTTGATAGATCGTTAAAAAAATGAGGAAAAGCCTAGTGCCGTACAAAAGTAGTGGTACCGGAAGTCAGCACAAATGTTTAATTCGCCCATAACTGTGGAAGCAACATAGGTAATTTGTTACTGTATGGCATTTGTGTAATACCATTTCTATACATATACAGATACATTACCCATTAACGCCGTACATATTTCCAGTACAGGGGTGAAAAGTCGGGGGTCGCAACCCTTTTCCTAGACCCATACGATATAAAATCCTTACAAAATGTACGGCATCTTGTTCAAAAAATCATGGCTAATATTTGTATAAATAAATAATTATCTAAATTTTAGGGTCTACCGAGTTATTGTTACTTTAAGATCATTAATTCATGTACGGCAACTTATTTTTGATATAATGTTACTAAATATTATCGTTGTACCTTATAGCCGTTTATTATAAATGGTACCAAATAAAAATATTAGTAAAAATAAAAATATGAAATTTTTGATATTTATAAGATATTTCAGATGCTCCTGGATTAATATTTTCAAATATTATTGTTATTCTACATGTAGTAATTACAAATAAACAAAAAAATAACAGATGCCGTACATTTTAATTCAGATGACAAAAACTTCGATAACGTTTGAGGTGTCCCTTACGGTCATTAATTACTGTACGGCATTCCAAAAATTTTGATTGTAATATTGAATAATAATTAAAAATAACAACAATGCCGTTCATTTCAAATGAAACATTACGTATAATATACCTAACAAGTGAAAACTATTATTTTCAGCATTCAAGCTTTTGCAAGATTTTTCGATAAAATACATTAATTTAAATCACTGTTACAATTTTTTTATATGAGATATTTGTACAATATACAGATTGATTTTTCAAACAAAGCCTGAAACGTTTTTTTTTTTTATTTTCAGTCGCTTTTTGTATGAAGTCTGTATTATTAATTTTATGTTTCAAACATACGTTCTAGAAACGTTTTGTTAATGTCCAGAAAAAGATAGGAAAGTAAAGTTTAGATCATGCTCCTTTTTATAATCTAAACAGTATTGCCAATAAAATAAAAAGAAAAACAGGAACTAATTTCCCGCAAAACCTTCCCTTTTCAACAGAATTGAACAATGAACGAACTCTAGTTAAATGAAAAATACTTAAACATTATAGTTCCTACATACTTTGTAAAGGTCCCAACTTATTGTTCAATCGCACTACTTGGTCTTGGAAGTGGCTTTGTCATGATGTCAGCTATCTAGTCTTCAGTAGGAATATACTTGACTTGAAGAGCTCCTTCCAATACCTTTTCTCTTGTAAAAAAATACTTTACCTGGATGTGATTTGTCCGATGATGCTTCTCTGGGTTATGACAAAGATGAATCGTTGCCTGGTTGTCTATCTGAACAGTAGGCACTTGCTTTGGACAGCCCATCTCTTCAAACAGTCTATACAGCCATGTAATTTCTTTGACTACCTCGTTTTCCACTATTAGTTCCGCCTCAGTTAATGACGTAGCAGTCAAATGTTGTCTTTGACTGAGCCATGAAACGACTCCCCCAGCATATGCCACTACAACTCCTGAAGTAGTTGTTGCAGCCTCCAAACTCTGCATCAGTGTAGCAGTCTAACTTGCGACTGCCGTCTGCACTGAACCGTATTGCTAAGCTACAAGTACCTACTATGTAACAAAATACTCTCTTCAATTTCGACACATCTTGCGTACTTGAGTAGTCTAGAGTTCTTGAGAAAACACTAACACTGTGCGCTACGTCTGATCTAGTACCTACTATTGGGTACATTAAAGCTGTTACAGCTTCTTTGCATGGAAAATTGTGATTTTTGTTCTTCCTGTTCTTTTGTGTCCTCAATAAAATATCCCAACTTTATCATACGAGTCGGCACAGGCTTACATTCACTGAAATTAAACCGTTCTAATAATTTTATTGCATATGCTTACTGACACATTTTAATTGAACCATCTTTAAAACGTTCTATTTCGAATCCCAGAAAATAAGCTGCTGGTTTAACGGTGATTTAAAACTCTTTCTTTAACTCTTCTGTAAAGAACTCACCTTCTTTTTGGCTACTTGCCATTACTAGGCCATCATCAACAAACAGTGCTTCTTATTGTGACCTTCTTTTATATGAAGACAAGGATCAGTTTTACTTGTTAGAAACCCTGCCTCATTAATATCAGTACTGAATCCTTTATTCCAGTACCTTGGAGCTTATACATATAAGCTTCGTAATAATTCACAGACATTTTTGGTTCCATTGGTATAACTCTCTGGCTGTTCCATGTAAATATCTTCATCTAAATGTCCATACAAAAATTCAGTTGAAACGTCGAACTGAATCAAATGCATATACAAATATACAATATGGTGAATCACAGCGCGAGCGTCAACCTCATCAAATTACAGAGTTTGAGATAAATTCAATTTAAAAATAGAAAAGTGTTCAAATAAATACAAAATATTGTATTTATTTGTATTTTTTATTAATAACATTATTGTTAATTAGGCATTACTTTATTACTGTATATACAACAAAACTCATTATTTTTAGATTCAAAATACCTTTTTTATATTTATTGACTACCAGAACTGTACGCCATTTACCTTTATTGATGATTTTGTAAAGTACTAACAACCTATGTTAATGTCGTACAAATAAAAATCATCGGAAAGTCCCTCTTTTGGGAGGGAAGTAATTTTCTCCAGACACCTATGCGTTCCATAAAAAAAAACGTACGGCATCATCCCCTATACTAATCAGGGATAAAGGTTTTGTCCTCCTGCTGTTCACCCCTGTACTGTAAATATGTACGGCATTAATGGATAATGTATATGTATAAGTATGCAAAGGAATTACACAAATGCCATACAGTAATACCACTTCCGGTACCACTACTTTTGTACGGCACTAGGTTTTTCGTCATTTTTTAATGATCTATGAACCAGAAGAATTCCGTACAAAACTAGTTAGTCGCAATTCCTCATTTGCACCTGAAAAATTCAATTTTCCCGTGCACTCACCTGTACCGCTCAAAAGTGACGGCATAGGCTGAGAGTTATTTTCTGATATAGTATCAGCCTTCTAAACCGTAATTTGGAGTGGGTAATTTTTGCCATGGGCCTGTAGTCTAAATGAAGGATAGTTACTTTTTAAAAGTAAAAAGTGACTAAATGTGACGATGGTTACCGTACGATTCCTTCTAAGTCTTTTATGTTCTGATCATCACACAGGTGATTCGCTATTTCTGCCATTTCAAGAGCACGTGCAACAAGTTTTCCACTACTTGATCAGATGTATCTTATGACCCAAGGCGTGATGAAAAGGTTCATGAATTATTTGGTTGTAATGAGACCTCCAATACCTCGTTTGAAAACTATCATCATTAGATAACTCCCATCGCGATCGACAGAATTGGCTCCGTCCGTCTCATCTTGTTTTTCGAGAAAACTTAATGCAATGAAGAGGTTTTCTAAATGGAAAAATTTTACTTTGTTCTTTTTACATTTTGTGTTACAAAAACTTAATTAAAAATTATTGATCCCTTGAAGGAAACTTGTATAATTATTTGATGCAGATAGTCACATGTTTGATGCCTCATTTCTTCCTTACTATGTCGGGATTAACCCGACATCTCGCCTAGCCCTAGTTATTATAGAGAAATTTAAATTGTGGTGGCGCCAAGAAACAATTTTTCCAGGATTGAATGTTGTTATTTGTCATTTTATGGTTAAGTGTAAGGAATTGGAAACTAAATTGCAACCATTTTCGTTGTAGACCGAACCCAGACATTTCCACTGCAGTTAGCTTACCTTGGTAAGCCTGCAGGGCGCCTAGTGAGATTTGATGGCGTTAGGTGCAATAGTGCCTATGGGTGTAAGTGTAGGATTACCTTTGGGTGCAGGTGAGTGCGTGTGTGGATGTGGCTGTGGGTGTGATGTGGGTGTCTGCGTATTGGTGTAGCTGTCGTGGGTGTGGGTGTGGATGAGAGTGCAAGTGTGGATGAGGGTATTGATGTGGGTGAGTGTGTATGTGAATGAACATGACGGTGTGGGTGTTATTGAGGGTGTGGGTGTGTGAGTGGGGTGTATGTGTTGTGTGATGTGTGTGTGTGTGTCTGTGTGTGTGTGTGTGTGTGTGTGTGTGTGTGGCTGTGACAGTGGCTTTGGTGGTGGATGTGGGTAGGGATGTGGGTGTGAGTGTGGGTGTAGGTGTGGCTGTGGATGTGTTATCTATGTGCGTGTGAGTGGACGTGTGTGTCAAGTGTGTGGGTTTGGGTATTGGTGTGAGGTTGGGCGAGGGTGTGGGTGTTGCGGTGAATAAGTGTGGGTGTTGCTGTGAATACGTGGACGTGGGTGTGTCTATGGCGTATGTGTGGATGTTGGTGTGGGAGTGGTTGTTGGTGTGTGAGTTGTGTGAGTATTGGTGTGAGTATTGGTGTTGATGTGGGTGTAGTTGTGGGTGTAGGAGTGGGTGTGTGTGTGTGGGCGTTGGTGTGGGTGTAGGCGTGGGTGTGTGTGTGTTGGTGTGGCTGTGGCTGTGGGTGTAGGTGTAGGTATAGGTATAGGTACAGGCATAGGTACCGGTATAGGTATAGGTATAGGTATAGGTATAGGTATAGGTATAGGTATAGGTATGGTATAGGTATAGGTAAGGTAAGTGTAGGGTAGTAGGTAGTTGGTATAGGTATGGTATATAGGGTATGGGTATAGGGTATAGGTATAGGTAAGTAGGTATAGGGTATAGGGTATGATAGGTAGGATAGTATAGGTATAGGTATAGGTGGTATAGGGTATGATGGGTATGATAGGTATGGGTAGTAGGGTATTATAAGGTATATGGATTATATGGTATAGGTATGGTATATGAGGTATGGGTATGTATGGGTATAGGTATGGTATGGTATGGTAGTATATGGGTATAGGTATGTAGGGTATGGGTATGGTATGTAGAGGTATGGGTTAGGTGGTATATGGGTATAGGGTATGATGGTATGGGTAGGTTATAGGGTATGGGTATGGTTAGGATGGTATGGGGTATGGTATAGTATGGTATATATGAGGTATGGTATGGTGTTATGGTATGGAGTTATTGGGTAATGTAGGTATGGTGTATGGGTATGGGTGTATAATAGTATGGGTATGGTGTATAGGTAGGTATGTGTTGGTATGATGTATAGGTATGGTATGGGTATAGGTATGGGAGTATAGTGGGTATGAGTTAGTTGGTGTATAGGTATAGTGTGGTTGGGTAATAGGGTGGTATAGGGTGAGTGGATAGTGGTTAGTGTGGTAGTGTGTGTGGGAGGTTATGTAGTGAATTGGTATGGTATAGGTGATGGTTGGGTATGGGTGTATATGGTGGTGGTGTTGGTGTAGGTATAGTGTATGGTTGTAGTGTAGTTAGTATGGATTGTGGTAGTGGTTGGTGTATGTGTGTGATAGTGTGGATAGTGTAGGTGGATAGTGGGTATTGTGTGGTAGGTTGTTATGGTGTGGTTGGTGATAGGTGTGGTGTATGAGGTATGGTGTGGTGTAGGTATGTGAGTGTGTGGTGTGTGTGGTGTAGTGTATGGATGTGGGTATAGGCGAGTGTGTAGGTAGTGGGTAGGTGTAATGTGGGTGTGTGGTGTTGGGTAGGTAGTGAGTGTATGGTGTGGTAGTGTGTATGTGTGCTGTGGTGCTAGTGAGGTGTGGGTCATAGTGTGATAGTGGTGTTAGTGTGGGTGTGGGCGAGTTATGTGGGAGTGAATATGTGTTGGTATGGTGTAGGTGTGGTAGTGTGATGGGGATGTGGATGTGGAGAGTGTAGGTGTGTGGTATTGGTGTAGGTGTAGTAGGTGGGTGTGATGGGTGAGTGTGTGAGTGTATGGTGTGGTTAGCGGGAGTGTGGAGGTGTAGGTGTGGTTGCGGGTGTAAGTGTGGGTGTGGATGAAGGTGTTGGTGTGGGTGTGTAAAGTGTGTGTGGGTTGTGTGTGGAAGCAGGTGAGGGTGGGTGTGGGTTGCGCTGTGTGTTTGCGCATTGGAGTGTAGGCGTGGGGCGAGTGAGGCTACGGGTGTGGGTGTTGGTGTGGATGTGGGCGTGGGAGTGTTTGTGGCTGTGAGTTGTGTGAATATTTGTGTAGATGTAAGTGAAGATATTGGTGTAGGTGTGTGTGGGTGTAGGTATGGGTGTGTGTGCGGGTGTAGGTGTGGGTACGTGTATGTGGGTGTGGGTATAGGTGTAGGTATAGGTATAGGAATTGGTGTAGGTGTATGTGTAGGTGTAGGTGTAGGTGTAGGTGTAGGTGTAGGTGTAGGTGTAGGTGAAGGTGTAGGTATAGGTGTAGGTGTAGGTGTAGGTGTAGGTGTAGGTGTAGGTGTAGGTGTAGGTGTAGGTGTAGGTGTAGGTGTAGGTGTAGGTGTAGGTGTAGTGTAGGTGTAGGTGTAGGTGTAGGTGTAGGTGTAAGTGTAGGTGTAGGTGTAGGTGTAAGTGTGGATGTGGGTGTTATGTGTGTGTGTGGGTTTGTGTGTTGATGTAGAGGTTGTTTCAGGTGCTGGTGGGGGTGGGGTTGCAAGTGTAAATACGGTTGTTGTATAATATAATAATCTCTGGCTTTTTTTGGGCTTTTTCGTTTATTTAAACATCATGGTGCATCGTGCTGAGATGTATAACGTTTTTATTTTTCTTGGGAGTGTAGCTAATGATCGTCACATAGTCTTTGAAGTCAAACTTGCTGGAATGTGTCCCGATTAGGTCTCATCTCCAGTCGTATTACTGATTTATTCAATTTGAGAGTGGAATCGAAGTAAAATAATTGTCCATAGTAATATTACGCCCGGTGCTATTTATAAACTTAGCTAACGTCTGGACCACAGTGTACCCCAAATTCTTCTGTATTGCGCCGTTAGGTTTCTTTCTGGTGTATACTATACCATCAATTGCATAACAGTTTTCAGCATCAGTCAACCAAAATACTTTTATATTATATTTGGCAGGATTCTGTGGCATGTATTGGAGGAACTTGCAGCGACCTCGACAGGGGACAGTTACTCGTCGACGGTAAGGGTTGCATATAGTGTGTACGTACATTTTATGATGTAGAAATTTTTCTCAATTATGTCGAAACGCTGCCAAACTGTCGTCAGCCAGCCGAACATCTCTGGCCCGTATTCCGTCAAATCGCTGAAATCGGCCAATATTCTCAAAGCGAGTTACGGCGATTGTTGCCTTGTACGTGGAATTTCTCGTTGTACTGATCTCCAGCAAGAATGAAAAAGAGGGCATTTAGTTCATCAACTGAGACATCTTTCCATACTTTGGACTTCGAAACTGCAACCCTTTGCACAGTCGTGCCTCTTCTAATAAATTGGGAGTTACAAAATAATCCTATGCATCTTTTGGTTTTGTTATAATATTTTCGTGAGGTAGAACAGGCTTTTGATGCACTACATTATGTGCTTATGCTTTTCTTTGTGGTGGTATACTTTTTGCCAAACAAATCCTTTCTTACTCTTGAAAACCGCTTCTGGATTCATATCCGAAGACGAAACGTCATGACAGTCGATCACATCATCATCGTCGTAGTCTCAGGCAACGTCCGTGTCGCCATCCAAAATATTTGCTTCGAATAGAATAATGAACACACAAACCAAACTAATGTACGTAGACATGTAGATTGAACAGAGCAGCATATGCTTTAAATGTAACCGAGATACCCGAGTATGGACGAAAACCGCTGACGTATAGTACAATTCTAAGAAACGCAACGAGCAAACACCTAAAATAATAACACCTGTTTTTCGGAGTGCAAATAGTAGCCGGGTCTACGGGGCTCAAGATATGTACTGGCGTAGGTAGTATAACTATTACATTACCGAAACTTTCCAAAAACGAATTTCATATTTTATTGTTTTTACTTCAAAACCAAATAGTTGCAGTATTATGAAAGGCACTTAAAAAGGGATAAGCAAGAATAACGGTGTTTAAAAAAGTTACATGAAAAAATAAAGTTAATAGCGAGTTTAAGAGCACAGACGCTTTGATTGGTTTAGCTAATCTCTTGCGTACTAACTCTTATCGGATTGAAGCGGTTTAGTACCTGGTTAAGGTTCAGCTGGTCTTTACGGTTAAAGATTCAGACTGTTTCACTTGCATAGGTGGCATTGTCATGGTAAACTTTTGCGTTGTCTTCGTTTGTTCAAAGTGAAAGCCAAATATATAGGTTGAAAATAACTGCTAAGCGGTTTACAGCTTTAGGCGTCGTTTTGACCCTACCTACTCAAAATTTTTATTTCCTTATCAAACGCTGATGATATTGCATTGATAGGCACCAACTAAAATTTTTGGTTTTAGTCGTGTGGTAATAGTTTTGAACGCAGCATATTGAAATTCTTTATATGCGATCCGAATTCATTGGACACTAATGGTAGTATTTTTAGAGATGAAACAATTTACATTTGTCGTTTTATTCGTTTGGAAATCTTTTAAAACCCGATATAAATTTATCTAGTTCAAACTAATTCGGGAAAACTTTCATAGTATTGTCTTGATGGAAAATAATTACAACTGGTTTTTATCTTTTCAGCACGTACATGACGGCTCTAAAAAAATTCACCCCACATTTTGACCTTGATTAGATGACTCGTAGTGGCTCAAATGTCAAGCTCAGATCATGTCATTCGAAAGAATTTTTCCTACAGATTGAAAATATTTATTTTATTATCCTCTACTCATGGCCAATTCGTAACAAATTGCTGTCGAAGCAATAGACTCAATATTCAGTGAAAGGCGTAACGATTTTGCGTGATTTATTATGTCGTTCAGGGTATTTATTTTAGTTACGAATCATCAAAAAATGAAGTGATTTTCGCTAGAAGGGAAATTTTTTTAAGGAAGCTTCTCATACATTGTACAGGGTGTCCCAACGATAGGGTAAAGTAAGTTTATGCTTAACTAGAACCAAACTCAAATTTACATTTCTAATTGAAGAAATTAATCAAGTACACGCTTTTTTTTAATTTTTTACAGTAAGTAGATTGTGCTTGCTGAAGCCCGTACTATTCTAGAATCTTTTACATTAGGCAGTAAATACACACAAATTTTGGATCATGTATATGAGACCTGTTTTTATATCCTAAATAAAATATACTTAACCCTACCTTCATCTTTAAATGTACAGGGTGTCCCAACGATAGAGTAAAGTAAGTTTATGCTTAACTTGAATTATTTGTGTAAATATTGTATGGACCATGGGGTAGAGGTAAGAAGTGTGAATTTTTTTAAAATATTGGAAGTTATACAGGGTGCGCCAGAAAAGCAGGACGTGAAAAAGTATGATTTTTTTAAATAGAACACCCCGTATTTGATTTTAGTTTTTAATTCTACGTGTCCATACAAACATATTTTGTCATACAAAAGATTGGCTGAAAATTTTTAGTTCTTGAGATATTCGCGTTTAAAGATTATTATGGTCATTTTCGTGGGGTTGATGAATGGGCAATTGTTCCGTTATTTCACAATAAAAAAAATTGATATTTCGTGTGAAAAATGAGTGATATTATACTAACGTTTAGACCGAGTAGTATTTCTAATTTTCTCAACAGGGTGTTTGTTATAACCATGCAAATTTGAAAATTCTCAAATTAAAAAAAATCAGTTTTTTTAATTGCACACCCTATATATTTTTATTTCATTTTATTCGGGATTAAAAATCTATCATTTTGTCAAATATATCCTATATCTATCTTTGATAGTTTTCGAGGAATTTCGATTTTTCTCACTAGCTACGTTACATACGATACTATAACATTATTGTGGATCGTGGTAGCCATGGAAAACAATTGCGACGAAATAAAACAAACCACCTAAGCGAGAATATTAACAGTTTTTATTAATGAGAAACAGTAATTCAATAATTATTCAACATGGCGTCTTAGTAAATGCTCAAATAGACGGCCTTCTTGCTGAATACACATATTGAGCCTTTTTCTCATGTTCTGTCTCACTTCAGATAACATAAGAGGGGTCACTGTGCGACAAGCTTCACGAATTCTATTTTTCATGTCCTCCCTTGTTGTAGGTTTAATAATATACACCCGATCTTTTATGTATCCCCATAGGAAAACATCTAGTGGAGATAAATCGCATGACCTGGGTGGCCATAATATAAAGCCATTACGTCCTATCCATTTCTACGGGTATTGCTGGTTCAAGAATTCCCTTACGCCCCGATAAAAATGTGGAGGTGCACCATCCTGTTGCAACCACATATTTAGTCGTCCTTCTAAATTGATATCCTCAAGTAACACAGGCAATTCTTCACGTAAGAAATGCAAATAGCTGCGGCCCGTTAATGGATCATCAAAAAAATAGGGACCGATAATTTGGTCATTAAGTATACCACACCACACATTTAGTGACCAATGATTTTGGTTTTGAATTTCTCGTAGCCAAAATGGATTATCAATGGCGTAATAGTGCATATTAGGCCGATTTACAGCCTCATTGCTTTTAAACGTCGCCTCATCGGAAAACATTATGGAGCACAAAAAGTTGTTATTTAATTGCAGCCGTTGATTAATGATATTGCAGAATTCGATTCGTCTCGCAAAATCCTCTTCTCGCAATTCTTGATGAAGCTCAATGTGATAGGGATGGTACTTATACTACAGCGTTGTTCGATTCACGTTTGATTTGGAGGTATCACATATCGTCGCTAATGTTCTAGAACTCACTTGGGGATTTTCTTGAATATTTAATAATATTTCAAGTTCTTTTTCTTCATTAGCTGCCCTTTTATTAACAACTTTACGTTTGAAGTATTTAACACTACCGCTAGAATCAAATCTATCCATCAAATTTTCCAAGCCAACAGTAGTAGGTATTCGACGTTCAGGATATTTCATTTTGTAGATTCGTTGTGCCAATAAAGGGTTTTTTTCAGCCTCGCCCAACACGTATATCATATCAATTAATTCATTTGTCGAATAATCCATAATTGATACAAGAATTGATAACAAGTTAAATGCGAAAACGACAAATTTAATATGTGTTTATTTTGACAAGTAGGAAACCTTTATATCTTAGTAACGCAATTATTATTTTCCATGGCTACCAAGATCCATGCAATGCAATGTTATCGAAAATAAAGTAGCTAGTGTGAAAAAATCGAAATTCCTCGAAAACTATCAAAGATAGATATAGGATATATTTAACAAAAATGATAGATTTTTTAATCCCGAATAAAATGAAATAAAAATATATAGGGTGTGCAATTAAAAAAAACTGATTTTTTTTAATTTGAGAATTTTCAAATTTGAATGGTTATAACAAACACCCTGTTGAGAAAATTAGAAATACTACTCGGTCTAAACGTTAGTATAATATCACTAATTTTTCACACGAAATATCAATTTCTTTATTGTGAAATAACGGAACAATTGCCCATTCATCAACCCCACGAAAATGACCATAATAATCGCGAATATCTCAAGAACTAAAAACTTTCAGCCAATCTTTTGTATGACAAAATATGTTTGTATGGACACGTAGAATTAAAAACTAAAATCAAATACGGGGTGTTCTATTTAAAAAAATCATACTTTTTCACGTCCTGCTTTTCTGGCGCACCCTGTATAACTTCCAATATTTTAAAAAAATACACACTTCTTACCTCTACCCCATGGTCCATACAATATTTACACAAATAATTCAAGTTAAGCATAAACTTACTTTACTCTATCGTTGGGACACCCTGTACATTTAAAGATGAAGGTAGGGTTAAGTATATTTTATTTAGGATATAAAAACAGGTCTCATATACATGATCCAAAATTTGTGTGTATTTATTGCCTAATATAAAAGATTCTAGAATAATACGGGCTTCAGCAAGCACAATCTACTTACTGTAAAAAATTAAAAAAAAGCGTGTACTTGATTAATTTCTTCAATTAGAAATGTAAATTTGAGTTTGGTTAATTATTTCAGTACATATACTTGGTTAACTTAATTGTCATATTTACTTAAGAACATATATATTTTTAATTCGAAAATTTATCACACAATCTAACCACCGTGCAATCACTAACACGCAATTATACGTGTTTTGAATGATTTTAGTCGGTACCTTAAGTTAGTGTTTTAGCTTTTATCTAATGTAAGAGTATAACGTATAATTATTGTGTTATTTTATTTATGCCTTGGCAAAATGTATTTTTGTGTCGTTCATAAAGGAAATCAGTCCCTTACTTATAAAATTGGTTCACTACATGTTTAATAGCAGTATTAATTTTTTTTAAAAACATTAATTATAAGCTATTGTAAGTAATTACTAAGTAGGGAAAAGGTTAATCAACTCTCAGGATGTATACGAAATGTAATGCATAAACTTATAGGTGTGAATATTGGGGCAAATTGCTTATTGCAAATAATAATTCGCTATTCATCTTAGAATAATAAGCATTTAACGAAAATTAAATCTACCAATACTGTAATTAAATTGCAGTACTGAAGATTTCTAATAATCAACTCCAGTTTAATTTAATTTAAAGTAGAAAAGCCCCTTCAATTTTTACATAACCGTAAAAACAAAAATATTTTGGCTTGTTTACCGATTCCCATTAATGTAAATTACACTTACAACAAATTAACTAAACCGTTCTACTGCGCTAGACAGACTTGACAGGTTACGTTTCCGAACTTTTAAAGCAGACCGGTTTGTACGGAGCAAAAAGGTAATATTACTCTTTGGTCGTGGAATTTCCTCATTAGTAGATATTCTTACTTTTTAAGTGATCAATGTAAAGTAATCTCACCATTTAAAAATATTATGGGTGTAATTTTTAGTTTTAAAGTTACGATTAAAATTAACCACAGTCATGTATGTGTGATTTGTATGCGGAAAAGGTGACTAGGTTATTGTGATTACTAATAAATTTCCTTTTCTTATTAAGCTCATAATGTGAAAAGGTAATTTAATCATTCTCTGATAAATCTTGGCGAAGATTAATTGATATACTGCCGATGATTTAAAAACGTTGAAGTAATTATATTGCTAAAGTTAATTGAGTCATTATCATAGATGGTGTAGTATTAAATTACTAGTTCGACTGCTTTGATACACACCAAGAGACTGGACTGCGTCAGTGCTATTCGAAGTGTCGCCAAACTTAGTTGCATAATGGCGAATGTAGAAAGTTCTGATCATGAAATAATAATTTCGGATGGTTTTCAAGTGTTGAGAAGACGGAAGGAACAAGAAAGAAAGCGCCGGAGGTACTGGGTTCCTAACATATATCGTGCAAGAGATGAAAAAGGCGAATTCCACACCATCTTCAATAGGTTGAAAAACGCCCGAGTAAAATTTTCAAATACTTCCGAATGGCGCCACATAAATTTGAGGGTTTATTAGATATTTTGAGAAATGATCTACAAAAGAAGAATACAAATTTCCGGCGCTGCTTAGGACCTGAAGAACGGTTCGCGGTTTGTTTAAGGTAGGTCAATTTTTTTGTTATCCATTACTCTCAAATTAATATTTGGAACAAAGGTAACTGGAGATTCCCAGGCGTCACTTAGCAACAGTTACTGTATAGCACCATCAAAACTCAACTCCATAGTAACTTCAACTTGCGACATAATATGAAAACGTCTTAAACTCACAGAAATATCGCCTTCAAACGAAAGAACGTGTGCAGTTCTGAGATATTTGGCAGTTTCCAAATTATATTGAAGCTATAGACGGGAAACACGTTGAGATTCAGGCGCCGCAGATTAGTGGTTCCTTATTTTATAATTATAAAATCACTTTTTTCGTAGTTTTACTGGCAATTTAAGATATTTTGGGATAAATCCGGCATGAGATACTTTGAGCGTAAGGGAACAATTCAAGGACTACTTTAATTGCGAAGCAGACACAGTATTATGGCAGTTGGATGTTGTTAGGAGAGGAAATCGACAGTGAAACATTCACGTCGTTTATCGTTCCGTGATATTTATTTAGGTTGACAAATAAAACATAAACTCGTTAAAATAAGAACAAAATATGTTGTTCTGTAAATCATAAACTCTGAAAAAAATGGTTTCGTTTTGTTAATATGATAGGTATCGATAGCTGTAGTTGTAGGTTCCTTAAACGCTTTCAGATATATCACTAAACCTTTGTGTTTTATGATTTATCTTACCTGTATATGTTTTTGGCTGCTGATAATATGCAGCGATGGAGTTGGAGACAGTTTCATAGGGAGTTTCCGTTTCAGTTTGGTTGTATGCCTGGTAGCCCACAGTTCAGCTTCCTTCTGCCTAAATATGTTTATGTGTTTCGCATGTACCAGATTTACAATGTCCCTTTTCATTTCTGTTTGTCCAATTTCCGGAAATTTCAAAATTGTTTCGGGAATATCGTCCAAAAAATTTTCCAAACTTCTCTTTGCTTTTGGAAATGAGACGGCATTTTGTTTTAATTTTATGTATTCACTGAACGACTTTGCCAGCTCCTCATCAGATGTGTCAAAGAGAAGGGTCGGTGGGACGGAATTTCCCCGTAAATTTAAGTTACAATTTCTCAACGCATGGCCACTGGTCGATGGAGATAATACGTCCTCAGTTGAATACGTTCCATCATCATCATTATCATTGTCGTGTCGTCTTCCTCTGCAGGTTCCACATTCTTTTCCTCTTCCCCAAAGTCTATGTTACTAAAAGCCCTGCTAAAGATGTGCTGATTTAATATTCTGGGATTGCACGAAAGGATGATGAATAAGGCTGGGTCACCGTATCGATATGTATCGATAAGCCAAACCGTATCGAACGTCCGATATGCTACAAGAAAAATATTGATATGTCGATACATATCGATAAGTCGGTTATAGATACGCCGATACGTCAATATATCGATTTATCGATAAGTATCGATTATCGATATATTGATACACATCTATATATCCATACGTATTGATATGGAATACGTATCGAATATCGATGTCATGTACCGTACTGTGTAGGAAGAAATCTGTACTGCACGTACTCTCTTGTTTGTAAATGGGACTTTTTTAATTTTTTTCGAGGACTGGCCACTTTTGGTTTTTCCCCTTTGAAGAGCTCTTCTATAGTAACTTCTCAATAGCTGCCATCTGTTCTTACAAGCCTAGGCTGCAAAATCACAAATATTAAACTCTAATGCCGTATTCTATTCTTGCAATTTCAGTTTAATTTGCTAGCTATTTGGCGCTACACGTTTTATTTAACTAAATTATTGTCATAATTTTTGTGCTGCAGACTATATAGACATTCGTGTTCTTGAACATAAATTATCAGTTCGTCATTCTTCTTCGTTAGTGCGTACGCCAATCTTGTCGCTGCGTAGTTGCTCCAGCATTCACACTGAACGGGCAGGAATTGACAGGTCTGAGCAAAAGTCGCTTCTGGAGGGAACCGTGCACCGTACGGTCCCAACCAGGTCCTATAAGTTTGAATGGAAAATTGCATACGCATGCTTTTTAAACGGGACGTGCAGTTTTTTGATTACGAATGACGCGACACAAATAATTCAATGAATTACAAAAAAGGGCAGCCTGGCATGTCTTAAAATTGTTAACATGTAGTTGCGATTGTATTAAGTTATAACGGAAACTAATGTGAGAATCAGCGGGCTTGACGCATGCGCCACACAGTGTATGCTTTTTGTTTTTGTACATGCCATAATTCATACATATCGTTTTTAATTATGCATTAAGTTTCTGTCAATGGTTTGTAACTCCGGATTTTATTAATTTATATACGACTTTATATCCTAGTAGATATAGCCTGTCAATTGGTTTAGTCAGTTATAATAGGCGTTACATTGTCAAACGAGTAAACTTTGTTATCATGCACCTGTTGTTACTCTTATTAAGTCATCAAATTTAACCTTACAGATAGTTTTGAAATTTAGTGTTAATACCACAAATACAAAAGGCAAGAGCATAAATTTTACGTAAATTTAAACTAAAAATCTAGCAGGAAATATTGAGGCAATAATGTATTGATAAAGCGAATGATCTAAAAAAATAGAAATTCTTTTCTTTTTAATCAAATTGGTAGACTTGTTACCATTTGTTCATTTTGTTTACGCGATGAAAATAAAGTCTGAAGCCTTATATTTGCAAAACGTAAATAAAGAGTTGCTGCTAGGCGCTACTTTGGTAGGGATCATCTCTGTTTTATTGTGATTACATCCGCAAAGGATGTTGGGTTGCGCACAAGAGATCCTAGGCTCTCGGTCGTATTTTTTACATTCAAATAACATCACATCTAATACATACATCATAGGATTAATGAAGTAGCTTGAACATAAACGCCTGGAAACTTTTTAAAATAATTTCTTTTTAAAAAAGAAACAGAATTATTACAACTGTTTTTTTACGTATAGGTCGGTACTTGTCATCAAGTCATTTATGATCAAGCCACTTCAATGATACCAACAAAGCTAGCCAACAATGATACATAGTACTGGCATCCACAGAAACAACTTTGGTATAATAAACTTTTATTACAATCTAATTGTTATATTGAAACAGCAGTTACAGTGCAACTGTTCGCTCAAAAATCGATATGTACAGGGTGTTTTCTTAAAGGTTGACATCTCGTCTAGGGGTCATACTTTTAAAGTTACAAAAACTGATAAATAAAAAAGACGTAAAATTTAATACTCAAAAGATGTGGAAGGGCACAGGTATTTCGAAATATACAGGGCGGGCCAATAATTGGAGGCAGGCCGAACTTGTTTTCTAATTGAATTTTTTGAAAATGAATAGAGCTATTAAAGGCGACCATTTTGCCAATATAGACCTAATCGCTTCCTTCATTTGACACACACATTACGATTACTGAACACCTTTTCTTAATTTTTGGCAAAACTTAAAGTTAAAACAACACAAGCTTAACTTGCCAAGGATAACCTCTTACAAATCTTCTAATTAACCCCAACAACTTTTATATTTAGCATTTTTTCAACCTCAAAAGGTCCTTAGTAACTAAACTACCACAACAGACATACAGAATTAAAAGTGCCTTAAAGCAATCAAGTTGTAAGCAGTAACCCAAATAACAGATGTCGACATATCCTTAATAAAACGATTTTTTGTGGTACTGCGAACATTGACGTGTGGCTATAAAATCAATTTACCCGTCTTTAAAGCATTTGCTGAAGAAACTGCCAACTATTATGTAACCTTATATAAATGGTATCCGATGCCTGTTACGTTATATAAGATATTAATTCATGGTCCGGAGGTTATACAAAATTTCCACATTTTAACAGATCAGATGTCAGAAGAGGCCCAACAGTTGAGGAGCAATGAATTTCGGAAGTTTCGCCTGGAAAACTTAAGAAAAATTTCTGGCATCGACACTAACATTGACATTTTACATAATCTTTTAATCAGTTCGGATCCCTTGATAACACATTAACGATTGTAGGTAACCTGCACTGTAGAAAACCAACATAAAGCCTTTCTCCCAAAATTTCGTCTTTAATAAAACCTTCCAGTGCTAATACCGAGTTCAGATATTTGAGTAATCGTGACAAAAGTGATTCTGACACAGATGATATAGAGTCAGATTCAAACAATGATAAATGAATAGAGCTCTTAGGTTTACATGTTTCTCAATTAAGATTTTCAGTAACTATTGTTAATTTTTGCAATCAATGCATTCTAAACAAAAGTAAAAATTCTTGTCAATATGTTGTACATTCATACGACTACCATCTAGTAACTATTTAGGTAGATGGTGTTCTATTATAACCCAAAAATGTCAGATACCGCAGATGCAGTGTGTTAATAACAGGTCTTAATAATAAGATTTAAACAAACATGGCTCAGTAAAATGCTGCTTAATTTCCTCTTAAAGATATTTTTTCACTATCAATCAAGTAAGTAGCACTTAAAATATGTCGTTCTGGGGAAGTAGGTTATGTTTACTCAACATTTTCAGGTTGGCATGACAACAGGGATACAATATTATTTGCCTAGGGAGGTAACTGTATTACAAACGGTTATTATAGTACCAACGCAAAGACCACTAACAATTTTGCTACAACGACATAAGATTCTCCTAATGAATTTTTGTGATAAAATCATAAAATAATTGTTAATAGACGATATATCGCGTTGATAGTGAAAAAAATAATGCACTTTACACAGGAAGTAAGGATTTATTTCCCTTGTAAAGTAATGTACTATTTTTGACTCCTAATAGCAATAATGATTCTGCACGTAAACAAATGTGCATAGAGATTCATTTACATACACCTACACAGCTAGCGCCATCTTATAGACCTATAGAAATTAAATCAGGATTTGAAATTATTTAAGTTATTATTAAAAATGCCTTGTTCCATATTTTATTTTATTTTATTTCCTACAAATTCCATGAATTTATCAACTAAAAAGTACAGGTTGTCCTAGTATTGCGTAGAAGACGGTCAATATTGGCAAAGTTGTTAAGATGTCTTGCATTTTATAGATAATATACAAACGCAAAAAAAAAGGAATTTTTTAATGTCCAGACACTGTGGGACATTTTGTGTATCTATCTATAGGTAATTTTAGTTTACGCATCTTAATAACCTCAATAACTTTCCCCCTTTGATTTTTTCAAATTCCTAACAACAATGCCGTCATATAGTTTGGTTTATTGTTCTTACTTTCATTGTGTTTATCTGTTAATAAACTAATTACTTATTCAGTTTATAGGTAAAGGTACCTATATCTTGTTGCTCATCAACCGTCAACGCGCCCTGTATTAGGGAAACTAACATACTCTAAGAGAAATGTAAATTGGTTTAAATTTAATAATTTAGTGATTCTTATTAATACAGGTGCTAGTATTAAGGATTTATAAGACCTGGCATTTTTGTTCCCATACAGTTCAAAAATCGTACACTGTATATATATATATATATATATATATATATATATGTGTGTGTGTGTGTGTGTGTGTGTGTGTGTGTGTGTGTGTGTGTGTGTGTGTGTGTGTGTGTGTGTGTGTGTGTGTGTGTGTATACGTGTGCTTGTGCATGTGCATGTATATGTGTTGCCAAGGAGACTAGAAAACCGTTTGCTTTATCTATCGTGTTATCGGGCATAGAAGTGCCTTTCAGGCAAGTTTACGCTTAAAGGAGAGGGGTATTGGTTAGGATCCATTTGCAAGTTACATATGTACAATTGTATTAAATGTGTCAGGATAGTAAATTTTCAGCATAATTTGAGTTGGTACAAAGTATGGTTGTTCTGTAAAACACAGTTTTGTTACAGGTAATGTATTCTGCAATTTGGAATTATGGATCTGCTGCAATGACCACAATTAAGGAATTTAATGTTAATAAGTGCTTACGCAAGTGTATGCTTGCGTCTGAACAAGCAGAACTCTCTTGGACCCAGTTGCGTAATGTATTAACGCAGAGAAAATTACGTAAAGATATGAATTGATTGATTTGGTGTTAATTGTGGTTTTCTTTTGACGTTATTTGTCTGGAGACACATATGTGTCGCTTTAAACTTACTTAGATAAAAGTTTAATGATGCAATTCCGATGTAATTCTGATTGCTAACTGAATTTGCTTTATGTGCACTAACTTTTTTTTTTTTGCTGTTGAGTTGATGTTTTGTTTAGTTGAGGAATTTTTAAGTCACGTCACAACGTGTGACCTTGCCTCATGTTGGACAACTTTAACGCACGTTCTTATGGGATGATTTTATCGAAAATCGTAGGCGGTGAAAATGTTTCTGTGCTAATACTTGTAGATGAGGATTGTATTGATACAATGAACCAAATACGTGAATGAGGTGAATAATTATCCAACATAATATTGAAAAGTTCGTGCGATTTTTAGGTTAGTTATCATAAAATTCCTCAAATTAAAGAATGCTTGGATAAAGGCTATAAGAGACAATTTAACAAGTAAGAAAATAAAATATGCTTCTGTGTGTTCCGACTATTTCTTGACAGGTATAATTATTATAAATTTACTGGTGCATATTGAAGAATGTATATTCGTGTGTTGTATATTTGAAGGAAAACCAGCTGCACATTATTTACCAAACTTCACATGAGTTTTACCTTATTAAAGCAAGTAACAAAATACTTACAACGTTCTATTGCCATGTCATAAGGCGCGAATACGTGTTCGTAAAATCTAACCCAACTATAATATACACTAATAATGTTCACTAATTAACTATGAAATGTCTTAACACTACAATAAGCCAATTATCACGATATTTTCTGGAGAACACACTCAAAAATCACAGCAGTGATTCCTATGAATCACTAACGCAAGTTGTCCAAGATCAGCTGTTAGAGGCGGCGCTTGTAACGTCAGTGTGACGTACTTGAACATGCCTAATTAGAATTAGTACTGGTTTGCTGGTAGAGTAGAGTACTAAAGTTCGGGTAAAGCAAAAAGCGATGCACGTCACCAGTATGATAAAATGTCAACAGTGTTGCCACATGGATTATGTTATTTTAGGTTATGGTTCTTTACAGTTCCTTTAGGATAACTGTAATTGCTTTCTTAGTTTATTTGTGTGATTATGGGATTAATCCATTTACACATGTCAAAGTTACAGAATAAAATATAAAATAGTGACTCCTAAACTAATTTTAGCTTACTTGAAATTGTGCTCACAAAATGCATTCAAGGAATAAAAAGCTTGAGCAGTTAAAAGTTTCTTAATTGTTTGTTTAATCTGAAGTTATCGTTATGTGAATGGCAAATACAGTTACAACAAAGGGACAAACGTATCAGTGGAAAGTATTCTTGTGCGTTTGTAACATGTTAAGCCCCACCTGCCGACGCATTAATGGACATCTTAATTTTCAAAGAGCTTGCAGAGACTACCGGTGGGCATGATCGATTTTGGTTGTTGCGTGACCACCGGTGGTCACACTACTTGATTTGGTCCGAGAATGGCTATGTAAAAATATAACTACCAATAGGTATCATTTTAACACACTGTACAACAAATTAAATCAAATTGCACTGAAACAAGTTGGGTACAAATCACAGTAAATTCCTTAAATAACTATTAGATTGACCAGCCGATGAAAAGAAATCATTCACACGATGTTCAATTACTTAATCACTAATATCTTCATAATCGCTATCTGATTCATTTTGATTTATACGAATTATTATAAGTGCAATACCACCATGATCGAACCTTATTTCACATCCCACCATTGCTGAACAAGATCTTGAGTATGTTGGATCGAGTTGTCCCACATTTCTGGTGTTGTATCTTTTTTTATTTCCAGCATGAAGAACGATATATCTAATGATAAAAATTATAATAAAATATACCATGAACATTATTTCGAACCAACCTTTTGTCATCTACTTTTGTACTTTTAACCGTTTTTAAATTGTCATCTTGCCAAGAATGACAAACAGTGCCATTTTGGAATATCCAGGTTTCGTCTAGAAACACAAGTTTGTATAACCCTTCGTGTTTCAAATGATTGTACAATTTGAGGAAACGTATTCGTTTTAAAACAATATCGGGTAGTTCCGTTAAACCTCTTCGAAGATCATTTTTTTTCCATTGAAAACCTATGTTTCGTAATACAGTATGTAAAGACCAGCGACATCCTTCAAAAAGTTGATCGTTTTTTAATTTCTCTCATAAAATTTGTACGGTAATATGTTCGCCTACAAAACAAAAATTCTGGCATCCTGGCAGAAGTTTTCAACACTGGTGATGGGTTTCT
This sequence comes from Vesta saturnalis, assembly GCA_036346205.1. Taxonomy (NCBI): domain Eukaryota; kingdom Metazoa; phylum Arthropoda; class Insecta; order Coleoptera; family Lampyridae; genus Vesta; species Vesta saturnalis. Next base: position 4,301,064 of record JARFJB010002109.1, read on the forward strand.
TGTGCATACGAGATCTAGTGGCTGGTTGAACTACTTCATGCTTTTTAAGAGACTGCGATATTCTATGAACAGTATCAATATTGGCGTTTAAAGCTACAGCTACCCTCTACAACAAGACTACGATTAGATTAACTACACTCATTATAAAACAATACATTAATTACCTCTCTTACAGAAGTCAATGGAATAAAAGGACCCCCTGCATCCCGTTCTTTTTCAAAGAAATCTATTAACGAACTAACCAGTTCCCTTCCACGAATGGAACTAACAAACACAATATTAAACGACAATAAAGGACAGATGTCTTGGTTGCAACATTGTAATTTAATTTATGATGCTGCCAATATGTAGAATTATTTTACCCTTGAATATTACCTTTAATGACAATCCTAAATATTTTTATTACCTTGGTACTGCTTTTACGTCATATGTCACATGCAACGCTTTTAGGATTGCCAGGGCCTTATCGCACATGTGGCAAAGTAGCGCTACTCTACTTACCCCCTCTACCTCGAAACACTCTAGTAGACTCCCCACTATACCTGTGTAGACGCATTTTTTTCAGTAAAGTATAGTCACTGCATGATACAATAAAGAATATATGATTACCTTGGTACTGCTTTTACGTCATATGTCACATGCAACGCTTTTAGGATTGCCAGGGCTTTATCGCACATGTGGCAAAGTAGCGCTACTCTACTTACCCCCTCTACCTCGAAACACTCTAGTAGACTCCCCACTATACCTGTGTAGACGCACTTTTTTCAGTAAAGTATAGTCACTGCATGATACAATAAAGAATATATGATACGTAGTGGTTCAAAATTCGTGAGATCGGCGCATGTGACGTCACGTGGTGAGTTACTTGTGGCGCGCTTTAACATCAGCATGTAGATTAGATATATTTTTATTGTTTAGAGCTTTTATTTGCGTGTTATTCAAAATTATTTATTAAAACAAAAATAAGATTACACATGCCTGGAAGTTCAGGATAAATTAAGACAAATTATGCTCAGTTGTGCTTTAGTATGAAGGAAATCCTGGTAGGCTAAAGGTAGGTATAAGAAATTTTTTTTTAGATTCCAACAAAAAATAAGACTGGAATTACGTAACACAGTTTTTCAATAATTCAAAAAAGCATTACTTTTCAATTTTAGTTTCCCCGCGAAAGGAAATAATGAGTATTGTTTTTTTGTGCGATGGTTTTTTAGTATAATTTAGTTTTTGTTTTGTTATTATTGTAGTATTTTAAAATTTATGACATGTCCAAAGATATTTTATAAAACAGTGTATCTATTATGTTGTAGGTATAGGGTGTCCGATTATATTTTACACCTCACCTACGGTGCAAGTCGGAAAAGATGGAAAAAAAATTGAAACACACAAGTTGAATGGTTTTTTGACCATTACCTTGTAGTAGTTACAAAATAAAAAAAATAGTTTTTAAATATGCCAAAATGTCATGAATTCACTTTTTTGAGGTAGAACACCCATTTTAATTTGCAAAAAAAAATTTTTTTAATCGGAATTTAAAAATATAAGGTTGCCTGTATTACTATTAGCCGTTTTGTATATATAGCCATGGACGATCATGGTTATTGTCATTTAACTAGTAAACTTAGGACGGGAATGTATATTTCTAAATTCAGAATGAGAAAAATCTTTTCAAACAAATTAAGTGAAGTCTTACCATTTTGACACATTTGCGACGCCAATTTTTTTGTTTTGTAATTATTTATTAAATCAATAGATTAAAAACCATTTGAATTTTTTTTTCAATTTTTTACAGATGGGCTCTAGGTGGGGTGCAAAATACAGGGTATCCGCGCGGGAACTCGTATACGTACTCTTTGAACAATTTTAAGCAAAAATAATTATTCTTAATTTTTCCCAATTCCTAACCACTAAGGAGATATAGGCGGTTGAAGAAAAATGTAAAAGTAAGTAAAGAGAATACTCTTAACAGCTGCTTAAGTCTTAAAATTATCATATAACAAAACTTTCAATAACAATTTTCATTAACAAATTAACATGAACACAATATAGCACAGAAATTCACATAAAATAACTATGTGAGAAACAAAAATGGTTACAGTTGTTCAAAATGAGATCCACTAACCTCCACACATAATGCCACGCGCCTTCGCAGCTCTCTTTTCCATTAAATATTTGAGAAATTGTCACGAATGTTGGTAAATGCATCAAAAATTCGTTCAATCAATTATTCTCTTGAAGATGGTTTACTCCGCACGTACACAAACGACTTAACATGGCCCCACAGATAAAAGTCTAAAGGTCTGAGACCTGGAGATCTGGCCTGCCAGTTTACAGATCCGTTTCTACCAATCCAGCGGTTGGTTCTGTGCAAAAACTCTGTTACAACACGCCTACCTTGCAAATACCACATGTTTTGAGGTACAATTAAGGGAACATCTTCAAGAAATGCTGGTAAATCTTCTTCCAAGAATTATTTGTACATTTCGGAGTTTAAGTGCCCATGTAAAGTATGGGGTCCAATAGACTGTCTCCTATAATCCCGGCCTAAACATTTACCATGAAGTGATGTTGAAGTCCGATAATAGTAATTTCATGATAATTTTCATTTGACCAAACGTGCTCATTGTGACCATTGTTCACTCCATCCCAAGAAAAAGTTGACTCATCACAAAAGAGTGTAACAGGAATGTTATCATCATGTGTGATCATCCATTCACAAAACCGAACTCTTCGAGCCAAATCGCCGGGAAGAAGGTGCTGAACGGGTTGAAGATGATACGGATGCATACCATTTTCGAGAAGAATTTTCGAAATCGTGGTCCTGCTTCTAGCAGTGGTTGCATTTATTCGTCTAATGCTCGTTCGGTTATCGATTTCAACTTATCTCAGCACCTCTTCTGGAAACGCATGTCGTGGAGACTCTCGATCACTTCGATGTGTAAGAAAACTTCCTGCTTCCCGAAAGCAGAGAAAAGTCCGGGTTGTCGTTTTGTCAGTAGGAGCACGACGATTGGGAAAACGATTTTTGCACTCTGCTGCTGCTACACAACAGTTGCCGTTAAAGAAGCCGTACAAGAATACCATATCACTGTATTCCTCATTTGAAAATTGATAAGGTATGGTTTAGTTATAATTAAATTAATTCTAATTGTTACAAAGCAGATGATAAGTTGTATTTACATCAAATAACGTTTGATACAAATGATATGAAACATCAAAAAAGACACATCTTCTCGGTTTATTGCGGTAATACTTGCTTGGCAACCAAAATTTCTCTTACGATTTTTACAGTGTGGATCTCATTTTGTACAACTATAACCATTTTTGTTTGCAACCTTGTTATTTTATGTGCATTTTTGTGCTTTGTTGTGTTCTAGTTAATTTGTCAATGAAAATTGTCATTAAAAGTTTTGTTTTATGATAATTTTAAGACTTAAGCAGCTGTTAAGAGTATTCTCTTTACTTACTTTTACATTTTTCTTTAACCGCCCATATCTCCTTAGTGGTTAGGAATTGTGAAAAATTGCACATAATCATTTTTGTTTAAAATTGATCAAAGAATACGCACACGAATTCTTCGTAGTTCCCCCGCGGACACCCTGTATAATTGGACATCCTGTACCATAATTTTATATGGACAAATATAATCTTTTCATTTATTTTCATTGTATTTATCAAAAATCACACTGACTTGTCTTTATTTTCACGTTATTGCAAATGAAACAATGTAAAAATGAATAAAAATTATTTTTGAAAATTTTCGTTTTCTAGAAATAGCAGCGTTTTTTAAATCATGATTTAACTGTCTCATTCTAAAAAACCATTCGCGAAGATTAAAATAACGTTTTGGTTTTTTCCGAACATAACACATGAGAACTCATGCCTATTAATTTCTTTAAATAATTTTTAGAGATAAATAACCTATCCATGTTTAAATGCATAAATATTTTTTTTAGTTCTTCCAACTAGATAGTAAATTCGGGAGTAGGTTTTGATAAGCCTCCCTCATTTAGATGTGAAATCTTTGTATATCTTGATGTACTAGGTGTAGAAGTATCGACTTGTTTCAGCTTATGGCAAATATACCCTGCCCAGTTTTCCAATCCTTCATATTGATTATCACTTAGTTCAGTATCAAGTGAGTTATAGGATGTTGAGTGAAGAATCTGCTCAGGTTCATTGTTACCACCAACCGAGGAAAAATATTTTCCACACAAATTTATTTCGTCAATTGGGAAATCAGGACTTTCATTCTCTTCAATGTTGCCAAAACTTGAAAGAGAGCCCTCATTCCTACCGAAAATGTAAGACCGTAATCTGTATTTAAATTCAAGGGCATCCGTGAGGGTCCCTTAGCCCGTACAGTTCCAAAAAAGTTTTCCAAAACATCTTGGTTTAGTTTATATGTTAAAAGGTATTTTGTGGAAAACCTTTCCTTCAGATGTTTAAATAACAATCTCAATGAGGTATTTGTCATAATTACAACAAAATAAATAAAACTCAAATACTTAATGATTAAATAAATGTAAATTCAAAATTTAAAAAAAACTGTGAAGGCAACAAACTCTTTTATTGTTATATTATGTTACCTTTTTGGAAATAATGTTCGTTTGCCCTTCACTCTCATATTTTCCATAGTATCGTTTATAAACAACGCATATAAATTTTAGAAAAGTTAAATACATACATACCAATTTGAAGAATTCTGCACACTCTACCCAGTTTGGTTGTTTTAAGGTGCCCATTGTTCTACATGGAGTAATGGCCGTAGGTATGGTGTGGGAAAATAATTTTGTTGTAAATTTAACGTTTTGACGGGCAGCTCTTTATATGGTGTATGTGGCTCTGAAATTTTACAGCTGTCACCTATAATTGTTCCTATTAATAAAAATGTAGCGTTACTCAAAAGAAGAACGTGTTATCATTGTGAACACTCATTACAAAAATGGAGAAAGTTACACTGAGATCTCTCGCAAGCTTCGCGAAATTTTTGGTCGAGAAAGTGCACCTAATGTGTCCATAATTCGAAGAGTAGTCAAACAATTTGCAGAAACTTGATCGATTGTGGACAGTAAGTCTCATATGCGTTGAGGTACCGGTAGATCTCTTGAGAACATTGCTGCCATAAACATAACACGAACAAAATATTTTTTTTTTTTTAGAAATTTTTAAAGCATTCCATAAACAAGTAGTTGTAGACATTATTAAATCATAAACATACCTTTTATTTTTTTTTACACATCATAAACAAAAACAACATATATTTAAAACGATTTTTTATATTTAAAATTAACTTTTATAAGTTATTTTCTTTCTAAAACTTCTAAAAGTTGAAATAAATTGTATGGTTACAAAACAATAGTAAACAGTTTCTTCTTCTTTTTCTATTCTTTGATATGACTATCAAAGTGTTGCCAACGTAAACCCCATTTTCAGACAACGTTTCTTATAGGAAGCTAACTAGAGTTAAGTTGCATCACTTAACTTTACCTCCCGACGGGAGTTATGGTTTCAATAACTCCCTCCGGGAGTCATGAACTACTTTTTCCCGTCAATAGATGAAATAATACATATACCAATAGATAAAAAAAAATTAAAAAGGTGACATTAAAATGACTGGTCTACAAGTAGTATACAGTGTGTCCCAGGTATCAATTTTAAAAAATATTCATGTTTTGGCAAGGAACGGTCCCCTGATTGTTAAGAGAGTCCTTTAAATTATCCCTCATCTTCTTTGACATGTTTCGTAATTCTCCTGTTTCTTGCCTCCATAGTCCTGGAATAATCAGCTCTTCAAATTTCTATGGCCTCATTCTAAGACACGTTTTATATTCCAACGCATATTCCGAAGCTAATTCTTTGAGCAGAAGTGATGTTGCTCAGTGTGACACGCTTATTCTAAGCCGCTAAACAATTTTGAAAAATTTCCTTTCTTCACTGATCACTTTCCTGTGTGACAAACAAAAACAACATCAACACATCACTAGTACTGCCATACTCTGCTAATCGTGTGAATGGTTACTCTACTCTACTAAAAACTTTACCCGTGTAAATCAGCCATTACCGCAACAATTAGGTGGTTAGTGCAACATGGAGTAAAGTACTTCTTTCTATCTTATAGAATTTACTGACATATGTTTTACAAGCAATGCAATGTGGGTATATTTCAGCATACCTGGCATACTTTGCAACTATGCTGTAGCGGTGTATGTTTCATATGCATTATTATTTCTATTTTAGTGTTATCTTTTTTATGGCTATATTTGTTTAGTACCAAATGTTATTGTGAAATTTAAGGTGTAGTTTTCGGTGTGTACCCGAAGTCTTTCAATACGATTTTTTTCATTTTGTCTAATTTGGTAACGTATACCTCATCACTAACTAGTGCCGTAACACCGTTATTTTGGTTAAAGGCAATACGATTATTATTTGATAATTAAGTGGAATATTTACGTAGAATATTGTTTTTGTATACTTTGAACCATAACGTCAAATTGCGATTTATTTTATAAATGAGTTAAGTTTGATTCGAGTGAACGGAGAACCTATTCCTCAAGAAATTTTACAAAATTACTTGGTAACTTGAGCTAGGAAAACCATTTTACTGAGCTGCCACATAATCTAGCTGAAGCATCTTATATAACTTTAAAATTAAAAGAACATTGTTCTCAAGCTATAAAACTCTTGTTCTATTGGCTCGTTTTTATATAAGGGGTAAATATAGAATTTTGTTCATTGCTTCTTTTTTAAAAACTGCAATTGGTTTAAATAGTAGTGGTTGGTATAGGAAATTACTTACAAACTTAGTTTCAACTGTTCCAGCAATATACATACTCTGTATCATACAATTTTTTTTTATAAAATTTTCCACGAGTGATTTTAATCGTCAGTACAATAAACAATTTAGCGAACATCTATGTCGTCCAAAAGACAAGGTATAAAAGAAAATAATCCTAAATATATGGGTATACCAATTTAAACAAATTATCTCACCACCTACAGAAGGATCAAAATAAAAAAATTAAACGTGTGGTACTGCATTTTCTGCGCTCTAGCTGATTTTAATCTGCTTCAGGGTATTTAATGCACTGATGCGTTTAGTTTCTGTGTAGTTTATGATCAAATTTTCATGAGTTAAAGAATTAGTAACCCCGTCTAACGGATTTATTACGAAAACGTAAATCTTAATATGACTCTAAGTGAGTATAAACAATTTTGAAGTAATTTTTTCATGTGTTGTAGTATATGTTGCTGAGAGAACAAGTTTGGTTTCATGTTTACACAAACAATATTAGATGGGGTACATGACTTGCTTCCCGATAAAAGTTTCAAAGACTGAGCAACAACGGGTGCCTCAGTACGTATGTGTTAGTAGTAATAACCCCACCTTTCCCTACGAGCTAGTACGGTGCAATCCACCTTAACTGTGAGCGATGATGTGATCTACTAGTGCAAGTTTCGCCCGTAACACCACTAATAATATTAGTTGTTGTGTAAAAAACTATGTTAGGTGAAAAGTATTGAATGTTCTTTTGTTCCTCAAAGAAAGCATATTTGGAAGTGTTACATCGTTGTCTGCATGACTCATCTACCTTAAAGGACTTGTTTGGTCTAAAATAATTTTACCTTAGCTCGACGTTTATTGGTAATCGATGTGGAAGTATAGGAGATACTATACGACCAATGAGAATAGTTTTCTGAATTTAGCTTGTAAGTTTCACAATTTTACATTGTGACAAGGTGTTGTTTATATTGATGGTAGTAAAAACTTAACGACGCGGTACAAATGTAAAATGTATTTTTTATTTTATTTCAATTTATTCACATGCTCCGCAACACGACAACTCCCAATTAAACTGAAGCAGTATAGAAAGGATAATAAATTCCTGATTACTAATCAGACAGTACAAAACAGAGAAAGACAAAAAATGATTATTATTTAACAACAAAAATAATAATTATTAGATAATTTAGAAAAGAATAACAAATAAGTTAGTTAGTCAATGAAATTATCGTTAAAAACTCATGTTTCATTTGAGTGCAACGAATTTTAAAAGCGTTGGAAAGTACGAAAAAATGTTGGTACGGGAACATGAGCGAGGAATAGAGCACTCACTGGAACGATAGAAGTAAGAAGGCGTATAACAATTTAATTGTACTAAAATGCACTGATTATCGATATTACCTCGTAATAGTTTAAAGAGGTAATAAAGTTGTACAAGTTTGTGACGGGTTACAATACTTTGCCTTTCAAACGTATTCAGTAGTGGGATAGGGTATAAGGTAAGTGTAATAACCATTTGATTTAAAAAAATAAGTATATGAATAACATCCTTTTTTCGAGGCCTTCCTTATGTACGTCATGGAAAGGGTGCCAAACAGCAGTAGCGTATACAATATGGCGGCTAACAACAGAAAAAACAACAGTTTAAGAACATGACGAAGCCTAATTACAAATCCTAAGTTACGGTATGTTTCACCCACAACGTTGTTAATATGATCTTTGAAGGTTACTGTATAATCACATAGTTCCCTACTTAAATAGCTATAAATTGTAGGTTTTATTTTCTTAGTGAACGTTTGAACAGAACACCCGGAAACATTAAATTTGAATTTATTCTATATTAACCAATTATTTTCCATATCAGATCACATTGGTGCTAGCCTTAGTCTCAATTACTTTGAATAATTTTAAACAGTCAGCATATAATAACACGATTAAGTTACGGACAACGTAAACCACAGCGTTAATTAGTATTATAGATATCACCTGACCCCATACAGAGTCTTGTGAAACTCCAGATGTTCCTAAGTAATCGAGAAGTAAAAAAACAAGAATAAGTCCAAAGGAAAATCTCAGTTTGGATAAAATTACAGAGTGATTGCATTTACCGTATGTCCTCGAAACGTCTGTGTAGCTAATATGGACGCTACCCACAGTGTAAACTAGAGGTTAAAAGTTGAGTAAAATTAACTAAGTTTGTAGGTGTAGATCGGCCTACCATGAACCCATTTTGTTTATCAGATAATTGAGTTAACACCAAAGAGAAAACTTAGTCTTTAAATACAATTTCAACTACATTAGCGGTAGTATAAAATATTGCCACCAGCTAAGAGTTAGAAATATATTCCTTGTTGTCATTTGTATAAATCTGAGTAACTTTTGTAATTTTCCAAATATCTGGAAAATTATTGCACTGTAACCACTGATTAAATATTATATACAAAGAAACAGACAGCTGTTATGTTGTCCCTTAAGAAGTATTGAGGTAATGGGTCAGAACCTGTCGATTTCTTAGAATTTAGTTTTTTTTAGTGCCTGCAGCACTCAGGCCTCATTTGCTTTAAGAGAGACGTTGTGCTTCTCAAAAAGATGTAACTTTCTGTTGATATCTCTAATTATATTCGATGAAAAACGATACACCTTCATTTAATCAGGATTCAGTCGGAACTATTACGTCACATGGTTGTGAAAAAACTTTGATCAAAAAGTTCAACATTTTGGTTTTGAATTATCTGATATGGTAGAATTAGCTATAGTTAAAATATTTTGCCTTAATCGTTTGGCTTAATCTACTAACATGTCCCAAACGATCAAGGTCTTTAGTGCAAGCAACTTTGATACCATTATGATCTCGTGTTTTTCGAACGTCCAGACGAAATGGCAGTTTAACTTTTGCGTTATTCCTAGTTAGTTCTAGTTCACGGTTTGGGACTGTAAGCAATTCACTTATCCGAATCCGGTTTTCAAAAGCAAAGCTTATATTTGCAGCCCTTTTCGTTTTTGAAAAAATTCTTCCTTGTCAAGTATCCTCATAAATTTCCAAATAATAGGTTTACATAAGTTAGTTGACATACACCCAAACGGTGTGCAGTAGATATGATATTAGGAGAAAATTGGTAAAATTACTTGCTTGTATCGTTCTAAACATCACTGACAATATGTTCTTTAGGAATTCTAAAGACAAAACGATTACCCTTATCCGAGTATTGTTCAAGATGTTTAATTTTAGACTCTAGTGCCGTGAATCTGTATTTTAATTTTAGGTTTTCATTTATATCAGTTACAACTCGCAGCTTGCTAATATTTAACTCCTTCGTAAACATTTAATCGTAAATTTGACTCATCAGTTTTATAATAACAGTGCTCCATTGGCGTATACAGACTTTAACCTTGGGAAGGATATAAAAAATACGCTGTAATCTACAAATTTTAATAAACATTTGTTTTACATTTACAGAAAGTTGTAAAAAAAATATTATTGTAATACAAAATCCAATCGCCTTGACTTTCGTGCAAGTTCCTCAATTATTTCGTCTTCTAAAATGGGTGGTTGCCTACGAAGTTGAAAAGGTTCTCTCCGGAGTGGAAGTGGAGACTGGCAGAGTACAAAATCTAAATAATAATTTAAAAACATTTGGGTGCGCTTGTTGATTACAAAGTTTCAAATGTGCTAAAGTTTAACGATTATTCTTAATTTCTGGAATAGTACTATTTAAATGTTTATGCCACATTTTAATTCCAGCTTTTAAAATAATTTTAGGTACATCGGGTATACAGGGTGTATTTTGAAATCACCGACAAACGAAAACTGGAGATTCTATATTCCAAAATAAGGCTAAAATTTTTATGAATGCGTTTCCGAAATTGCTTCGCAACAGATATACAGGGTGTTTAAGAAAAAAGTTATTCGAAAACTTTAAAATTTCTTAAAAACTAGAGAAAAAGTTAAATTGAAATTTGGTATACCTTAATGTCTCATAAATTGCAATATTTCGGTTAACTTCAGTTAGTTGGCGCCATCTAGTGGCGTAGAATGTGTTGAAGTTACCACTTAAAACAAAAGAAAAACGTACGCCTCACTGCTTTTTTAACAAAAAGATTACCAATTTAGACGGACCGTTTAATTTTGAAACTAAAACCATATCTGGTATTTTTTCGAATTAACTAAGCGTTGACTTGAGAGATTTGTGTTCATATGAAAGACGACACACAACAAATTAGTTGTTTTACTTTAGGAAGAAATAATTCAGTTACTAATTAAACGAAAAAAATACACTAATTATGATTATTCGGTGAATTTCAGTTAGCTGGCACTATTCAGTGGCGTAGAATTGGTTGGAGTCTCCACAAAGCGTATATCTCACTGCTTTTATTGCAAAAAGATTGCGGTTTTAGACTCACCATTTCATTTTGAAACTAAAGTCATACTGGATATTTTTTCAAATTAGCGCTCCGTTTTTAAGATATTTACATCAATAAGGAATTCCATTAAGCCCACCTGCTTTGCATTTAATAAAGAATTGTTGAGTTTAATTGTGTTGTGCTTATTGTTACTGTATAATTATTGTAAAGAAAGTAATTATTATATTCAAGTGCTGTTCGATATGCATTTGTGTTATGGTGCTACTAATTTCAATGTTCGCGCAGCTGCTCGATTGTATGGACAAATATTTCCAAATAGTAGACGCCCACATCATAGCACCTTTAGATCTGTTCATCGCAACTTATTAGAGTATGGACATTTAAAAAGCAGGAAAGATTTCGGACGTTGAAACTGATGAAAATATTTTAGACAGAGTTTATAGACAGTCCTTAATAAGTATGCGAGTGTTAGGTTTGTGTTGCACACCAAAGCGTTTAAAGTTATACGTGAACAAGATTTACATCCCTTTCAGCTAGAAAAAGTACATGTACTATCGCATCCCGACTATTCTCATTGGACCAATTTTTGTGAATTTCAAATAACAATGGACAAAATTTATTAGAACCTTTTTGACCACGGTTGAGTGCTTTTTTTCTCGAAATGGGATGATAAGCCAGCACATCCAACTGTAATTAGATCCCATTAACATAGGTGCAGCGAAAATATTAGGCTATAGTAGGCTATACCTAATTGGACCTATCCGTTTTCCTGCAAGACTTACTGGTGAAATATATCTCAACTTTTTAAGACAGGATTTACCGAAATTGTTTAGCGACTTACCTCTAGACGTTATGACAAACATGCTTTTCATGCACGATGGTGCTCCATCACATTCTATACAAAACGTAACAGAACTCTTAAATGCAAGATTCCTGGACGCTGGATTGGGCGATGCAGTGAAGTATCGTGGCCGCTACGACTACCGGATTTAAATCCGTTAGGTTTAATTGTCTGGGTTTATCTAAAAACCCGTGTCCATGCTGTTGAAATAAATACTGGAGAACCACTTTAGAATCGAATACAGATGCATGTGATGAGATTAGAGCCATAGCAGGAATTTTCCAGAGAATTAGATGTAATTTACAAAAATGAATGCAAGCTTATATTCTAAAGGGAGGAGACCATTTTGAACGATACGTATAGAAAAAAAATTAGATTTGATTATGTCTGTTTTTGTTTAATAAGTAATTGCGTTATTTCTTCCTAAAACAGGACAACAATTAGTTTTTTCTTGAATTGTGTCGTCTTTTATATCAACGCAAACATCTCAAAAGTTAACGGCTAATTCGAAGAAATACCAGATATAATTTTAGTTTCAAAATAAAATGGTGAGTCCGAAATGGTAATCTTTTTGGCAAAAAGCAGTAAGGCATATGCTTATGTTTTGTTTTAAGTGGTGACTTATACCCCACTGACTGGAGCCAGTTAACTGCAGCTCACCGGAATAATTGCATTGGTGAGACATTAAGGCATACCAACTGGCAATTTAACTTTACTTCTGGTTTTTAAGAAATCTTAAATAGTATTCGAAAATTTGTTTAACACCCTCGGTTAGGAAGCATTTTCGGAAACGCATTCATAAGAACTTTTATATTATTTTGGAACCTAAAATCTCCAGTTTTCGTTTGTCGGTGGTTTTAAAATACACCCTGTATACGCACTTAAAAGTTCATTATATTCATCGCTGTTCGAAATTTCTATTTTTGTCCTGATAACAAGTCCATAAATTCCTGGAAAATTTTTGTATGGTTAGTAAATCGGTCATTAAGTTTGTTAATAAAAAAATCAATTAAAGGCACTTAAAGGGTAATCCTAAAATACTCTAGAACTGGATTGTCCGAAACCATAGGATTTGCGCGATTTTTTTGTCGTAAAACTATTCATTTTAATTTTATCTCGGTGCCAATACTTGAAGTAAGAACCTAAAATTTATATGAATTATAAAATCAACAACAAAACGTCATGCATATGTATACAAATATCATAGCCTTATTAAAGAGAACTTCAAACTGCTATTCAGCGTTTTGGCGTAATTCTTTTAAACATGAAATAGTATTTTATCTTATAGCAATCGCCTCTTTTAAGTCAATATCAACTTTCTGTAGGAAACGACAAAGAGGTAAGCCAAAGCTAAATATTTGATCGATGAATCTTTCCAATGAGATATTTCTTCTAAACTTTCTATGACATAATTAAATAGCTCCAAAAAATCCTGTACTGCTTCGTAGTTTGAAGTCCAGCGTGTTGCACATAATCGTTTAAGGGTTTTCGCTGAAAGATTTTCTGCAGATCTTCAATATTTTTTAAGAGGACACTTTTTCGTTTTGGTGATATTAAGACAATTTCTTATTTTCTGTACCTCGCAAGCGTTTGAAACTGCTCAATTCAAAGGCTGGCCAGCACAGTATACGTATATGGCTTTAGGGTAATTGCGACGAACAAGCATCTGAACGCCATTAAATTTTCCCGCCGTATTACTCGCCCCATCATATCTCTAGCTAAGATGGTTATATAAATCCGATCCAAAATATTCCAAACTGTTAATAATTAAGTTTGATAAACTCTCGCCTGCTAAATTTTCAGCGAAACAAATTGTATGAAATCTTCATGAATTTTGTATTTACTGACATATCTCACATATCGGGTTACTTGCTCTTTTGTTGAAATGTTAGTAGTTTCGTCTTTTAAAACAAAAACACCCCGCACCTCATTTATTTTTGTTACAAGTTTATTGAGCATAATACTGCCTATCTTGTGGATAATTTCATTTTGAATTATTGGACTAATATATGTTTTTCTTTTGCTTGATGTTTCTAATGTCTGTCTTAATAATTCATCATCCCTACCTCTGTATTTTAAAATTGCACGAAAATTTCCCAAAATCTGTATGCCCCCGAAGGGACATTTCTTCCCGACCACAATCTGGTATTGCTTCTATTATGGGCTTGATTTTAGCTCGATTTGTGCTACATGAATTTTTCTGTTTTCATCAATTAAACACAAATTGAATCTTCATGAAATTTACTGCTTTGACGCGCAATAAATGTAAAAAAAAAAATTAGAGAACTTTTTTTACCAAACACCAGTAGTCTCTATTTTATTACTAGTAGGTTATTGCACAAAACTGCAGCTACATACGTACAAAGAGAGAATAGTTAATTTATTTGCAGCAATAATAGGAACTCCTAAACTCATCTTATGACTTAACGCTTTCTTAAAAAACCTTCAACACTCACTTCCTGGATTTTTTTCTAGTTATCCATTTTTACTTTAACAAAAGTACCCAAACCCTGACCCCCAACACCTCCAGTTGTAGCAAAGAATATTTACAGAATGAGCTTCTTCTTTAGTGGAATAACAAAGCCAGTTAGACTGTGTACCACTTATGTTGAAACAGCAGTTTAATTTTTTTTTTAACTTAGCAATTAAAAGGAATGTTGTATTTACTTTATTTTGAAACTGATTTGTTTAGAAAATTTCCAGTATCCTTCTGATTCTGTAAACGCTGGCTTTGGATGACACTAATGGCAGTATTGTTAGTACTACAACTGCAACTGAGTTTTTCATCTTTATTAGATTCGTCTAACATATACACGTATGCAATTTTTGTATATACACCCTACCTGGCTAAATTTATTTATTTGTTAAACATTTTCCTCTTTCTATAGTATAGTATCCATAATCCTTGATTTGTCATGCACTTCAATCTCCAATTTCATTTAGATTTATACTAATCAAATACTACCGATTTACCTTCATTTGCCAAATATGAAAATCAAGGATTTACTTAAAGGTAATTTTTAAAAAGACGTTTAAATTAATTTTTATGTCTGAATTATTTGCGTATTAAAAGCTTTTAAGGGTAACATTTACCTAAATTAAATTACATTTGAAAAATCTTATAGACCTTGCTATAACGATATAGAGTTTTTCCGATATAGACAAAAATTATTTTAGGGGCTTTATGATTTCTTTAGGGCTTAGTTGCTACTCTACAAAAAATATGACTACTGTTAAAACGGTCACATGTATGTTAAAGGAATAATACGGTTTTGCGAAATGAACAAATTTAAATGAAAATGTAAACTTTCACCATTACTACACATATTTAAATTACTTAGCTTTTCTGGGTGTTTAGGAGTGTATTATTTTATTTATGTATATACAAATCTAAACGTTTCGATAATACTTAGTTATCGTTCTCAGTAGTAACCATAAAATATATTTATAGTTTCCCAAATTAACAATTCCTAAATACAATTGATGGTTTCTAAAATAAACCAGTAGAAGACGGGCAGCTGTCTCCGCCATTTTTTTTCTGTGACGTCATAGGCCACTCCCACTTGCAGCCCCTTGATGGAATTTTCAGCCCCGTGACTGCGTTTTAATCCCTAATTAAGGCTCTTTTGACTGTATTAAGAGCCTTTTTGGCAGTTCGCCTCTAGAGGGTAGCCAAATGTGTGCAAAATTGGCCGCGTGGGGGCTAGTCACGTGACCAGGCCGAGCGTTCTGTTTGGAGAACCTAGACAGACCACGCCCCGCTGATTTCTGATTGGTCCTTAGACTCCGCCCAGGCTGTCCTGTGCTCTGATTGGAAACGTAAGGCGCTGTGTTCTGATTGGAGGTTAGGTTTCGCTCCCCTTTCAGCTGATTTGTCGTGCGCGCGCATTCGTTATGGCGGGAAATTTGAAAATAAGTAGGCCCTCATACAATCTCATAATACAGGTATAGGAACTTGTGTTAGACTCTTCGCCCTCTTGGCTGTAAATAGTATTCTAATAAGGGGGCCCTAATGCTAATCTGTAAGGCAGGTATACAAGCTGTCTGACCTCTCCTGTTGTGTCCCCTTTGTTGTGAAATTTGAATGTGTCACCATCTAATTGTGTATGAACTAATGAATATTTTCTATAATAAAGGCGTCACTTACCGGTATATTTCTAGAAATAATTAGGGTTTGCTTGTGGCGCGATCTAGTTAGGGTCTGACCTCTCCTGTTGTGTCCCCTTTGTTGTGAAATTTGAATGTGTCGCCTTCTAATTGTGTATGAACTAATGAAAATTTTCTATAATAAAGGCGCCACTTTGCGGTATATTTCTAGGACTAATTAGGGTTTGTTTGTGGCGCCATCTAGTGGTATATATTTAAACTAGTGAATGTTTTCTGTAATAGAGGTTGATCGTACTGCTCTCTCTTGTCCCTCTAGACTCTTTCTCAAACAAACAAATCAATTAATCAAATCAAATTAATTAAGCAAATCAATCTCAAACAAATCATGCTCGATCAAATCAAATAATTAGATCAATCACAGTCAATCAATCTCAATAAAATCAAATCATAACTTACAGCTTGCAAAAAACTAGTTTACAGTTCAAAAAAACTGATTTGGTTTAATTAATAACTTAAGTTTTAAAACCTACAAATACGTACGATGATGATGACGAGAGAGACCAGAGAGGCGAAAGATACGTGAAACTTGAGAGAGATCGGAGAGGCGTGAGAGACGAGGGAGACCAGAGAGCCGATCCAATCAGCTTCTATTACAGAAAACATTCGCTAGTTTAAAAATACACCACTAGATGGCATCACAAACAAGAAAATTTGCTCTTAAAAATAAAATGTAATCTAACTAGTGAAGTTTATATCGGGTACGTTCGGTACTTTTGCACATTAATATAGAATTCAAACACGCCGCTAAAACGGCGTTTAAATTTTAATAAATTCAAGGTAAGGTTAAATAGAACTAGACCAGTTCTGATAAGAAAAAGTGATATCAACCTTAACATTGCCAATGATAGACACATAATTTTGGATTTCTACAAATTTTTAATTAATCAAGCATTAATATATAATTAATGAGTACGATTTTGTTTAAGAACAAGACAATAATGTCAAGTAAGTAAATATTTTTTGAAAATACGTAAGACTATGCGAGTTCTTGATATTTCAGATTATTATGCCATGGGAACGCAAATTTAATTAAAATTTATAGTATTCATAAGTTCAATCTTTAAAAACCCAATCAACAATTGGTAAGTAAAACTGAAAAGTAAGCCAAGCGTTTAATTGGTAATTTTTAACATTTTTTAAGGTTTTTTTTATCAATTATATGAAGGAAAAATCATGAAATAAATGAACTAACTGGCAATAGTAGTGCAATAAGTTCTATTAACGGTCCAACTTTTCTACATATTTAGTACGAACAGGGGTTGTTCATCATCTTCAGAGTCCTAAAAAAAAGGGTAAAAACAAGAAGCTGCCTATGTAAGGTCAGGTATTTAATTTCATCACTATCATACGTACACGATTTACATATTATAAAATTATCAATACCGTTCACTGTAAGAGATCTACGGTTACACTCACATAACCATAATAGTTTCATTTAACCATTAAATCACTTAGCCACCTTCATAGTTTTCATTTATTAGCGGTTCATATTATTTTTGTTACGGATAAGGCTAATTACAACTTAAACCCATTACATCTTGCTAAAGCCTTGGCGCCCTTCACAATTCTCATGTTCTCCGGTATAAAGCCGAGCGAATGGGGTATCGGTCCAACTTAATAGTATGTACCAATGCCATACAATAAAAAAGGGGAATAAGATCTCAGTATTAACATGAACAGAAACGACGGCCGAAAATCAAGTACCTCATTGTTTACCAGTTGTTTTTCGAAACGAAAGGTTATAATATGCTTGGCTATCTTCGGAAGACGGACCACTAGAGAGGTGGGTCTCGTGGAAACGGCCTTCGTTGAAAGCATCGCATCATAAAATTTTACCTATACGAAAAGCCCAACGCCACCTTACCTGCTTGCTAAATACAACGATAACCGTCTGTATATAATTATATCCGTCATTATATATTTACTTAGATTTCGCATATCGTAAAAAAGATCCGACTGCCTACCATAACTCAAAAATGTTACTCACAGTGTACCCGTTTCGAGTAAATTTCTCACAACAGTGAATAGTGTACGCTTCGTGTTTCTGTAAGCACGCTCTAATGTCTTGCCTAGGGGCATGTTTATAAATCTAAGCTCCTTTTTTTGACAAAGGTATTTCTGTTAAGAGGGATGCGAAGACTGTTTCGGCAACCCCCACTACAAACTTCCCCGAAGATTACCAATCCTCGTAAACATTGGCGAGTGCACGCGCACACAAGACCCAAGGCCGGCAATATTCTAATTTCTCGCGTTTCGCTCGCTAAAGTGTAACCACCATCGAGTGAGTATTATTATAATATATTCTCCTGTTTATGAGCCAACGTCGGAGTGATTTAGAGATTATACTGACTTGTGAATAAACTATTACAATATAACTGTTCAAGAAGATGAAGTGGATGAGGTGAATATATCTCAAATCCAAAATGATGGTGATGATACACAGAAGAAGAATAGGAGCGATGAGGTAGAGGAGAAGGAGGTATCTCCATACCATGATGATGAAAACGACGAATCACGGTCGAAGAAGAAGAAGACCAATCAAAAAATGTGATTAAATAAATGATGTATTGTTTTGAAATATATTTTCAAACATTCCTTCAATTTTTTATTAATAATCTTGTTTTCCTAACGGACGTTCGAACTTGTTCTATAAATCTAAAACCCTTTTTTTGACAGAAATGTTTTCATTAAGAGAGGTGTTTCTGGTAAGTCAGATCTTACATGTAAAATAGAAGCTTTGGCATTTTTGAATTATGGTTGGTTTTAGCAAACTCTGAGTTAGTCCAATCAGTATTTTTGAACTGTAAGCTGGTTTTCGCAAGCTATACGTTCTCATTTAATTGAAGCAGACCTTAACACAAGATCCTATACCTATCTTACAAGTTAGTATTAGGATGACCTTATTAGAATACTATTTACAGTCAAGGGGACCTCGACAAGAGGGCAAAGACCCTAACATCAGTTTATATACCTGTCCTATGAGATTGTATGAGGGCCCCTTTATTTTAAAATTTCCCGCCACGACGAATGTGCGCGCACGACCAATCAGATGAAAGAGGAACGCAACTTTACCTCCAATTAGAACACAGCGCCTTACGATTCCAATCGGAGCACACCACAGCCAGGACGGAGTCTAAGGATCAATCAGAAACCAGCGGGCGTGGTCTACCACTAGGTCCTCCAATCAGAACGCTCGACCTGGTGATGTGACTACCCTCACACTCGGTTCCCTCGCACGGATTTGCCTAACCCTCAGGGGTAAACTGCCAAAAAGGATCTTAATACAGCCAAAAGGGCTCTAATTAGGGGTGAAGACACCGCCAAGGGGCTGAAAATTCCATCAAGGGGTTGAAAATGGCACCCCAAAGAAGCCGTCAAAGAAGGGGTGCGAAATGGGCGGAGTCACGTGTTGAAAGTGTGAGTTGCATATGAGGTGACGAAAAAAAATAGCGGTGACGAGTGCCGGTCTTCCACTTACAACGGAATAAGGAGTAGACGTTTGGGTCATGAACAAGAAAATAAACTAAAAATTATTATTAATTTTATTAAATACATAAATAAAAAGTAGGACTTGAACCTACGACCGGTACTTTGCTAGAGTACCGCGCTTACTAACTGCACTATCGAGATTCAAGCTCTAATAGACGTAAAATTTGTCTTTATGTATGTAGAACTTTTTTTTAGGTGAACTTTTAATTTACGTCTTTAATAAAATTAATAATAATTTTTAATCACATATTTACTTTTGAACTTATTCGTTCATAACAAAACTTATAATAAGAAAATAAACTGTCAATATAATCGCTTTTTTGTTTTTCAGATATTGCGCCCGAAAGATACACCACAGATACACGCACGCACACGCGCATTGGACTCTAGATATTTAGGTCATAAACGCACATATGAAATATGAATGCAATCTTTACCGACTTTTTAAGGAATCGAGTTGAAACAATTCATCGTTGACGCACAAGTACACGCACACACGCGCGCACACACACACACACACACACTCACGCCCGTACATGCACACGCGCACAACCAGTCCCACATATTTTTGACATTGTTCAAAAACCACTTTTTTATTCGGGGTAGCTCAAAACCGAGTTTTCTGAATTTGATTTTCTTTTTAAGTCGGAAGGTTAGTAACATAAATATGTTGTAACGTGTTAAATTTAGCATCTGATCATGTGACTTTTAGTTTCTGGTTTCTTCTGTGACTGAAGAACGCCACTTTGGGGTAATGAAAAATGCGTTGTTAGAAAATTTATATGGGAGAGATATTTTCTTGCAACTGCTTTAAAATCTTTACTTAATAGAAGTTATAAACAGTGATTAGTGATTTTACGTTCTCTACCTATTGTAGTATTATACCAAGTACAGTTAGTTTCGTTTTTACGGATTTAAAGTTTTCTAACAAAAGTTGTCGTCACATTAAGAGGTAAGCGAAACCACTTTCTTTCTTTTTTTTACACTGATCACCTCTGTTTTAACATTTAAATCAATAAAATACATGTTTTACAATTTAAAATAAATTAAAATACACTTTTGAAATTCAGTATGCGACTCGTATGTGACTTGTATTTCTCTAGGTTTTCTCTTGCTATTGGGTATTATCGCCCTTCTCCGTTCTTCAAGATACTGCTGTCATGTAACGTGCAAATGGTGCCCGAGAGCTAGGCCGAAGATACTTTATAGTTACAATGTTACATCGGATCCTCATACTACAATCAAATAGGTTTAAATATAGTAGAACACTCAGTTAAGTAATTATACACAAACAACATCCTGGTGAGCTTCTTTCACTTGTTATTCCTTCATGACGAAGCTCTTGCTATATAGACAATTGCTGTAGTTAATCTGTATAGTATTTCAAGAGCAACTCGTTACTATAACGAATTACAGTGCTAAGCATAATACTATGCCTATAAATTTTGTGTGGGTACCTTCCTTTTTTTAACTTTTAATGGTATTACATGTAACGAGGTTATGTTCCTGTAACGATAAAGATTATAGACGCTTTAGTGGAAATTTTATGAACTTTACTTACACAAGTATTCCTTACGAATAAATCGTTAACATTAGCTTCAATCTTTTGGCTATTTTCATGTGTAATAACTTTGTATTTGGAAAAAATTGCAGTGTTTAAACAGCTGTTGCATCTGTATACCTCCTGCT
This sequence comes from Vesta saturnalis, assembly GCA_036346205.1. Classification (NCBI taxonomy): domain Eukaryota; kingdom Metazoa; phylum Arthropoda; class Insecta; order Coleoptera; family Lampyridae; genus Vesta; species Vesta saturnalis. Next base: position 4,322,393 of record JARFJB010002109.1, read on the forward strand.
CTGTAGTGATCAGCTCTTTGTAAATTGGAACGTTGCCGCTTACTAAACTAGACCGTTGTTATACAGAGTGCTTCACGAGATATGTTAATATTTTGGCTTATGTGAACTAGACTGCTTATATATAGGGTTACTCATATCTAAATTTTATAAATGTTTATTCTAAATGATTAATTCAGGTTTTACCTAACTTTTTTGTATATTTATTTACGCTATAACTTTACGTGTCAACAAACACTCTCATAATAAGGAACTGATTCAATTTTCTTTGCTTCTGAATATTTCGGTCCTCACTCACATGGTGAAACATATTTACCTTAAATTTCTTGGTAATTGTTATAATTCTGAATTACGCTTTTGCTATGTAGGATTATAGAAACAGTAGCAACCCAGCACTTTCTGATTGCTGTGTGAAAAATTTCTGCTTTATTTTTTTGCCTGTATTATTAATGTACATTTAACTTTAGGTTGTTGTGCTTAAGAAAGACGCAATGGTAGACATCCAAGTGAAATAAATTTGGTTATTAATTTTGGGTTAACTGATTTTTCGTTTGATTTAAAACTGATACGCCAGTTTTATGGGGAGCTCTTCCTAGAACTTCCGTTTTATTTTATCTAATTAATTTTGAGATTGTGTTGTGTTTATGCTTTCTAGTGTCAACGCTGGATGTCGAACAATGCAAAATAACTTTGATTTTGAGTTATGTTATAGGGTCAATACTGCCCAGCAAGGTAGGTGTGTTTCTACTATAACGTTCGGATACTTGTTAATGATGTAACTCTGTGCATGCATATCGTAAAATCGTTATATCGTAAATCTATAAGTAAATACATATCTGTAAGTACCCTACTTCCGATCCGCCCTTGAGATTAACCTACGACGTGCCTAGCTTCACGCTTGCAGGAGAATTTGAGGTTAGTGTACACATTCCTTTCATGAATTCGAAGTATTCATTCGAAAATGAGGTAAGTACTACTAAATAAACATGTTTCGATATTATGTCTAAGTGAAACAAGTGTTCTTAAAAACGTATTTGTAGTTGAAATATTTAGGAAACATTTAATAATTATGAAGAAACTTAAGTTAAAAATTTCTTATTTTAATTATTACTTTATCTGCCATTCGTGTGTATATTTCTTAAACATTTTAAGTAAGAAGTAAATATTTTTAAATATTTCAACTTTGATTTCAGTGCTCCAAAGAAACGACGACAACGAGCAAAAAATACTACAACAGATCAATATAATACTTATTTAACGTTAATCGAAAGCGATTATTATTTCAGAAGTAATACATGTAATCCTTCTATTGGAGTCAACTATATGGATGATAAGTGGACAGAATTAACAAATAAATTAAATTATTGCGACGATGGGCCAGAATTATCCACTGTGAATGGAAGAAAGTGGATAAAAATAATTATTTTTATTTTTATTTGTTTTCACATTGCCGATATATACTTTATTGATTTTCTTTTAATTTATTTTAAGAGCTTCGTTGATGGGAAGTACGCGGTGAGGTAGAAATATAGGAAAATTTTTGAAGAAAGAAAAAAAACAGGTTCGGGACCTCCTTCTGATATATAATTAAACCATTTAGAGGACAGAGCGCTCTCCGCTTGGGGAAAAGATGTTACTGGATCGCCGCAGGTATGTTCATACGAAGCTACATGTAATAACCGAAGCTAATATAGAAATACTTAATGAGGCATCTCGATGGATTTCGATTTAACATTTAGTAATAAAAATAATGATTTCGATGATGTGATAGATATACAAAATAATAATGAAGTAACGAAAGAGACTGAAAATGTGATATTACCTGCTACACTACAAGATGAAAGTACAAATTTAAAATCAAGAAATAGAGTTTCTGCTCCTAGAACAAAACCTCTGCCTGTTCTAACAGAGCAGCTACTAAGCTCAAATAAACAATGCGCCCAAAACACGAAGGAGTTTAATACAACAGTACAAAGTTTCTCTAATAAATATTTAAGCCTTGAAGAAGAAAAAATTCAATTTGAAATAGCCAAATACAAATTTGAAGATTTTCAAGTCAATTATGATTAAATATTAATAATTTAAAGTATTAAATTTTATATTGTTTATAACTTCACAAAATACTATATTTTTGTTTATCATTACATAGAATTTTGTATTGAAATCTGAAATTATTAAATAAAACGAATTATTAAATACGTATATATTATTTTATTTTAATTATCAAAATATCTTTGTAAATATCTATTCCTTACAGCACGACCTTCTTGGAGGATGTTGAATATCTAGGAAAAAACATTTAAAAGGCGAATACATTCTATTTAAGATCTTTCGAATATCTCATTCATTTTCCCTATATTCATTATAATTTTCTGGAAATATGAATTTTGTTCTTAAAGCTATATTAACAGATCAACTGTATATTATGTTTGCAGCTCGTATGGGATCATACAGTAGTATTCGATGTCTAGATAGACATCTAAATCCACCTTTCAAGTCACCATTTATTGTTTTTATTACATTCTGCGTCGAAATAAATTGTCCATTAAATCTTTCTTCCGCAGAACCTTCTTCTGGGTTGTTGAATAGGGCAAATAATTAAAAAACACTGCATTTACCTAATAGATATGAATATACAGGGTGGTCCAGTTTATAACGGCAGGACTTTACCAAAGGATAGTTAACGTAAAAATAATGTCAGTTTTTCATATAAACATATATGCTAGAGAGCTTCGTTTTGAAGATACAGAGTGTTGAAACTTTGTAAAATAAGTATAATATTCTGAATATTTCTAAAACGACAGATTTGAATAATTTTAAATTTGGTACACAGTGTGAACTAATTGTCCCTCATTATTTAGGGCTTGATAAAATACAAAAAATCAATGGTGGAGATATGGGTGTAGTATCGTCCGTTTTCAAAAAAATCTCCTACGCCACTGACTTTAGTGCGAATCCAATAAAGTTTCCCGATTGCTTATGATTTTTGGAACAAAAATGTGTGGTTCCATAGTACACGTACGGCACAACGTTTTCGAGATATTTCAGGTTTTGTCAGGTAACTTCATTAACTAGTACGAATAACATTTAGGAGCGCATACCAATTCTAACTAAATAACTTTTAATAAAACCAGTAGATACACCACATAAACCGAGAAATAAGTAATGTAACTATTTATTTATTATGTTCTTGGATTATCGGATCGTAAAAATTAATGAAATAACCACTTTGCTTCAAATTAGGCACTGGAAAAAATGGTTTTTTAATTCATGTTTACGAACCGAAAATCGATCCAAATAAATATTAAACAAAACGTTTCAGTGACGAAATAAAAAATTACTGGCTAATGTAATAATTGTTCGAAATAAAAACTATTTTGTTGAATTCACAACTGGCAGCGTTTTCTAATGGAATGGTTTAGGCTCACTAGCACATCATGGTAATTTCTACACACGCATTTTGAATTCTGTGCAAAAGTTCTCTAGTTGGCACTGGCGTTGAATAAACAATTTCTTTCGGATGACACCGTAGGTAGACATCCATGGAGATTAGGTCTGGAGATCGGGAAGGCCATGCAACTGGACCACCACGACCAATCCACCGACCTTCAAAATTTGTATTCAGCCAATTACGAAATTTATGCCATAATGCGCGAGACACCCATCGAGTTGCAACCAGGCTTGTCTTCGCATATTAAGTGGTACGTTGAGTCATATTGTGATTCTCCGTCTTCAGAAATTGCAGAAAGTTTTTAGAATTGTGGAAGAGAGAGAACTGTGGAAGTATATGAGGGCCAAATAGATTTCCATTGTAAATGCCTATACAGATATTCACACTAAATTCAGGTTGAAATTTTCGCGGTCTGATTTCATGAGGATTTTCATTCACAATACCTCGTCGTGCAGAACATAACTTATCGGTCCATACAATATTGCTTAAAAAATCCCCATTTTTTTGAACGGAGTTCAGAAGCTACCTACAAAATGCAACCCTGCGTTCTTCGTCTCCTGGGTATAAACCATGGACAGGTTGCAGATGAAAAGGACGTCTGTGGTCCTGTTTTAATATTCTTGCAATAGTGCTTTTAGAAGTTCCAGTGGTTCGACTGACTCTTCTTTGACTAGTCCTCGAATCTCTATTAAATGCACGAAGAACGTCATTGTTTCTCCTTACCGTATTAAAATTCAGACAATTAGGATTCCTAGGTATAACCTTCAACCTTTAATTGACGAATTGAAGATACACGTTTGAAAAAACATTATGATGTGGCTATCGTTTGTTGGGAAATTGTCTACGGTATTCTCGAGCTGCTTCTGCTGAATTTCCATCACAAAAACCATAAACAAAATGCAAGTCAGCATATTCTTGATTAGAAAACGTAAAAGGCATTTTATTTAACGGTTGAAACTAGCAACCAAATTAAAAATAATTTACGAAATTACTTCTAAATTAACATATTGTTTGTATAAATGTCAAAACTTAGTCATAGTGACATTACCTGACAAAATCTGAATTACCTCGAAAACCGTGTACCATAGAACCATACTTTCTTGTCCCAAAAAACAACATGATTTTTTTGAAAAGGGGCGATGGTACACCCATATCTCCGCCACAGATTTTCGTATTTTATCATCGTAAGCCCTAAATAATGAGGTACAATTAGTTTACACCGCGTACCAAATTTAAAATTATTTAAAGCTGTCGTTTTATAAATATTCAAAATATTCTATTTATTTTACAAAATTTCAACTCTCTGTATCTCGAAAACGAAGCTCTCCAGCATTTATGTTTATATGAAAAACTGACATTATTTTTACGTTAACTATCATTTGGTAAAGTCCTGCCGTTATAAACTGGACCACCCTGTATATCACTATCACTGTATTGGTGCCTTAGATAATTTCTAATATTGCTCATCTGCAAAATTGCGGAGTCGTGCACCGAACCAGATATCGAGCATTGCAAGCAATACATTTAGTATTAGGATCTGAAATCTACAATACAATTATTTTCGTAGCGACTTTGTAAAATCTAAAGGGGTATTTACCAACATAACATTGACTGAATGCCTGTCTTTTCTTTAATATACACAAATGGTGGATGATCATTGTCATTGCCTGGAGGAGCAATAATCTCAACATGTGTGCCATCAATCACACCAATCACCCCTCGTATGTTCCACTTTTCATAAAATCTTTAATAAAATAAATTTATAAAAAAATATATGTATATAGATGTGGATATACAAGGATATCAACAGTGATTGACCGAGAAAAACTGCTTTTTACAGAATTTTTATCAAAAGGTTATTCCAAGTTTCTGGTGAAGTTAGGCACACATATTTATTTTAACTTCGATTGACATTTCATAAACGTACATATATTTTTGCTTTTTCAATTATTTCTTTATCTGCATTTGTATTACAATAAAATAGTTTTTATCAAAACTCAATAAATTAACCAGGACTTTCAAGGTAAGTTAATAGGTGTATTTTATGCCTTTTATGTATTATACAAAACATGATTGACTTATATCTTTAAGTAATAAAAGAAAACAACCTCAAAAACCAAAACATTAAATACTTAAGTAAAGTTAGATTGACAACATTGTGCATATTTCAATATAAGCAATTGTTATAGTTCTTTCTTGTGGTACATGCCATAAAGCAGTCAAACGTCAATTACATTTACGGTTAACGGTTGTGCAAGAATTACTACCTTTAGATTTTCAAAAGCGTTTAGAACATTGCCAATGGTTCAACAAAAACTTGAGAGATGACGAAATACTGAACTTAAGGTTCTTTACGGATGAAGCATGGTTCCATTTATCTGGATACGTGATTTTATTTTTTTATTTTTAACTGTAATAATATACATATACCTACTGTATTATGCATGTAAATATAATTAAATAAAGCTAAATTTAAAAAAATTAAGTGTTAATCCAAAATAAACGTAAATTATACTTTTTCAAGTTTTTGTACGCCTATATAATAGGCAATTCGTCATTCACGATAGTTTTTGTTATTTATGGTAGTATTTATATTAATATCTGCATTTACGCCACTGGACATAGCCCAATTTGCATTTTAGGGATCGGTACAGTAGTACTGTTCTAGGAGCGCACGGTCAGACAATGACTTATGTACATATATTAACCCTTGCTTAATATTATTTTTCTCTTCTACATTGGTAGAAGATATTGCACCCAACTGGATTCTGAAATGATCCGCTACTCAAAAAATACCTAAGTAAATAAACATTGGAAACAGTTTTATTAAAGATCTACATTAATTACATAAAGTAGGAACACAATTTTCATTTTTGAAAATATATTTAAAGTATTGTACCTTCCTATGTAATCATTATAGTGAGGTTGTTTGAAAAACATTTCTGGTATTTCAACGGCATTGTTGTAGTCCCTTAAATTTCGTCTAGTAAAACGTAATGCATTTCTGAAAGTTCTTTATTACTTATTAAAAATATTATATGTGTAATTGTTACAAAAAAAATGCATCTATGTATGAATGTGGGTATACCTACATATGTATACATACAGATCACGGCCAAACATGCATTATGTAAGTAAACATAACCTAAAAGAGAAAAGCTTACCTATTTTTCTTTTCTTCAAGAGGCGCTCCAATTAGTAAATTTAACTCATTATTATTATTATTCATTTTTAACCACTCAAACCTCTCATTTTCCCGGCGCGAGTAATATATGCGTCAACCTCGACGGGTTTGTTAGTGGCACAGGCTCAAAAATTGTCCCTCTAACCATTTACGAGTAATCGGAAAAGATACGATGTCTCCTTGATTACAGAATTTGTTCAGAATTTTATGTTAACGTAATATCGTTAGGACGCTTATAGATTCGTCTTACGATCGCTACGATTGCGCATCGAGTTGTAGCATTAGTTCCGCCTAGATATGATTCTATAAATTTCGTCCACAAACGTTATAGCTATCTGAATTTACGATAACGATTGCGTAAAAATTTTTAGGGGAAATTTGTGCACAGATTACGTTATCATTTGTAATACATATATTTACAACACAATTCCTAGCCGCACCTACTACCTTTCTGGACTTTGGCCAACCTTATTTTAGCCGTAGTGTATCTCTTACTGTGTCGTAGCCCTTTTATTGGTCTAAGGGCGATATACAAATAAATCAAGTGGTGCCCTTTTAACCTTCCCGTATTTCTACGCCAGCCACATGCCAACGCATCCAACTGCCTAACTGGCCGACTGAACTTCCTGCTAAATCCCCGTTTATTGTCACTGCACACCTTTTTCTACTTTTGCTACGACCGCACTTTGTGCATGTGCCAATGTTTACTGTTCACTTGTTCTCAAAATTTGAATGAATAAGCATTGTCGGCGTATAAGTGTGGTTTCAAACATTGCCAACTTTGAAAACTATGGCAAATCATTATACATCTCCTCTCAGCATAACTGTTAATAAAAAATGTGTCTATTTCCTGTATTATTTTCGCATCACTTTAATTTATAAACAAGTAAATACAGAAGAGTTCATTTCACCACAAAAAGAAGCAAAGATTCTTGTACAAATAAATTAATGCATTTTTTGGGCTTATCCGTACAAATACATTATATCCATTTATACTCGTATACGTATATTGCAAAATGGTGTCAGTTTTGAATATAGCGTATTATTTCCGCTATACGTATTAAATCTTGAAACTATTGTGACAGGTATCATACATACCTAATATACAATATCAAGTCGTAAATTTTAGACAATGTTATGTTTGTGTTTAAATTTTCATAAATCTATAATTTAGAAAATTATAGTAAAATTTCAGTTTAATGCATACTATATAATTTGTATAGCAGTAAATTATGTAATTTTATAAAACTGTAACAGGCACATGTAACACTTCAACTCTAAATGTTTAACCAAATGTAACATTTAATTGGTGTAATTTAAGTTAATTATAGGTATTGAAGTTACATTCTCGTTATCCAAAGTCATCTAGTTCTGGTATTACATCTAGCGTAAACTTTACCGAGATATTCAGAGTATTTACATCTATATGCATATGAGTTGTAAATTTCCCAAATGTGTACTCGTTGAAATTTAACGAATCGTTACAATAGCAACCTCTATAGATATTAATAAAATAACAGACCTGTACCTCAATTTTCATTCCTACAAAAATATTTCACTAAACTAACCCAACTTATTTTTGTTTTAATGTAAATTTCACCTATTTACTTATTTACGTAATAATCTGTAATATGAAGTACGACGCACATAAAGCGTATACTCTGTTGAAAAATTTCTAAATAAAACCTCTAGAGTTGTTTACGTTTAATATCGCGTGTACTGCATTCATGTTTATTTAGTTTTATAAAACTAAAGCTGTTATGTTGGAAGTTTTAATGATTGGAGGCATTCCATTTTCATATCTGTGAAGTGAAGTTGCTACCATTCAAAAGTTTTCAATTGAGAGTTCGGTTTTATGTTTCTCGTTTCCTTTTTGTCACAAAGAATTTGATATTTGGTTTCAGTAACTTAGTTGTAAACGATTAACTTCATTGGTCTTGATCCATTAGGGTAGAATAAAACGATATCGTACTTATAATTAACTGATTTTCACCATGCCCGTTTGATAGCTTTGGTTGTATTTCGTAAATTTCACCAAACACAATTTGTGCTTTAGAAACACGTTTCTATTTTATGACTATGTTTTGAATTTATGTTTACACCCATTAAACTTCATTTTAACCAAATACTAATGAATTATGTTTTAATTATAATGTAGTAAATTATAGATGTATTTATACCTAAGAGCAACAGCGGCGGATCTACATTACACTTACACGGCTTAAACGTAAAGTCTCCACAGAATATGGATTCTGGCGCCGAAAATTCTTTTAAATAACGCTATTTTTGGGTGAATAATTTAGTGCAATCCATAATTTTATTTTTCATATTAGGTGCTGTTTAAAAAATCATTTCCTATCCGCTTTCGAACTTACGTTCAAAGAATAAGCTTGTACTTGTTCATATATCCTTTATTGGTTCCCTTTGAAACCTTCAAATGACGAAGTTTCTCAGAGCACAGCCTTTTGGGATCTAAAGAACGAGTAAACGACCACTTACAAAATGGGCAAACCTATTTCTGTAACCTTAAATTTTACGTACAAACAGAAAGTTATTCTTTGAGCTTTATGTTCACATATGTTGCGTTTGCCTACGTTTCACTTCAATCAGATTGCAGCTAAAGATGAAAGTCTACTGCTACATAGCGACAATTTACAGTCCTGTCTCCTAGGGTATACGTAAACCTTGCTGTTCGCTCGGAGTAATTACCCCTTCCTTTCCTTTTCTTACTTCTTGTAGGTTTACAAGTAGACTACACTACAACGTTTTATAAATATTAACCGTAGTTAAAGCACGGTGGTTAATTAACCCGGAATTCGATTTGTGGAGTGTAACAAACCCTGACTGGGCTAAAAAGTTTCAAACAACAGCGCAGCTGCATAAAATCACACTCGTTACCTTTCATAAGTAGTCGATTCTTTCATCGTATGAAGCCGTTTTGGTGATAATTTGTCACTGTGGGGTCTATCAATCCGCACGTGTCTGATCGTGATACAAAATACGTACATTGTGTATACAAGTTTCTACCAAAGTTTACGATTTATTACTTGTCATTTTGTTTATCACCTGTTTGATATACATTCTCTAGCCTTTGAAATCGTTAGGTTAATCTATGAAGAAAAAATCAGTCGCCTTCAGGCTTCAGGGGTTGAAAACGTAGACGAAGGTGTAATTGATGGCGAAAGTGAGGCAAATAATGTAAGCATAAACAGTCACCACCCAGATACTGAACAAAAAACAGGTGATTTTGAAAATAAACAAGATTATCCCATTAACCCTATGGAAGTTGCAGGTGCTACGGCAAACATGGATGATAATGATGTCATGGAAAGTATGTTTGAAATAATGCAAGATCAAGACAAGTAAAAATGTAACTAAGTGAGAAAGAAATTATTAAATGTGAGTTCCCGAAGAAAGCATATCGTCACGAGACCTGCTAGAGATAAAACAAGTCGGCTTGATCTTTTTCTCAGCCTCATCAATGAATAAATGATAGATGATACTGTAAGAGGGACAAATCAACAAACTGAAGGACAAACACGTGCATGGGAGGTCTTGTTATTATCAACCTACAAATAATACAGTATCGAGAGCCGTATTCGGACTACTGTATTTAGCAGGAGTTTTCAGAAATAACCATCCTCTAGTAAAGGATTTTTAGAATGCTGACGTGACCGGTGTTGAGATACTTTGAGGAACTATAGCACAAAGACGGTTTGAATTTTTACCCTATGTTTGTGGTTTGGCAACAGGAAAGTTGCGCACTAAGAGTGAAATTAAACAGCTGGTGCTCATTAAACACAACAGAGACATTCACTGAGAGATGCGAAAATGCTATTCACCTAGTCAATACTTCACTGTTGACGAAAAATTAGAGGCTTTTAGAGGGAGGGGCCCATTTTGGCAATATGTGCCAAATAAGCCGACTAAGTACGAAATCAAGGTTCAATCCTTGATAGATGCTCGGATTCATTATTTGACAAACATGCAGGTCCACGTGGGTAGCAAACTGATGGTCGGTATGCCGTAATAGTCCTACTACTATTGTGCGACTCTTCAGTTCATATATTGGTACCTAAAAAGGAACATCATCTGTGACTATTGGTACACAAGTTATAACTTATTTGAATATCTCCGGAAGAATAAACGGGAAATCTGTAGGAAGTTTTCTTGAACGTAGGCGATCGATCAATAAAGCGTTTTTGGCTTCCAAGAAATTTTGACTATCGTATCGTACGTTCCGTAAAAAAGCTATGCTTCGTCGACCTTTCATCATGATGATACTGCAGATGATTAAGAGACACACTACCTGAGATAATTTTATTACACAATTTAACAAAAGGAGGAGTGCATACAGCTGATGAATTGTTCGCAAACTACAGCATATCTTGTAATAGCCGGCGATGCCCCTTACTTTATTTTTCGATTATGAAACTATCGGTATCAATTCCCAAATGATCCATCGTGAAAATAATGACGGATTAATTCCGAAATGAAAAGATTTTCTCACAAAATTGGGATTTGAAATGATACGTGATTATCAAAAGAGAAGGATTATCAATTTAGAGTACCTCTCGAGACTAGAGTGGTTTACGTAAGATCAGCAGAACCCTAAAAACCTCCTTTCGAAAAAAGAATGGCCCAACCAGCAGCGAAGAGACGACTTTGCTTTTATAGTAATGAGCGCAATGTATTTTTTCATTAAATTCAATTCTTTTTTTCATTACCAACTGTAAAATTGCCAAATGGAAGGTTGTCTATTCGGTGTTTGTTTATTTCCGTGCGGGCATACGATGTGGAACTTGAGTATTTTCTTTGCATGATGATTTTTATATAAAACCTCCATTTCGATGATGAAATGGAGACAAAAGGTCAGGAATTCCAGTGCGAGAATTACTATTAAAAAAAAGTAACGGGGTATGTGGTACCCCACATGTCGGAAGAGGTTCAATATTTTCACATGTCAGGTGCGGGTTAATTAATCTGTAGAAATATCTGCCACGCCATAAGCATATGTATGAAATCGGAGTGTCTCTGATGATGGATCAACAATTCGAAGAAGAGTGACAACGCAGTCAACATTTTTTTAGTTTGGTAGTTTAGGATGTGTTACAAATAATTTAAAGAATCCGTGACGTGCGCAATTTGATCTACCGTAATAGATAGAGCATCAAAAACTGTAACTTATGCAATTATGTCGTATTTTTAGGTCAAAAATCATGATCTACGCATTTTTTTCTGTGCTCAAAATTTAGAAAGTATTATTAGCGATTTTTTTATTTAAATTTTGACAATATTACTAGATTCGGCACCTATTAGAACAGTATTTTATTGCCTTTGGAAGTTTGTAATAATGCTTTTAAATACACTCGTGGACAAATTTAGAAGAACGCCAAAAAAATAAATACAATAACAAAATTTATTTATATGATTGATATTTCAATTTTTTTCTTTATGATTGTGGACCTGAACAGGCTAAATTAGGCCTATCGTGCTAAAGCACTCAGGAACACTTAGGAGAATGAATAGAGGGATAATTCACATAAACATTTTTTACCAGATTTATTTATTTACGTATAATTGTTTTTCCTTGTTTATTGTAACTTTAAATCCTAAATTTAAATAAATTTGTAAAAACAAACCTTTCAATTGAAAACAAAATAAACATAACCACGCAAATACCAACAAATATTTATTGTTTGGTACACGGGAAAAAGGATGCCAATATCATGTATTGCCTCCTCTTTTCCTTAACACTGCTGGTAGCCTCTTAGGCATTCCTCTAATCAACTTATCAATATACTCTTGGGTAATTTGATCCCATTCCTACAATAGTGCGTTTTTAAGTTCTTGTAGGTTCTGAGGTACAGGTTTTCTGCGCTTTAATTGTCTCCCAAGTCTGTTCCAAACATGTTCTATTGGGTTTATATCCGAGATCCTCTTTGGCCATTCCAGGGCGTTCAAATGGACCTCTTGCAATTACTGAGGAGCGATGTCTGCAATGTGAGGTCCTGAATTATCATGCGTCATATGAAAGTTGTCATCAATATATGGTGCGAAACGCATAGCAAGGGATTTTAGAATGTCTGGCACATACCTTGTTGCTGTTATGGGTCCACTTTCTACAATGTGAAGCTATGTGCGCGTTCCCAAACAAATACCACCCCATACCATCAACGATCCTCCATAAGAAACGCTTTCGACAATGTCACATTGGGCATATATTTCACCTGATCGTCACCACACTTTTACTCCTCCTTCATCTGCCGGAGTCAAAATCTGGACTCATTAGTGACGAGCGCTTGACTGCAATTCCTTATACACCAACCTCGGTGAATTCGAGTAAAAGCCTTACGAGCTACTCTATGTTGCCTGGTTAACAACGGACCTTTGGCAGATATACGTGAAACCATTCCTTATTATCTGATCCTTAGATTTACGGTTTTTGTGCTTATATTCACCTGACGTACTGAGGGTTGCCCTGAAGCAGAGGCAGTCCAATTTCTGACCACGTAGCTAATGATAAACCTCTCGTTTTTTTTGTTCCTCTTTCTCGGTCATGTCCACGACGCCTTTGTATTGTCACGTCTGCAGATGGCGTCGCACAGCACGAAATATCACTGATTTTGAAACATTTAGAATTTTGGCCACCTCTCGATAACTGTATCCACTTTCGATCAGAGTAACATCTCTAGAAACCTCAACTTCAGAAGATCGCCCATCTTGACTTAAAATTGCTTATTGGCAGTAAAAATTAATATTAACAAGGATTACTTGAAAAAAAGTTAGATTTGCCATAAGAACCTTTAACACCTCAACCTCACAACACGATCGGAGTACAGATCATATACAGATAAACAAACGATTGTGTTAAGAATACACTGCACCTTGATTAAATATAAAGGATCAACGAATGCGTGTCAAAAAAATTGTCTCTTAAGCCGTTGCTATTATAAGATTAACAGTTTGTTTCGGCGTTCCCCTAAATTTGTTCGTGAGTGTATTAGCATTTGTATAATATCTGTTCTAATTTATGAATCTAAGTTTTGTGTCCTGAATTTGCTGTTCAACTAACTATTATTAAATCCTAAATTTACATCATTTTTACAGCTATTTTTTTAATTTCAAAATGAATAATAGTGAATATTATTTTAAGAAAAGTACCTAAGGTTGATTGTTCTTATGTAAGGTAAAATACCGGTTTAAGACGTGTCCATTCTAGTAACGTTGTCAAAATTTAAATAAAAAATCACTAATAGTGCTTTATAAATTTCCAGCATAAGATGTATGCGTAGGCCATGATTCTTAAGCTAAAAATTCGACATAATTACGCAACATTAAAAAAATCATTTTAATCAGACCAAAATTGTAGGTTTTATTAGGGTGTCCGCTTTGAAATGGGTCACTCTCGATATTTATTATTAAATGGATAACAAAAGAAGAAATTGAAATGTGCAGAATCACAAATTAGAATATTAATTATTGTAATAGACGACACTCACGTGGTGGTGGATGTGCGATTTGGGTATGTTCCGACGTCGAACTAACTCCATTTCACGTTTCGTATTTTTACGTTGAAAAGGATTTGGAAATTTGAGCAGCTAAAGGACATTTTAAAAATTTTTAATTTATTATTGTAAATACATAAATATTTACAATAATAAATTTAACCCCCAACAGGTTATTACAAAAAGTTTCTGCATTATTTGAAAGCATTATTAGGTCATGTTTACATTTCATCAGGGCAATATTTATTGTTAGTGATTTCAATGTAAATTTTGGGGCTACCGATGGAAAGTAGACGACACAACTGAAAGACTTACTGTTGTCATTTAGCTTAAATTAAATTGTAAATAAGCCCACCAGGGTAGGCATATTAGGTTATATTTGTACCAATGTGCCTTTACCTTTACTTCAGGACGTTCACTTTTCGGATCACAGACTAATCAAAATTTCCACTTATCTACCAGAATGTTCTTTATTAAAAACAAATGTTAGTTCAGATGATTCTTATCCAGATTAATTTTTTCCAAACTAAAATTTTTATTGTCGTGTTTAACAGAAGAAACGTGACACGATATTTATTCTTCATTTGACGTAGAAGTCAAATTTAACAAATTTCTCGCTACTCTGCAATATTACTGTAATATGTTTTCCATTAAAGGCCTGCCTACATAATACTCAATCTACACCATCGATTACACCTGAATAATAAACTTAACGATATGTACGTTTTACAAGAACCAAATCCCACATTAAAAAGTATCTACCTACCTATGAAGAATAATCATGCTAATCTAGTAAATCAGGCCAAAAGTGCCTATTACAGCTTAATCATACACAATACCGAAAATGCGTGTAATGCTACTTGGAATATAATCAATTCAGTAAGTAATACTATCATTCACAACTATAAAAACCTTGAACTTAATGATGGAGGATTACTTATTATATCTTCCACTGGGGTGGTTATTATCTTTCAGAGATACTTTTATAGTCCACCAGTAAAACTGACTGAAAATATTCCATACATTGAATTACCAACAAATCACATCAAAATAAATCAAAATTCACTACCCTTATTTCCATTTTCAGAAACAGAATTACCAATTCTATTTAACAAGTTAAATGTGACAGTGCTTCTGGTGCTAATGATGTCCTACAACGTACTTAAGCAAGCGAACTTTGCTATAATTAATATACTTACACATTACTGCTTTCTGGAGTTTTTCCAACTTGTTTTGAGAAAGTTGTTGCAATTCTAATTTTTAAAAAGGAAGATGTCTTAAATACATCGAATTACCGACCCATTTCTCTTACTCTTCAGAAGAAAAATATTAGAATACGCTATGAATGAAAGAATAACTTCTTTTCATTATCAAATTTAATTTATTATCAAAGAAACAGTGCTTGCACTGAAATGTACTCTGTGACATAAAAAATGCAACACCAAGATGGCGTTGGAATTTTTGGACCAAACTTGACAGAAATGTTTAACTAGTCAAATGTAGTAATTTATTATAATTTCAAAGAAATTAAACAAAAGATAGAGGCATTTTTTATTAATAATTTGTTGTACCACCCCTATTAGTTTCACACTCCCGTGCCCTTCTTGGCATGGATTCCAACAGGTGGTCGATCTTTTCCTAAGGTATTCCATCCCAGGAAATCTGTAATTTATGCCGGAGAGCTTCTAGCGCCTGTGGAAGATTGGGTAATTGTTTGAGTCTTCTACCCATCATGTCCCACTCATGTTCGATTGGCGAAAGGGCGAGAAATCTGGGTGGCCACGGCAAGATTCTGACGTTAGCCTCTTCGAAGCGCTCCATATAATGCCTTGCAATGTGGGGACGGACATTATCCTGTTGGAAAATCTGGTTCTCCAGCTCTTGGAGGAATGGAAGGATATGGGGGTTCTACCACTTCATCAACATCTCGGTGGGCATTCATATTGCCTTGGATGAATACCAACTGAGACCTATTTCCATACACAATAGCACCCCATTCCATAACCCCCACAGAGTGGTGCACATTCCGCTTAACAGAAAACTACTCAGTAACGGGATTCGTCACTGAAGACCACCGTATGCCATTCTACGTCCCAAGCCAGTCGCAAGGTACACCACTCCAAACGTTGCTGTCGATGACGAATAGTCAGCGGAAGCACAAGATGTGGTCGATAGAACTGCAGTCCAAAAGCTCTAATGCGACGGTAAACTGTACGAAGGGTTACTGGGCGTCCCTCATTTCCAAACCATTGATCGGCTATTGATCTTGTACTCGAGAATCGGTCTCTTAATGTCATTAACTGGAGATGGTGGTCCTGGACCACATTTGTCTATCTTGGCGGTCCACTTCGTCTTTTACGACATTCTTGACCTTCTCTAGACCATACTTGATAACACCGTACTGCAAAAAATTGATTGCGGTTAAGACGATTAGTGATTTATCTGAATGAAAAACCACCTTCACTTAAGCCAATAATGCGACCTCTGTCGAATACACTCAGTTGTCGACAATTTTCACGTTGCCGCACTCTAGGCATAACCGCAGCCCCAAAATGCAAAGAAAAACATAAAATTAAAAGAATTGCAACCAAAACCAATATCGAAATCGACTTAGAAATACACCCGATAATTTCTATTGTTACACAACAAGTACAACGTCAAATTTTCCATGGCTACTGGATTATTTTGAATGAAATTTTAATCAATTACTACATTTGACTAGTTAAACATTTCTGCCAAGTGTCGTCCAAAAATTCCAATGCCATCTTGGTGCATTTTTTATGTTACAGAGTATACATGAAAATAATCTTTCTAAGCATGAAAAGAGATTATGTATTGCAGGAATTTTCTGTGATCTAAATAAAACCTTTGATGGTGTCGACCACGAAATTTTAATTCAAACATTAGAATGGTTGGGGGTAATAAGTACAACTTCAATGGTTTATTTCGTATTTGTGCAATAGATGTCAAGTTGTACGCATACGCTGAACTCTAAATCACAATAAACAGCAGTTTTTTTCAGATGCTCCACCAATTTCAATTGTAGTTCCACAAGGAGCAATTTTGCCTCCATTACTATTTAACTTGTATATAAATGACCTCGATTTTTACTTATCCAACTGCTTAGTTACTCTATACGCAGATGACATCAATCTCTTAGTCCATAATTCACGCAGCGGTACAGAGACAGAAACAAACTTAGCAGCAAATGCTGTTAAAAAATGGCTGCTAGCCAATAAACTTGTCTTAAATAGAACAAAAACAAGGTTTACAGTGTTCAATATGCACTCTGTTTAGAATATGAATCATGATATTATTGATGACTACTCAATTCAATGTACGGAATCTTTAGAAATATTAGGCATTGCTTTCACGAAAAACTTAAAATGCAAACAATATACTTTGTTTTTAAGCCCAAAGATTTCCAAAGCAGTTATTACTAAAGTTTCGTCCAAAAGGTCTTGTAGGCCACTTTTCATTTAACTAAGCATACTTAATCACTTACCTACATGTTCTTGAAGCTGTAAGTTATGTTCATAAACTGAAGTCTAAGATTATAGAGACTAACAATGTTTCACGTACATACGATACTAGAACAGATTACTTTCGTTTACCGCACCACAGATTAGGCGTTACAGGGAATAGCCCCCTTTGTATGCCAATTAAAATTTACCACCACCATTTAAGTACTTTTATTCTTCTTATATATATTATATATATATATATATATATATATATATATATATATATATATATATATATATAATATATATATATATATTTATATACATTGTTCTACATCAATTTTCTGTACTAATGGCGATATTACCATTATGGATATGTCGTTGTGTTGTCCTTTTGAAGAATAAAATCAACAATTGTACTGAAATTACATGGTTACTGTCTGGCTACGCTCACGATTACTTACTGCAAGTGTTAACTCCATCATCTGATATACCTTTGCTAAAACTTGTCTCTTTGGAGTCAGCGGAATAAGGTTAGTGTACAATTACATTCATTTCACCTGCCATTTGTCAAGGTACTTATCAATTATACAACATCAATCTACGCCCGGTTTGCAAGAATGGAAATTGTGTAGCTTATGTATTTTGTCGTGCAGTTGGACTTTACCTAAAATACTGAAATGACTTAACTATTATTCACCTACTTTTTTGCACTAACTGGCAGGTTACCTTGACAAAACAACAGTGGCTTTTGCATCGCTCTACTTTAGTTAGATGTCTGTATAAAGAACTTTAATTTAAATTCTCATTCATGTATGTACATGGAGTAATCATTTAGGACTAACATTTTGTGCCAGGAGAGTTTATTTTATTCTTATTAACTTTATTATTACAGACAACTTTACCTGAAGATCGGTTTGTGTTTTGTCCCAAATTTATTTGTTAATTTTATTATCTTTCCAAGTTTCAGTTTATTATAAATATTTTCTTTTATTAAAATTTAATCAACTCTCAATTTATTTCAAATTAATTCTCGTACAAATGCAATAATTTTAAAATTAAGCCTTCCTTTTCTTTTAATTTAATTATTCAAATATTTCACGACAAGAGAAATTGGAGTTTATACCGCACCGCGTTAGGCACGTTTTCATATCAACACTCGACCCAGGTCAATTACAAATTTGGCTGGATTGATGTTGAACGGAACCAGTTTTACAATGCCGTGTGTTCGTAGATATTATGAATTTATCAACCCGCTTGTTAAAAACTGTTGTTTAAGTATAATTATGGAGTTATTGAAGAAAACTGTAATGGAAAAGCCGGCCGGCGAGGAGATTGAGTGCGAAGAACAAGGTAGGACTTCGATTTCTAACGTTTTATTTTTTGTTTTATTAATCAGAAATACTGTCCTAACTGAAGGCATACTTTTCAAAACCGCGAAAACAAACAGTTTGTTTGAGGAACAATTAAGTACAATGTGGGGCAGAAGCTCCATTTTTGGACACTTCACCGTTAGTGGCCACCTAAATAGAAATCTACTCCTAATAAGACTTGACGGTTACCGGCTTTATGAAAATCGGTAGCATTTGACTGTACTTAATCTATTACAATCGTAGTACAAATTTCGATTTACTTAATCTTGCAGTTTAATTTCTAATCATCAATGAAATACGTGACATTGTGTACTCGCTCGTCCGTTAATGATATATGTAAGGAATCAGGTAAGTTCATTTAAGTTGTATCTACCCCAAAAATAATTTTATTTTAATTAATATAGTATTATAAGTTTTGATTATGATTTCTTTAGAATTGTATTGGTCTAGAACCACTTAATGTTATATTGACTAATTATTAAATTAGGTGGCCAGAAATGGAACATTAATTTCCGTATTTGCGCTTTTAATGCCCATGTCACAACAATGTTGGTAAAGGCTACTAATGATTTATCCAAATTTGACCACACTACATAATTCAATGACCACTTCAGAAACATGCATGCTCCTATAATGGCCAGTTATACATACTATCTAAATAGAACTAAAATTTATTTACATCGTAATATTTTTATTGTTGCAGACCGAAAAGAACATTTTTCCAATATGCACCTCAGAAAATAAAAAATGTATTGGAAACTATTCGAGGTGGAATGAAAGTGAATACAGCATGTAATATGTATGAAGTGCCACGTTCAACAATACGAAATAAATTAAGTGGAAAAACTCCAGAAATATCAGGCTGGATGAAAACTACAGCTAAAATGGGTTTTGCATACGTCGGAAAGGTCTTTATTTTTCAATAAAAACCATTTGAAGAAAGCCAACTAGAAATCCCTTTTAAGGCAAATACTCCTGGCAGAAAGTGTTTCCATCTATTCATGCGTAGATTTCCAGAACTTTCATTAAAGCAATCTGAATACATAAATAGAGCCAGAGCATTGA
Organism: Vesta saturnalis; assembly: GCA_036346205.1. Classification (NCBI taxonomy): domain Eukaryota; kingdom Metazoa; phylum Arthropoda; class Insecta; order Coleoptera; family Lampyridae; genus Vesta; species Vesta saturnalis. The sequence goes on from JARFJB010002109.1 coordinate 4,342,435, forward strand.
TTACTGAAGAAAAAATCAGAAACTAGTTTAAAGAAACTTCTCATTTACTTGGATATGATAAGCGTGTATTGGAAGATCCTGAAAAATCTGGAATATGAATGAAACGTCCTTCTATCTATCTCCAAAGGGTGGACTAATTTTAGCCGAGAAAGATTTTCCAGTTTACAATAGTTCATATTTCTCTGACAAAGAAAATATAACTACATTAACAATAGCAAATGCTTTAGGAAGAATTGCACCACCTCTTACACTTTTTAAATATGATCGACTTCCTAAGAAGATCTGCAAGAATATTCCGGGAGAGTGGGGTGTTGGAAAATCACCCAAAGGATGGGTGACATCGAGTGTTTCTATGAATATTTTTCACAAGTGTTTATTTCTTTCATCAAAGAAATATTATTGAGTTGCCGATCGTAGTTTTTTTGACAGACATTCCTTACATCTAAGTCTGCAATTAAGTCGATTGTGTATTGAAAATAAAATTATAGTTGTGTGTTTACATTCAAATACGACACACATCCTTCATGCGCTGGACGTCAGTTTCTTTTTTCCCTTAAGGTGTAAGTAAGTGGAAAACTGAGGTAAAAATGTTCAGATTTCAGAACGGCAGAGATATCAAAAACATGACATTTCGCATATCCTAGTGATGAAAACATTTCAAAAAAGCAAGAAAACGTGAAATATTACCTTCTGTGCTAACATCTAATAAATAGATGGAACTAGCAGTGGCCAAAGAAACTGAGAAAGAACTTGAAATGACGAAAAAGGAAAAAGAAGCATAACAGAGAGACGAAAAAACATGTAAATAAAAGAGCTGAAAAAATCTTGAACGGAGAAAGAGAATGCAAAGAAAAAAAAAGAACTATTAAATAGAAAAGTTACCGTGAGTTCTGGAAAACTTTCTGAAGAGGTGAAACTCAAAACCGAGAACCAGTTGGAGGAGACTAATGTTGCACAAGTATCAGACGAGAAAACTATGTGTGAGGAGACTACAAATCTAATAACAAAAATAGAAAAAGAAAAAGTTGCTGCTGAAAAGAAACCTGAAGTACCTAAATACGTAATTGTATAATACGAGGGTAAATTTTTCTCAGGAATAATAACTGATGAAAAGAATAACAAAGTATTATTCAGTACAATGGAAAACTACGGGAATGATTGGAATTGGTCTCAAAAAAAAATGGGATTTGGTATGACAAGTACCAGATAATGGAAGAAATTCAGCCACCCATACAAAAAAATTGAAGGGTTACTTTTCTGTTGAAGAAATCAATAAGTTTCGAACATTTAAATAATAAATATTGTCAACATTGCTTTTGTTTACTAAGTTTGTTCTTAATTAAAACTTCTAAATTTTGTATGTAATTTTATTACCAATTCTCTTAATAGTCTAATTTTTACACTTTTACCCATAAAATGTGTTAAGTAGGTATATGATATCATTAAAATTAACAACTATTATCCTAATCTATGTACAGTTAAATAAATGGCTACAAATGGGTTCTTAAAAAAACACATTAGGACCAAAGTGGCAAAAAATGGTACAAATTTAGTTTGTATATATCTGCAATATTAAAATTCTAGCAAAAAGACCTTATAACTTATTTTTGATGATTTGTTAGTGAAAAGAAAGTCCTTAAGATGGCCAAAAATGGTGCTTCTACCCTACTTTGACCTAACCGGTCTACACCTTTTAATTTTATTTACAATTATTGCGTTGGGTAAACAGTGAAGTATACTTTAATTTATATTCATTAACCTTACTTCGTGCAATTTCATAATTAATTGCACTAATGTTTCAACTATACTTTCATAAGTATGTTACGTAAATATTTATTTCTCGACCTGTTTCAATACAACATTTATCATTGTCAAGAGAAAATATATAAGTAGAATAATAACAAGTAGTTATGGTAACATATCATTAAGGTAAAACAGCAAACCTGATTTCTTACCATAACTGCTTGTTATTATTGTACATTAAGCTGTTCAGTAAGGTTTACACCTTATGAATTACTTTGATGTGTTACTGCTTTCTGCAGAAATCTTGGTAATCTACAGTTTACTTTAATTTATTTGTCATTGAATACATCTATAATTTACGTAACTTAAAATGTGACCATTTCTTTATACATTTTTAATAAACAAATTATTATAATGCGATAAATCCATGACTCAAAAATTGAGAAATGAATACATAGGTGTAAGAAAACTCAAAACCGACATTCTCAATTATAATTTAATTATATATTGTGTAATGCAAGAATAGAAAAAACACAAAAGAAAGTAGAGACAGTAAAAGCGCAACAAAGGGACCAAAGAACATAATCAAGCACGTAACCCGTGACTTGGAACACAATATACCATGGAACCACAACCAAAAGGAGTCAATTCAATACGGGTAACACGAAGCAGCAGCCGAAAGTTAAACGGATCCTGAAGACGAAAAGTGGGATCTTGTTGAAAGGTCGAGTAAACAATCTCTTAGAGATTACTATAACACCAACGGGGCCAGCACCGAAACACCAATTAAACGCATGGAGGACGCGGAAACTTAAAATTATAATTCCAGATACGATTTTGTTGATTTAAGAAAAAAAAGTAAAAAGTAAAATTCTCCAAAATCGGTTCAGCGCTTTAATTCATTTATTTCTAAAGATAGATAAACATTGTTTAAATCAAATTTGTACATAATTTTGTGGTGAATAACATCACCGTACTAGCTTTTCAATTTAGCTTAACATTTTGAAGTTATGAAGCAAAGTTGAATTTTGTTAATGGAAACCATAGTGGTCTGACATATTTTAACAGTGCATTTTTTTCTGATTGTATTGATGTAAGGGTTGTATCACTTATTTTAATAAATAAAAGCACAGTACACGTTTTTCTATTATTAGGTTTAACAAAACCATATCTTGCGATGGAAAACAAAAGTAAAGCAACTCAAGCGTTGTTTATCTTCAACTTGTACAGTTCGTTCGTTAGTGTAATTCTTATCGGTTTTGTCAGTGTGGAGTTGCTCTAGAAAATTAATTATGGTGTACACCAATTTCGAGAAAGTTGATATGATCGAATATTACATCATTTGTAACAAAACACTAAACGAACGGCCTAACGCTATTTTCTATTGTATTTTGATCGACCTCAACCATCTTTACACCTTCAAGAATTTATACAACAATTTAAAGTTTGGAGTTTTTAGGGTAATATTATAAAATGAGCAGATAAATGTTTTAGCTGTTTTTAATCAAAATTCATCTACATCAACACGGCAGATTGCACAAGACGCTGTAATCTCACAACACAGTAGTGAGAACTTTAGAAAACATAAATACCATCCTTATAAATATTCAGTTGGACAAACTTTGCACCCTGGAGATGATGAAAGAAGATAAAATTTTCGTAACTGGTTCATAAATATTTGCCATGAAAATAACAACTTTCCGAAGCAGATCTTATGTACAGAGGAAACATTTTACAAACTCGTGCAAACATACAGTGGAATCGAACGACGGTTCCCCACCTCACTATCCGATGAAGTTTAAGGATAGTTAGGATAGGCAGAAATGGTCCTGTTTTATGGGCTGCACGTTCCCTGATCTTTCACCTTTAGACTTTTTGTATTTGAAATAATAAAAACCTCGTATAAGTGCGACATTATGCAACCCAGAAGGAGCTACAGGAAGCTGTTACAAATGCGTTTAACAGATTAGATGGGCGTAAAATTAGGCAAGCTGTTAACTCCGTCTTGAAAAGGTGTCGCATGTTGTTAATGAATAGTGGACATTTCGACTTGTAAAATTTCTTTTAGCTTTCCGTGGCAAGATATGATTTAATTAACCTACTAATAGAAAAACGTGTATTGTGCTTTTATTTATTAAACAACCATTAGATCATTGCAATCAGAAAAATTGCGTATTAAATTGTCATAGCCAACTATGGTTGCCATTAAAAATCAACTTTATTTATAACTTCAAAATGCTAAGCTAAATTAAAATCTAGTAGAGGACGTTATTAGGCATAAAATTATCTACAAATTGCATTTAAACAATTTAATCTATCTTTAGAAATAAACGAATTAAAGCTGAAACGATTTTGGAGAATTTTCCTTTTTACAAATATCTGCATGCATTTCCTTAAACCAACAAAAGCGTATCTGGATTAGTCTTTTAAAGAAGCAAATCCTTCCCCATTTAAGCAAATATGTAACTCCTATGGTTACAGGGTGTCCCAACGATTTGGGGGTGGAAGATTACGCCTATACTGTTGATTTAATAAACAATCTTATAACAGATTATTGGTAGTCAACAACGAGGAGCAACTTGTAAAAATATTTTTGTATATACAGGGTGTCCCATTTTCGAGTACTATGCTAAACTTGTGTGTTTTTTTTGGAACACCCTATATATTTGAATTCTCCGGTAAATGCTGAGCAAAATGATATAAGGTACTATGGATCTACGACTAACGGTTCCTAAGATATTGACTTTTCTATGTAAAAAAATTAGTGAATTAAGTAGGATCCTGTTCGGCTATCTTGAAAGATATCGGAGTGAAATTTTGGGATTTGTTTTTCCAATCTGTCTTTAGCTTCTATATTCAGATTACACTTTCTTTGCATATACAGGGTGGCCCATTTTGCTCAATGTTATTTTTCTCATTTTTTTTAAATGGCACACCCTGTATTTTATTACAGATTTGAATAGAATTTTTTTACGGGCTTTCAATGCATACTCACTTTTTACTACCTACTCCTAAGTGTTTTTGAATTATTTAGTGATAAAGTTGAAAATTGTAAACATTTTTTATTTTTGTTGAATTTGTCACAATATAAAATAAATAAAGACAATATCATAATTCACAGAAAAGCAAAAACGAAACAATGCTAATTGATATAAAATCTTGAAGCTATAGGTTTACGACACAATTTAACATTTCTGCACTAGAATTGTCAGCTAATAATTATTTACTGAAGTGCATAACTATAAACGTTAATGAAATTAAAGAACAATGAATAACAGTAGCTTGGTTTGATCGTAATCTGTTTCTTAACAACTAATGTAGCGGATTAAAATTGTAAATGGATATCTATTGTTTTTTAGGGAATTTCAAAAAAGTAACATTTGGAAAGGAGACTGTTTGTTGGCATCCAGGATTTATAAACAAAAGTACCCTTTAGCTAAACATGCAAGACCTGAAGCGTTTCAACTTCTTCGAGAACGATTTGAAGAGACAGGAAATGTCATACACGAAAAAGAGATGTAGAGAATCGTACAGTTGCAAACGAAGAAAACGAGTTGACAGTTTTATTAAATTTAGAAGAAAATCCTTACGTAAGTGTTCAACAGATTGCGGTACAAGTAGATCTGAGTAAAAGTTCAATACAAAGAATTAAAAGCAAACATAAATATCACCCATACCATTTGTTACATCAAAGGCGTCGACCGCAAGATTTCGCAACTTCTGTCGCATTTTGCAATTTAATTCTGAACAAAATTAACCAACAAGCCAATTTGGTTGACTTTATGCTATTTAGCGACGAAGCAAGTTTTAATAGCATAGGAGTCGTTAATAAACATAATAGTCATTATTACTCCGTTGAAAATCCACACTGGGGTACAAGTAGAATACAAGCATCAGCGGGGTGGTATTACCAATACTGATGTATCAGGACCTTTCTTTTTTTATCGTTCCCTGACAGGTGAAAGATATCTGCAATTCCTTTAAGAAGATTTGCCACAGTTGCTTGAAAATCTGAATGAATATGTATTACCGACATGATGGACCCCCGTCGCACTACCGTAATCGAGTACGACGGTGAGATCACCCGATTTCACTCCCCTAGACTTTTTTCTGTAGGGACATGTGAAAGAGGAGGTGTATAGGAATTTTCCTACTACACAAGCCAATATGAAACTTCGGATTACTGAGGCTTTTCGAAATATTCGAAGAAGCACCCTTTAAAATGTCAAAGCAACCTCTACTAAGCGGTTGAGAATATGCATTGCTGCAAATGGAAACATTTTTGAACGTTTAATATAAAATTTATAATTCAATATGTTCTTTACTTCCATTTTAAAGGTTAAGTTAAGTGTTAAGTTAAAGTTTATAGTTATGCAGTTCTACGAGTAAATAATTGTTAAGCGTTGCTCTTTTATAGTGCAAAATGTTCAATTGTGTCATAAACCTATAGCTTCACGGTTTCATAACAATTAGCATCGTTTCATTTTGGTTTTTCTTTGAATTATAATATTGTCTTTATTTATTTTATATTGTAACAAATTCAACAAAAATAAAAATTATTACAATTTTCAACTTTATCACTAAATAATTCAAAAACACTTAGGAGTAGGTAGTAAAAAGTGACTATCTATTGGAAGTCTGTAAAAAATGCTATTCACATTTGTAATAAAATACAGGGTGTGCTATTTAAACAAAATTAGAAAAATAACATTGAGTATAATGGACCACCCTGTATATGCAAAAAAAAGAGTCTGCAATCTGAATGTAGAAGTTAAAAATAGACAGATGGGAAAAACAATTCCCAAATGACATCATTTATTTTCTCAGTGAACGTATAGACTTCCAATTTCCATTTGTTAGGCAATGCGTAGATGATTTGCATTGCTCGCTACCACAAGATAATGTGGATTATAAGTTAAACGTTTTTAACTCTTATAACAACAGGTTGATGTTTACAGTGGAAAAGGAATGTAACTTCAGTGACTCTTTTCTAGATACTCGGGTCATAAGAAACAACAATAACATTATGTTAGATTGGTATCTTATAGAAACGAGTACAATATTCTGTGGATACCCTTCCACTTTATTAAAAGATATAATTTTCAATCGTAGAGAACAGAACAATTACAAAGTTCCAAACGATAACACTAATGACATCAATGATAATAAGTGGAGAATAAATCCAATCATCTAGAAAAAAATGTCCTATATACCTCTCTTAACGCCCGCTATTTCCAAACTTTTTGCGGACCATAATTTAAGAATAGCTACGTTATCGTTTCGTAAGCTTGCTTCGTATCACACAAAATTAAAGGACGAAACCCCTCCACTTCAACACTCTGAAGTTATTTACTCCATACCTTGTAGCAGTGGAATAAGTTCTACCTAGGGCAAACGTCCCAAAAGGTGTGTAAACGTTTGACTTTGCATAAAAGTGATGCTAAAAAGAAAACCAATTCCACTGCTCTGAGTATATATGCACGCACCAGAGGGCATACGATCAACTTCAATGACATATCTATTTTAGATAGCGAAAAAAAGAGAAAGCTCATTGAAATGTGCCACATTAACCATAACAGTTAAGTTTGTGTAAATTCTAAAATGGACTCTAATGGCCTTAGTTCGATCTATCCGTTTTTACTCATACAACCATTTACAAAAAACAAAAAAAAAAGTCAATTCCTAAAATATGGTCGAATTTTTACGTTCTAGTTCAGCTTTAAATCCTACATTAATATATGAAAATGTAAACTTTCACCATTAACACTCATAATAAAATACTTATCTTTTTTGGGATTTTTTAATGGTGTACTTTAAATTATACAATCTAAACGTTTCGATAACACTTACAGTTATCTTCGTCAGTAGTAATGTTTGTTAAAAATTGTTAAAGATGTAGTAAACAATTTTGTCAAATTTGAAAAATTCAAACATAAACAAAGCCTGCTATTAACATAACAGTTTTTTTTTTGGCTGGCAAATTTCATTGTTAGCTTTCGTCGTAGAGAGTGTTCTGGTTTGTCATCTTTGAGGCAGTTTAACAATATTTAATTTTAATGACCTAGTTATTCTTTACTACAATTTTATAGTTGGCTTATACGTTTCTCAAACAATTTTTAACAAACATTACTACTGACGAAGATAACTGTAAGTGTTATCGAAACGTTTGATAATTTAGTACACCATTAAAAATCCAAAAAATATCATAATATATACCTTTGGTCTTTACTATTTCTTCCTTTCTATGTTTAACGTGATTTTTGACTTTATTTCTACGTTATTAGTTGGTAGAATTGTTGAACAAGTTTAAAAATTTATCCTATTTATTATTACCAGTTTTATAGATATACAGGTAAAGAAAACAGTTATTGCGGCTCTAACTTATAATAAGTTAGAAAGAAACCCAATAAGCGTTATATGAGTGTGAGAGGGACATAACTTTACCGATGTTGCCACCTGTAAATATTTGCATGTAGGCACAAAATATGAACTACTTGAGTCACCTTCAATCTAGCTTCAACATTTCTAACGAAACCAAAGCAATTAAGATGATGTTGAAAATTCGCGTGTTCTTTGAAACTATTAAGTAAATACTTTACACTTAAACATTAAATGATAATACCTCAAACATCGAATTTTATTGTAATTGCGAATTTATGACATGATTCGATTACTACTCGTAAGAAGAACCAAGAAGAAACTTACGAGAGCTATAAACAAGAACATTAACATTTACATTGATAGTATAACTTAAGTTTAAGGCTTAACTTTAGCATTATATTTTTTATTGAAAAACCAACTATTTTTAAAAATGAACAGAGTACACTTTTTTCAAAGCTCTACTTCATAAGTATTTTCGAAAAGACCTCTACCTTGCGCAAGGCAGTAACCCAATCTGTGATAAAATTCAATTCAGGTGTTTTCTAACATTTCTTGGGTGGTGCTGTTTAAAAAGTCTGTAATTTTGAAACGAAGTTCGTCCAAACTTTTAGTACGTTCAGGACTGTGCCCATAAATTTGCTGGGATACGTATCCCCAAACAAAAAAAGGCGTTCAGCGCGATATCAGGTGACTGAGGAGGATATCTAATAGTATCTTTTCCACTAATATGGATTTGCCTAAAATTCCTGCCTACATATTAACTTTTTGGGGGAATTGTGTCCGGTAAGGAATACTAACGTGTTTGTTTTCCCGAGAGTAACCAACAGACTAATTGTGATGGCTATGTAAGTTAAAAGAACACTCGTCGGTAAGCAAAATATTTTCAATAAATCTTTCGTTTTCATCAGCCAGATTAATCATATCTTCAAAAAATTCCATACGCTTTTGATGATCTTCTGGAAAAATTTCTTGTGTAGTTTGCGTATAGCATCGGTGTTTATTCCTTTTCAAGATGTTGCAAACTGTTCTTGATTCAATATTCATTTCTTCAGCAATTTTTGTACTATTGCACGGGAAATTAGTTTCTGCTAAACTACACACTGCGATTTCTTGGAGTTCGCGCTCTTCGTTTAAGTTGCGACGAGGATGTTCAACGTCATTACCAATTACCAATGGTACTGCATTTTCTACAATTATTTAAACATCCACATCTTTCAAATTTACAAACAGTAAGGAAAAGGGTACTTTCTGATGGAATTGGCCTGTTATCAAAGGAAATAGCAGACCTGCCCATTATTTCTTATGCAGTGCTTCCTGAATAATACCACTTAATAATCTGAATTTTTTAAGTCAGCTCGATGGAGTAATTTACGGGATTTCATTGCAACCTTTCCATGGCGTGAATATTGTTTTAAGTCATCCTCTTCTTCGGACATCGCTCTTTCAGTATCTGAAGCCATCCTCATGGAAATGGAGTTACACATTCCCAAAAAACGGTACGGTATAGGACATTAACGTTCCCAACCCTGGTTTAATAAGGCTTGTGCTGATGCAATAAATATTGCATTAAATGGAAATCTAATAAATCGGTCGACAGTCACGTAGAATACGTTGGTGTTAGAAATATCTGCAAAAGTGTCATCACTAAAACTAAAAAGTTGTTGGAACAACGAAAATGCAATGAACTAGCCACATCTCCTTTAGGCAGTCGTAAATTTTGGTCTTTAGCTAAAGCCATTAGTAAAAACTTTGGAACATCTTCATTTCCCCCCCTGACATTTATTGACGGATCGGTAGTTGCTAATTCTGTAGGCAAAGTCAATGTTTTTGTGGCTTTGTTTGCATCAAACTCGTGTCTCAATGATTCTGGAAAAGATGTGCTCCTAGTCAACTCTTCTTCATACGCTACGAAACCAATTAATTTTCGGCACAAGCTCTTGGAATCCATTATCGGTAGGCTTGATCTCAATAAGGCGACTGGCCCAGACGGTATCCCAGCTATTGTCTTAAATAAATGTTCCCCCGAACTAGTACCAGTCCTATCTAAGCTCTATACGAGCTCTATGTCTCCTGGGGAATTCCCTTCATCATGGAAGTTAGCAAATGTTCAACGTATTCCCAAAAAAGGCGATAAGATCGATCCCTCAAACTACCGACCAATTGCCATCACTTCCATTTTGTCTAAAAATATGGAAAGGGCCATCAGTCAGCAACTGCTCCAGTTCCTTGAAACTAACAAACTCCTTAGTGACAACCAATATGGGTTTAGTTTGGAACAATACAGTAGAGCAGCCCGGCGAAACAGTTGTAGTCGCTTTAGATATTTCAAAGGCATTTGACCAAGTTTGGCATAAGTGCTTACTTGCCAAACGCACCTCGTTTGGGTTAAATGATACGCTCATCAACTGGGTTTCTAGTTTCCTTGACAAAAGACGAATACGTGTCGTAGTTGATGGCTTTTTTTAAAAAGAAGTTAGCATTAACGCGGGCGTACCACAGGGATCCGTTATAGCGCCTACACTTTTCTGCTGTACATAAATGACCTGATTTCAATCAACAACTAACCCCATCAATTGCTTTGCTGACGATAGCACTCTTCACTGTAGTTCATCTCAGTCTACTCATAGTGATAATCCACCTTCTGTCAAATCAAGGAATTAAAGCTGAAATTGCAAATTCAATCAACAAAGACATTCAACGTATTCTCGAATGGGGAAGCAATAATCTAGTTAAATTTAATGCTAACAAAACTCAGTGTTGCCTTGTGTCCGCCAAAAAAGATCGATCATTTCCTGTTGTAAGTATGAATGGCTCAGTTCTTGTTTTCTATTACTCTATTACTCTGTTGGGTATGACTGTATCTTCAAATCTCTCGTGGGTTGACCATCTTCTGTCAGATACCAAAACAGCTGCTCCTAAAATAGGCTTTTTGTACAGATCTAAGCAGTACTTTACAGTACTTGACAACTCCTTCTCCTGTATAAGGCCCAAATTCGGCTTTATCTGGAATATAATTCTAACCTCTGGGTTAGTGCTCCCCAACACGCTCTCGATATCGTTGATCGTATTCAAAAGAGAGCGATTAGGCTTATAAATGACCCGTCCTTAACTTCTCACATACAGTCCCTTGAGCATAGAAGGATGGTTTCAGTTCTTTCTTTGTATTATCGTTATTACAACGGCTATTGTGCTGCTGAATTATATTCTTTGATACCATCTCGGGCTATCTTTGCGAGAAACACTCGCTTCGCTCATTCACATCATCAGTATGCAGTACAAATCTCCACTTGTCGTACCAAACGGGCGCAATCCACATTTTTCTACACGCTACTAAAATTAATTAATTAATTAATATTATTAATTAACAAATTAATTGACAACTGTGACAAATAATATATACATCTATTATAAGTTTTCTTATGAATTAAAAAGTTCAAAAGTAAATATGTAATTAAAAATTGTTATTAATTTTATTAAATACATTTACATTGCTAGAGTACCGTTCTAAACAACTGAGATACAAATCCCAATCGATGTAAATTTTGTCTTTATGTATGTAATATTAATCAAGTTGCTTTGGTATGTGTGAATCCTTGCGATATTGCAGGTTCACATTCCATTAATATAAGTAACTTGACAGTTGTCTCATTATAGTTAGAATTTACATCAGCGCTACATACGTAAAGACAGAATTTACACCGATTGGGTATTGTATCTCGATAGCTCAGTTGGTTAAAGCGGTACTCTAGAAAAATACATGTCGTAGGTTCAAATCCTACTCGTGGTAAAGGTTTTATTTATGTATTTAATAAATTTAAAATATATAAAGTTACTATTTTGAATTTTCTAACATATTATCATGATTTATAGGCAATCTTTCTAAAAAATTTTATTTGTTTGTTATTAATTTTTACATGCAATATTTCTAAAATTAAACGCTTCCTTTAAATTTGATTCTACAGCTAAAATGTTCGGGTTATCATATTGAAAGATGTGTGCTAAATCGTTCGAATTTTTAACCAGTAGTTTTAGGTTTAACGCGAACATCATATTTCTGTTGTATTAATCTGTTTTTTAAAGGGTGTAAAATCATTAATTTTGAAAATAATTAAACAAGAAATTAATTTTTTCTGTAATAATTTTTCTACGGATAAGAAACCTCAGGAAAATGGCAAAATTACTTTTGTTCCCCTTCCTTATGACTATAAAAAATGCTTAATATATAAACCACTTATAAAATTTAAACTAAATCCGGTATTTCCAATTAATAAATAACAAATGTATAAACGTAATGTGTAAATTAAAATAAAAATTTCGGAAAATAACATAACTAATATTTTTTACCAAATTCCTTGTGGTTTTTGTGAACACCCTTTAAAGAACAGATTAATACAACATAGATAGATGTGATATTCGTGTTAAACCTAAAAGTACTCCTTTGGCTAAACATTCGAATAATTTAGGGCACATGTTTCAATATGATAACACAAAAATATTAGATGTTGAATCAAATGTAAATGTTGCATATAAAAATTAATTAGAAAATTTCCTGTAACAGTAAAAAAGATTTAGAAAGCTTACCTGTAAAATATGATAATATGTTAGGAAATTTAAAATAGTAACCTTATATATTATTTGTCACAGTTGTCAATTTTTAATATTAATTTGAGTTATTTTTATTGAAAAATTGATTTACGCTGATGATGACTACAACCGTAGTCGAAATATATGGAAAATTTTGATAGTTGTTTTTGTTTTTACACATTATAATAACGTTTATGGACTGTAAATCCAAAACAATATACTATACGGTACCTGGGAACTACATAGGACTAGTCAAAAGGAACTCGTAAACATGTACCCAACTGTTATCCTACCTGTACCTTAAAAAAGAAAAAAAAAAGAAAGTTCAAGAAATAAATAATGAATTCAGCCGTGTTTTAAATATTGAAACATTTTCATTATAACATACCGCTTAACCGTTGCCATTCAATTTTGGTAGAGTTAGAACCATTAAAATGTCAGTTCCGTAGACAATAAGATTTTTAATTTTATTTTAAATGTTCTTAAGGATAAGCGTTAGGAACATAGCGGCAGCAAATTAATACACTTAGCAATATTATAAGAGATGGATCGTTTAAATATTTTTAATTTATGTTGCGAAATAGTTACCAAGTTCTTCCATCTAATGATAATATTGTACACATCAGTTCTAAACTGAATCTTGCTATACAAATATGGATGTTTATTATTAAGCAATATAATATAGTATGCTCAAGCTGCATGAAAACTGCACCGTATGGCCATTGACATCCAACGCGTTTTGGAAATATACTGAGTAATGTGATGGCGTTTACGAATACCGTAAGTAAATCTAAGGGAAGAATTTTGAACTAATTGTATCCTTTTTTTATGAATAGAGTCTATATATTTGTAGTAAGCAACATCGCAATAATTGAAATGTGATAGAACTAATGACTCACATACAATTAGTTCAATTGCATCCTTTTTTTATCAATAGCGTCTATAAATTTGTGGTAAGCAACACCCTGCAATCATTAAAATGCGATAGAACTAATGAGTCACGTAAAACCTTTTTAATCTGAGAATTCATTATTATTTCATAAAGTTTTATTAACACGCATTTCAAATCTTAAGGTCTGGATCCATTATAACACCCAGATTTTTGTGAAAATTTTGAATAGGTAAAATTTGATCACCAATATAAAGGTTAGCCTTGGTTTGAATTTGTTTGAAGCTCACGGATAAGGACAGAACGTTTTGCACTGTTAAAATTGAGATTATGGCGATTAGTATATTGCGTTAAGCTGTGTACATCCTCATTAATTAAGGCAAGGTTCTTTTCCAGGTTCTCATAACGGACTGACCGATATATCTGAGTATCATCAGCATAGATATGATAATTACAAAGCAGTAAACATGAATAAAGAAACAAAGTGTAGATTGAATATAACAATGGTCCATATATATATATATATATATATATATATATATATATATATATATATATAACGTATGTACTGTATCTGCACATATACAAACTTATTTTCGTTGTTCGTTGTTGAGAGGGCGCTACGGCGATATTTGTATCAAACAAACTCTAGATTTAACAACGTTTCCGGACCCGTCACATAGAAACTACGCAAACAAACCCATAAACTGGCAACGCTGTTGAGCGATTAGTAATATTTCAACAGTTGTACGATATTTGTCGATTTATGTAGAATAATTTTATGTCATGTTCATCAATATGCTTTTCTACAAACATTCGTTGCTTTTTACTTTCTTTGTAACACTAATTGTCATTTCTTAAATATTTATGTAAAACAGAATAAGTATTTTACAAATTAAATCAAATACATTTTCTTTATTTAGAACCACTATGATTTATCAGTCCGAAGAAGTTTGAACAAATAAATAAATAATTGTCGAAATATTTTCAATTTTAAGTAACAATCATCCTTTGTAAACAATTTTATTTTTAATGTATGTTTGATTCACATAGGCCACCCCCAAGAAGTTTTGCTTTAAGAAAAAACTGTAATAATTATAGTACTAAAGAGTTAATCACAATTTATTACTACAATTACTATTACTATCTTTTTACGTTTACTTTTTTGTCCTACACAAAAAAATTATTCTACCAACAATTAAAAAAACTTAACAGAAATGAAAAGGGACGAAAAATTTGTGAGGAAATTCTTCATGTAAGTTATAACAAAAAAAATGTAGTAGTCCACCGAAGGTTACAAAAGTATTAGAATAAAAGTTCTAGAAAGTGTAATATACAATACACTTTGTTTCATAATTTTCTTTGTGTGTTTAATGCAGTTTAGGATATTCGTAAGTGAAGGTTACGTGACTACCGTATCTTGGTCATTACTTTATAAAAAAAATCTTAATACAAGCTTGTGCAAAATTAAATTCAAAGTGACTGTGTGACAGCCGGTGGATTTAATACACATAAATCAAAAATAAAAATTAGACATTATAGACATTTTTAGTTTTTAATAAGAATGAAATAAATATTTAACATTGTAAGCTAAAGATGAATGAACATGAGATGAAGAACCAGATCTTAAGGCTGTTAATTTACTGTACAAAAAGTATCCTTCTACTTTTTTAGAAAAAAATAACTTTGTAGTAGCCTCGTTAAACGAACACAAGAAGTTCAGTCAAGTATTGATGTAAAATTCACTAGTTGCCGTTGTTTTCGAGAGTAATACAGGGTACCACGCAAAACAAAGACGATTTATTCTTTTAAATACAGCGCGGGTGAAAGATGTTAAAACAGAACAATAATGTCTATACACTACTGGTATATTATGAAAAATGAATGAAAAAATATGTACTAGAAATATCACTAGAAGCAGCTTTGTTAAATTGTGTTTGGAGTATCGATTATGTGTTACATGCTTAAAAAACAGTAACTTACAATAAATTGTGTATCGCTCAGGACATCGTTATTTATTGATTTCTCTATTTTAATCTTATAGATGAAGTTCCTTATTGCTTCCCAACCTCGATTATAGTAGGTGCGTAAATTGCATCCTATGCTTGAAAAAAATTAACGTAAATTACGTACCACTGAACACATCAATTATTATTGTTTTATTTATGGAAACAAACGAAAACACCAAAAACTCCACAAGAAATTGTAATTCGAAAACATGTTTTAATGTAATTTAAATCATAGCTATCGAAACGCTGATTTAAGTTTTTTTTGTAGTTTTTGGTGTCTTATTTTTGTTTCAGAAACCGGTCCCATTCTGTTGACTTCTCTAATGTTACTCTTCTAAAATACTGTTTAAAAAACTAAAAATGCTTTCCTCTTACGTAACTTTTTGACTTCTTCAAAATCTAATCAAATCTCTGGACAGAAGTTCTATATACCAATTTTAATCAAAATCGTACCAGTAGATATTGTGTTTGCATACGACTGGCCAGGCCTCAGACATTTCTTTCTGCTTTATTATAGTGATAATCACTAATAATTTAACAATATCTTCAAGAATACTAACGGTAGTTATACAAAAAAAAATTGTGAAAGGCTAGTTTAGATAATTATCTACAACTTATAATTGAAGTACTTTTTTCAACAAGGTATCGTTTATTCACTTTTTCGATCTAAATTCTGTATCTCTAGCAAAAACAATTTCCTGTATCTCAAGATTGTGATACAAAACCACTATAAAATACTTCAAAACTTTTCCAGTACAACGATATATAAAAACATATATGAAAACAATACGCAAAATCCTGTATATTTAAAAAAAACACGTATAAAACTTTGCAAAACACAAAAACGTACAAAAATCTAAAAATATGTATGAAAATGATAAGAAAAAATTATAAAAACTGAATTATGCATCATATTTCGTTAATACAAAGTAGGTGACTAAAATACTTCTCCAATATAACACATCATGTGTTTTCAGAACTAAAGTAATCTTAAAAACTATTTGTCTCTGTACAAATTGTAAAATAAGGTTTTGATTCTCACCCAGTCAGTTCGTTGAAACAAATCTGGGTGTTTCTCAATTAGGTGCAATCTTATTCTTGATGTGTTTTTGAAAATGTTGTAAAACTATTTTCTTTCCTTTCTCTGTCCAACGTGTTCGACTACCTTTTTTCGACGTGTCAAGTTTGGTTATTATGGTTTCTTTATCCTGACTTCTTGGCATTTCACTTTCTAGTACCTTTGAAATCGTTTCTTGTTCATGTTCTCCTTGATTCATCTCTTCACCCTTTTTCGCATTAGCATTACCTTCTTCATCATTGGAATCATTATATGTTTCTTCTTCTTCTTCTAGTATATCATTGGCTATGTTAAGCCCATCTAAACTTTGTCCTTTCAATTCATCAATTTTACCAGAATTCAACAAAAACAGAATTTTTGCAACTTTTGCGGTTTGATATACATCATCCGTCAATCTGCAATAAAAAATGATAATGTGATACAAGATAACATACGAAGACTTAGATGTCCTGTGACCGACATCAAATTTCAAAGGTTCTATGCTCAATCAAAGTAGGAAATAATTCACTTGTTTTTCCTACTCCTAATAAACACCTTAATCAAATTAATGAAACGGTGTAAGACTTGTAATGCTCACTGTATTATTTTGCTTGCGGCCGATTTCAAAGGTCTAATGCTTCTATCGAATAGGGAGTTGATTTAAATAGGGAAACAATAAAACGAAATAAAAAATTACATGAAATGATAACAGCAGTTTTGAAACTTTGAATATTATCATTAGACGGTAATGTATATGATACACCGTTTCTTAGTTTATCTTTCATTAATACCAATATGTTAAAAGTTACGACACTGAGTATTATAGGTCTAGAAATACCTCTTGAAAACATGCTATATACAATGATTCGAAATAATATTAAAGGACCTATAAAACTCCTTATGGGTTTTTTCAGTGTGTCCCAGAAAACGAGCAATTTGTTCCATTTCGTTTCCTTCGAAATTCATTAATTGAAGTATAGTAGCAATTTGTTTCCTAAATCTAGTACTTGTGAGTAAATGGGGTTCCTTTGCACCGCATTTTTTAGCATATTTACGTATTATTGGCACCACTCATCCATCGATCAGTAGAACCTGGATTGGCAAACAGATAGCTATTTGTAGATGGAACCAAATCAGAACTTTCTCGTATTTTCAAAAGTAAATCTATGTATCTTTGCATTTTTGTTGTAAATAAGATAGGAACAGATTTACTTCCTTTTCCAAATACTACAACACATTTTACACTACCGCTCATAACTTTTTCTACGTGAGAGAGAGTTTGCAAACATTCATATTGGAAATAAGTTTTCCGGTACGTCCCTATTTCTAGAAATTGTACTTCTCCAATGCGTTTTCTGTTAAATACCAAAATGCCAGCTAAAGTACACTCTGCAAGAATTTTATAACTGTTCTTCAAATCTTCGTTATTTTTTAGTTTAGCGAAAGCTCTTTCTGCCATATTTGTTATAAAGTCGTAAAATTTTTTTACATCTTCTGTTAATGGCAGAAGTTTAGGTTTATCACTATTACGAGAGTTGAGGCTTTTGTGAGCTAAACTCGAAATGTCGTTGCACCAATGCGATACAATAATTTCTTGGATTTCATTAATTTCTTTTACCGTAGCCTCTCGATTTATTTCCGAAAATAGCGGAGTTTTTGTAATGATTGCTTTTTTTGCTACAGCGCAAATAAACTTTAAGTTAGTACCAAAATGGAGCGCAAGAGACGAAGCCTTAAATTCATGGGTATCAGGGTTATAACCACTAACAATTTTTGCAGCCGAAACAATGTGTTCGTACATTTCAGGCTTAAGTGCATCTATCAATCCATCAATTGTTGTAGATTTTTTTAAAGCTAGCTTTAATCTTGACATTTCACGCATTCGGTTTGAAGCTGCCGTGTATATTTGTGTATATTTTTTTCTTCTAAATTTCTCTCATTTTTTTCCTAAAATAAATTTTAGTTAATTATCAGTAATTATGTTAATCCATTTTTTTTATTTTCTTTTCATTTATTTTCAACCTTCAAAAAAGTATTTTATGTTGCTAAAACTATTGAGACAATGAATTTCAAACTGAAAAAAATAGTACTTGGGAAATTTAAAACTTATAATATTTTACGCCAGTTAGAACACTGAAAATAAATACACTAAGATAGAGCGGTGGTGAATTTAAACTAAAATATTTCTGCTGATAAGTATTTGGCAAATTCAGACAGTCGGGAAAAGTGATAGAAATTTTTTGTCGTGAATTTACCGCTGTGATCAATGGTTCAAAAATATCAATTTCCACATAACCACGGTAGATTAAAAGTAATATCGAATATGCATGTTCCTTCTTTTTAGGTTGTTTTCCTCCTCAAATGATTTTGACTAAATTTCTTAATCGCGGTGTCTACTTATTCCTAATGCCAATCGTCCAGTTTTTGTTAAAAAACATTGATAAACGCGGTTGTTATGAAGTAAGTAAAAAAAGGGTAAGATACCCTCCTGTAGCGGGTACTACATACTTTTTAAAGAAAAATGGAAAACAAACGGAATACATTTATTAGTTATGTACCTACGATCATTACAACTGCCTTAAGTACTCACTGCTACAATTGACCTCTGCAGTAGTCTGATAAGTATAGCGTTAATATTGTATAAGGTTGTTTTACCGTTATTATTAATTTTGCTGTTAGCGGATTTTGAATTTTTAAAATGCTGCTGTTAGATTTATTTTCCGACTTTTCTAATGAACTGCGTAAACAATCTTCGTCTGAATACTTGCTTCCAGAATCTTCCGTTTCTGGAATGAGAATGGTGGACTCTCCAGAGAAACTTTTCGTTTCCAGTGCTTGGTCAGTCCAATAACAGGAGCTAGACGTTTGAGCAATGTCAACATTCACATTATCAGAAGATTCAGTTACAGATTCATTTATATTAGAGTCAACGGTCAAACTTTTTAAATAATCAACTACTTTTTGGGTCACACTTACTTCAATTATGTTACTAAATCCCTGAGAAAGAATATTTGTATCATACTATATCACGTGTTTTTCATTTAAATTAGGCTTTATCTTACTCTTCAGTGATTCATTTTTTTCATGCGATGAATTACTTTTTGTCTTCGTAAGCACTTGACTAACTGTATTAGTTAAGAGAGTGTCCTCAATTTCCAAATTTTCTAAATTGTAGCAACTTTTTTTTTGAGATTCATTTTCACTCAACTCCTGAGCAAGATTCTGTTATTAAAAAAATAAAAAAATTAAGTCAGCGCGCCAAAATTGTAGTACAGAAACAAAAAGCCATAAATTACAGATTAGTTTTACCTTGGAATTGCTGAAGTAGGAATGCTCGGCAGCAAAGCTTTCGTCAACAAATATTCTACAATTCGATGTCTCAGACAGTCAGGATGGTGAACATGTTCCAATATCTAAAAATGTTCAGTTTTTAAAACATGGATGCTATACTTGCTCCGTTATTACGTCTCGAGCTTGGCATACGACGTGAAGCTTCTAATCATAAGATTCAGGGAATTAAGAGACCATCACCCGGTCCAATTTCGAACGAGTAAAGCGATTCAGAAGAATCGGTATATCTCTGAAGTTATTTAAATTACTAACTTGAAATAAAAACTGGTGGAAAGAAGAATCTTAATTGCATACTTCCGGTCAAACAGAATTGCAAAAAAGAATTCATAATCCTACAGATGGAAACACTTCATTAGCCGGTTTTTGGGGTTTGTTGGGGTTTTGAAGAATTCACGTATCTTCATATGCATAAATCATAACTATGTAAAAAATGTGTCGATTTAAAGATAAAACACTATACCTTGCTCCCCGTTTAGCAGATTTTTCAACATCTTATTATTTTCTTTGAAAACTTGACTCAATATTCAACAATACTGAGGCACATACAAAAACAAAACAGAAAAACAGAATGCAAATTTTGCAAATACGAAGCATGCAATTAAGTTTCTTCTTTTCACCACGTTTCATTTCAAGTTAATAATTTAAATAACGTCAGAGATATAACGATTCTTCTGAACCGCTTTACTCGTTCGAAATTGGACCGTGCTATGGACTCATAACGGAATTTTTTTCTTACAGTATTGATCTTATTAATTTAGCTCAAAAACGACAGCACGCAGCCCGCGAGTCTCTCAGTCTATGCTCGTTGAAATCTATCAATCGCAATTACAATCATAGAAATTTATTAATTTCAACCTCCAGCAATCCATAGAGATAAATGGTCACTGCAACTATTTTACTTTATCTGACATACACTTTTTAAAAATTGAGCATAGGATTATAAATTTTGTTGAGCAACTCCTGCCTAATTATCATTATCGTAATTATTAATCGTTAAGATAATCAGCCACGGCATGGACTTTCTATTCTTGAAAGTCCATGTCACTAAGGCAAAATAAGTATATCTGTATTTCCTATGTTGAGACGAAAAAAACCATACTGTATGTGCAGATAATTTTATCTTAGCAAATCTGAAATAATTAAAGCTAAAGCAACAGAATTATCAGGTTCAAAAATGTAACATAATATTAATGCAGACAAACGTATTTGAGATAACAGTTGTCGAAAACTGTAGAATGCATATTTTGTACGTAACTAAAATAACGAGTACGCATTAACCTAATTATGAGTTTACTGCATTCTACAATTGCATGTCATTTCTTTTTAATTTGGTTAACTTGGCAATTTATTTCTTTTCGTATATTCATATGTCATATGTAATTATGAGCAAAATAGCCAAAAAAGGATAAAACTCGAAGTCGCTTCCCATCCCATGTATGAAATAGTTATCATTTCAACGACTTCAAGTTTTAATTCTTTACTTTTGAAACCTACTTTAACGTCATGAGCCAATATGTTTAAAAACAGTGTCTCAACAATCACGTCTTACGTGAGCAATTTTTTTTATCTACAATACTAAAGGAAATACGTATGTTAATATCTCTCCGTTTAACAGCAAGGTTAACGAAAGTTAGGCATCAGCAAAACAAGATGATAATAAAAAATCTGCCTTTCCATTAGACACCATTGAGTAACACGGTAACACCATAACTGTATTTTTTAGATTAAGCATAAAAATGCTTTTATACACAATAACAGTAACATATTGTAATATCAGCATTCTGTGTTTATAGTGCGATTATTTGAAAGTATAGTATGAGCGAAAGATTTACCATCACCATTGATCATTACATTACAAACACAAACACTATTTTCGAAAAATTTATACGTACAGAATGTTTTATGTCGCCAGGAAAGACACATTTTTCTTATGAAAACTGCACTTTTGCAAGTGTTACAAAAAAGTTTACCTTTTTCAAATACTAATTGTAATAACCGTTTACCTCGACTCATCTTGCTCTGAGGAAAGTCAACATTCACTGAAAATTAATTCATGGTACGATAACACCTACTTTCTCAAACCTGTTGATTTGAGAACATGGCACGGTCCGGCAAGGTATGGAGAATCACTAACTTTAATACAAATTGGTCTGGTGACACGGTTCAACATAGCGGGTCTGGCAACTCTTAGTAAATATAATACTTTTTTATGGTTAAAATTTCTTTACCCCTCAAAATATTACCTTAGAGTTATAATTGCCATTACCTATACACAAATGTGAATATAAGTGTAAATATGATATATACGGTGGGTCTGTGGTAGCCTTTTGCATATAACGGGTCCGGCCACGTCGCTTGGATATATATATATATATATATATATATATATATATATATATATATATATATACTTACTGACATTTACGTTAAAAAGCACTAAGGCCGCCATGTTTAATTTTTCCCTGCCAAAACTAGTTTCTCCCGTCAGACTGAAACCCTTATTAAATCTTTCGACACTTTTCGTACCATTTTGCACATCTAGGAATACGCATTTGACGTTCACTGTGTATACAAATTACTACGATAATGTGGAATTTACTTTGCTGTAAATAAAATAAATAAAACTTATTTAATAAATAAATTTCAGTTTCACTGTGGATGAAAAATTCAGTTACAAATTTTTCAAATTTGACAAAATTGTTTACTACATCTTTAACAATTTTTAACAAACATTACTACTGACGAAGATAACTGTAAGTGTTATCGAAACGTTTAGATTGTATAATTTAAAGTACTATTAAAAAATCCCAAAAAAGATAAGTATTTTACTACATGCTACCGTTTCACTATTTATATGATAAAATCTGTTAGTAATCATAGGCGTTCCTATAATTTTTATACCTCGTAAGTTTTTCTATGACCGTTAAAATTATTAATTTTATTATTAGTGTATTATCTGCTGCTGCAACTAAGTCAGAAGCGTAACATGTGTTACGATTCATAAACTATTATCAAAACATTGTTTTGCACAATCTCATCGTTATTTAAATGCTCAAACATTGCTTTTGTTTGTATAACATTGTTATTAAATACGATATAATTCTAAATATCCCTACAAAAATGTCATCTAAATTTTAATCAAAATACTGTAATTAATGAAAATAAAACGGTAAGGTATTATATAACATACTGGCAACGTAAGTAGGTTTTAAACCTTAGAAATTTGCTCGTGAATTGGCTGTGACTGAAAAGCACAGGTATTGCATTCATTTAAGAAAATTAACCAACATTTATAACGTGTATAATGATTACACTTTTATATTTAATTACTCGTACGTGTGCAATTAATTTTAGTTTATCATTCAAACCTATTTAACTTAGCGAGCGCATTCATCGCATTGTAATCATAAATCACGTTGTTTTTAACTTTTCGTATATACACATTTCAAAATCAAAAATCATAATCTGTTTTCATATAGCCCTTGTGTTTGTATTAAACTCACGTTGTGTGACGTTTTAAACAATTTTTTGTCATAAAATACTGTACACAATCTAACTATAACTCCATATCTATTGAAACAGCATATTGCGACAAAAACGCTACTTACAAAATTTTTAATTATGGAATTAAAAAATGTATTTAGCTCATCTTAATAATTTGCATTCTTTCATTATTCCAAATTTTATTTACCGCTAAATCACTTTAGCTGTAAAAATTATATCCCTACGCTCCAACGTTTGAAATTAAGATTTGAAAGTTCCCAAGTTGTTTAGAGAATACAGGCAGGATTAAAAAAAACAACGCTTTACTTCAACGACAAAGTTTGAAAGGAGTTTAGGTAGTACATACAAGAAAACTGAACCAAAACACTTGTTTTAGCATCTCATCTTACCTTTATTATCAAACTTTACAAATTTGTTTATTTATTTAGTAAAAATAAAATAAATATAAAGAATAATACAACCTTGTTTAGAAAATGTTCTGTATAATTTTAAAAGACTGTACAATTTCAACATAACAGAGATAAATTTTAAATCTGAAAAAGTCTAAAGCACTTTCATCATATTATGTACTTCTAAAAGTTTCAACGACTTGTAGTTAACCTCAGTTTAAATAATTTATTAGACAAGTTTTTAGATGACTTTTTAATTGATCTCTTGAGTAATTTATCTTCATGTTACTTATTATCCCCGGTAATATTTAAAGGACTTGGTTTCATTCTCGGACATCGAAGTTATGTTACATAAACATGCTTTTAGATGTATAATGTATACTGATTAAGTTCTTTTATTTTGAAATATTCATAAGGCTAAAATTATTTTCTCTTATAATTTAACAATGCTTACAGGTTTTTTGTTGGAAACAGAAATGCCAGAAAAATTTTTACTAATTTGTATTTTAACAACGATATTGGGTTAATGCGTAATACCCTTAAAATAACATAACATGTTCTAATTTATGAACCATTTATTTCTCTGTACCGTTTTATTAAGTAAAATTATTCACCGCCAGGACTGATCCTCAACCTTACCCACTAGGTGTAATAGATATTACATGTTTTAGAATGTGCGGTCTGGAATAAAGACGTTACAGTTATTACGTAGCTTATATTTAAACTAGGACCTTTCATGTTAGGGTGGATCGATACATTTTTTTTTTCATTTCGCATTTTCTTGTATTCGGGAAAATAAATTCTGAAAAAAATATTTACCACCACACAGGAATAATTAATAATTTTCGTTTCACTGGGCGTGTGGCGGTGGAAGATATTTTCTGATTTCCCTATTTTTGGCTTAACTTAAAAACGTAAGGGGCAGCATTTACAATGTCAGGATATTAATAAAATAAAAATATTATTACTCATTTGTTACCACAGCAGATCCCCGTATTTAATATACCAAATGGCAACGTAGCTATACGAAATCTACCGAGTCTTATTTTGGTTATTATTTTTCAAGTTTGACTAGTCGTGCGTTTAACTAGCTTACATTAATGTTTCTATGAGTTTGTTGAACGGTGTGCACACGATGCTAATACAATGAGTGTAAAAACTAGAAGTATTGCCGTATGTACATTTTTCGGATCCCCCAAATAAACTGAAAACAACGATGTTACCAACGTGTAAAGACGTTATACGAGTAGTAAGGCTAGGTGACTTCTGGCGCAGGATGTGACGTCATACCAATGAGCGAAGTAAACGAGCACTTAAACCCCGCCCCCACCGGAACTTTGCGGTTGGAGGACCCATGGGAGAAGAGGGTGTGGCTCCTCCTACCGGAAGGAGCAATTACATCAAGCTAATGGGATGCGAGGACGGGCCTCGCACCTTGTTGAGTTCAAGAAGGGGGATGACCCTTTAGCTGCCCAATGTGAGACGTGGCGGCCATGTTGTAATTCTTCAGCGGCCTCTGGAGTCTTCCGTTCATGGCTTCTTTAGATGTCTTTTGCGGCTTCTGACGGGTTGGTTTACGACGTCGCGTTGCTGAGATGTCGCAATCTGCGCGGCCTTGCAGACGTCTTCTTTGTCGCAGTTGAAGAGAAACTCCCGGTTGCTGAATAAGGTTTGAAAATTTTTTTTGCACCGGGATTCGAACTCTAGTAAGTTAAGTTATGAATATATTCAAATGCATATAAACAACTGAGCATGAGTGAGGGGGGAGGAGAAGGAGGGAGAGAGAGGGAGGAGAGGGGGGGAGAGGGGGGTAGAGGAAATAGGGGAGAGGGAGGGAGGATGGAGTGAGGGTGGGAGGAGAGGGAGAGAGAGAGAGAAGTAACATCCAGCGCGCATTCTAAAGCACCATATGTAATTAGATTAAAATACTAGTTACAGTGTTTTGTAGTAATAAAATATAAACATTAAATTTACACAGAAAAAATTTCAATATAATATAAACTAGCATCATACAGGATGTCCCAAAATTGCTGGGACACAGAACTACCACGTGTAGTAGAGTCGATTGGGCCCAATTTATTTACATACCAAAATGTACCGTTTGCCCGTGAGAAGAGCTCAAAGTTTACATATAAAAAAACACATTTTTGTACGCTTTCAGAAATGAGTGAAACAAATTGAATGAGATTTGACAGAAGTGCATTTTAGAGGATTACTCTCCTTTCGGTAATCAAATAAACCCAAAATAAATTGTAGAAGGGTTAAAATCACCCTCATCCCCTGATATTTTTTTCAGAACTTTCTTAGCGGTGGTAATACGTTTCTCAATTTTTGTAGCGAGAAGACTGGTTAATTACCTTCATTGGCAGGAAGGGCAACCATTCGAGCAAGTTCTTAGCGGGCTCGATATATGTACTATTTAAAGCACCTATCCAAACCCAATTCTCGTAGAACATATACAATCGCTTGTTTAGAATCAGTGTTCAATATCAATATTGCATAAGTCTGGAGCAGGTATAGCAGGCGACTTAGCAGAGGTAGTAGTAATTTCGGCTAAAGTAGATGTAGAAGCGGGAAGGAGGTATAATGATTGGATCCTCCATCATATCATCCGACGCTAAATCACGAAAATGTTTCACATGATATGCATACATAAGAGAATTTACGTCATGTGAATGTTATAAGCATGAATCATGACCAGTCTCATGCAGTAAAACAGTAAAGTAGCTGATTTGATCCTCCGGAGAACGTGTGATCCACCAAACGGATATTTACAGTGATTACCTCCAGCTACTCTAGAATGATTATATCGTTGGAACGATATCAATATATCGCAACTGTTAGAACTGTATTTAAATATTAATTTGAACATTTTTCTCAAACTTTAAACGCATTTGCGGTTAATTATATTACACACATGCCTGTGATCTCTAGCCGATAACTTAGAACATGCTTTTCCCAATGATATGAATGTGTTGCGTATGTATTGATAGCATCTTGGTTGGCGCATCTTTGGGTGGTAAATAATGTTACGGCTTCATCATTTAGGGTACCATCGGCATGCAGTCGATCGTATTGTTGAAAGGATATCAATGCACTTCTAATGATTACACTATGATTATCTATTGACGCACCCGCATCTTCATTTATGTAACCATATGCACGCGAATGAGTTTCAACCATCTCCTAATTGCTTTCGTGATAACTACTAGTAATTATTGCAGGAGCACTGCACAGCACTGCAAACGCTACAGCAGCGTTCATTGTAACGAACTGACATTTTCGTTTACAAAGCTATAAATAAGCGAGAGAAACTGTTTTTTTCAAATATAGCCTTTATTAATTGTCTTTTTCATACACTGTGCGCTGAATAATGATGTTCTGCATAACTTTCCATCAACTTTTCAAAACGTATGGATTCAGAGGCGAGCTTCCTTATTAGAACCTGTTTCAAATTTCATGTTTTCCTTCATAACAAACCTAAATCTACTTTTAAAAAATATACCATCAGGTGGAGACGTGATCAACCTCTAATCTACTTTTAAAAATACATCACTAGGTGGAGTGATGATCACCCTCTATTAAAATAAATAAGCAATCAGGATTAATCCTGAACCTATACAATTAGCTATTATAATCATCATTATTATTATTATCATGTTATAGGTTAAGAAGTATATTATTATATTAGAAGCTATTTATTTCTGTTATTACACATATGTGAAAATATATACACATGTTTTAGCCATAAGGTTCTATACCTAGTTACAAACAATTTAAGAGTCAGCTGATATTTATAATTAACTGCACTTGTCAAAATGAGAGTATTCATGACGTAGTTATTGATTTGAAATTAGAAGTAGAAGCATCTTCAGACTTTGCCTCCGTGAATTACCTTATTATCATTAATAAAATACTGTTTTACATAATATGTGTTTTATTGCTCACACCTGTTTTTTATGAGAAAATCTACATACCGGAAGGTAGGCGTCTGGAATAGGAAGATGGGCGTCTGGAATCAGAAGTTAGGCGTCTAGAATCGGAAGGTAGGCGACTGAAAACCAACCAATAGTAGGCAGGAGTATTGCTACAAACCATCCATATTAGAACCTATTTCAAATTACAAATTTTCCCGCTATAAGAGTTACAGGAACCTAGATCTACTTAATATGGATGGAGCTGTGATAAACCTCTAATCCACTTTTAAAATTGTACAGCTAGGTGAAGTCCCTATCAATCTCTATTAAAATACTGATTTACATAATATACGTTTATTTTTACATATATTTTACAAGTATGGTCTGAAAGTTACATCTTTTATAAGTTTTTGCCGGAAGATGTGTACAATTTCAGCTAAAAATGAAAAATATTTTACATTATAACTATGACCTGATAATGTTGAAAGCAATCTAAGATTTTGACAAAAAAATTGCCTCTCGATAATATACTTTCTTCATCGCTCAAACCTTCATTATACAGATTCGTTCCTACTTCATTCATAAAATCCTCATAAATCGAATAATTACGATAATCATCCATATAATTTAGCTTCTGATTTATCACCTCCACAGCCGAAAAGAATAGGTTGATTGCCGGATTGGATAATAATACTACATTGTTTCCCCTGCTTATTCAGATTCGCTTTTCTTCGTCGGTAATAAACAACAATTCAATTTTTATACCATAACCTACATAGATAGCTTTCTCGGGTTCGGCAGATTTTAGGATTTGACGTATTAGATACTTAGTTTTAATGTTCGAGATTTCCCGCCATTCCTCCATATCAAAGTGCAGACATTATATGTCGGTAAATGTCGTCCAAAATAACTGTACTATAGGTTTAAAGTTATTATTTATCTATGAACTTCCTACCTTGAGTACGGTAGAATTGTCGATAAATAACGCCCACGTTAATAATTAACGTTCTACAACAAAGGTATTAATAAGTTGTCTATTCCGCAATACTAACTACCTTTAGACGCCACTTCAGGTGTATTAGTCCATGAATAATCAGCTTTGTCATCAATATTCCATATATTTCCTTTATCAGGCATATCTGTTTCTTCAGCATCCACATCGCCTGATTGATTTCAATTAACTCCTTCTTCAACTACGTTAGCAACGTATTTATAGCAATTTGAATCAATGCACATTCGTGTATTACCTGTGCTAGCGATAGGAAGTGCATGCGGAAACTATAGTGTAACTATGCATGTAGACCTATTTTTAATAATTTTCTCATTATAGTTATTTTTAGATGGATTTTATAATCTCTGAGTTTGAAGCGATGATTGAAAATATTCAACGTGTAATAAAATACGAATTGCTACAATTAAGTGCTGACAATTTGCTTGCAATATGGAACAAGTTATCTCATTATTATCAGGGAGATAGACAATTACGCGCTAAAATAGGATGTATGAAGCATTGGAATAAATCAGCTAATGTTGATTGTATAGATGGATCACCTCCTCTAATGTTTGATTGTTTTCAATGTAATATGTTACACGTCCAAACCGCACTAGGCGTCGTGTATGCTTACTAATGTAAGCGGGTTGCCAAGCCAGCTAACAGGGAGATGGGCGTGGTCGAAATAATAAGTAAAATGAATGATTAATACGCTCAAACACCTTACACCGATATTCAAACAGCTCAGTCCGGGAAAATATGTCTCTAGGCGCCACCACAATCGAAACTTTGCTAAAATAATTGTCTTAAGCTGGGTGTTACTTAACCCTACTTGATTGTGGAAAGTAGGATTGGGCTTACTCAGTAAACTCTCACACGAGGGTTCTAAAACAAACACTCGTCCCAAACAATTCAACTCAAACTCAAATATATTTAGTACTACCCAGGTTATTAGAAACTTTTTGAATACACCTCGTATACCAAAACTTCCAAAACAAAATTTATCACTCAAATTCAACTGCATTCACGTAACCAACAGTTATATTTTCTACGTATCCCTCGTATACATATAAAGTTAAATTTCTACTTACTAATGAATAAATAGTTCTTCATTCAATGATCGATAATTAATTTTTAAAATTCCTAACCAAAAGAAAGCAATGTCATCGGCTTAATAATTGTTACTCCAATATAATAGTGATAAAGTGCTACAAAACAGTCAAACGAGAATAATCCTTGAAGGTTTAATATTCCTAACATGAACGATATCTTTTAAATTTAATTTTTATAATACTCCTGAATCGTATGTGACATTCGTAAATATTTAAGTTCTCAAAACTCAATCTCGTAGTTAGAATTAATGAAATTTTAATTAACAGCTGATCCGTCATTAGTGTATTGCGTTAATGAAACTAACATGAAAATTTTTGCAATCAACCTGGCAAATATAACCTTTCAGGTTGTTCATTAATCTTGAAACCAAAATATGCAAAACCTACATTTTAACTTGTCAAAAACTAGGTCACCAATTAAGTAAACGTCACAAATGTATCTCATAACTGGCTAAATAAACAACAGAAAAAAAAGGCAACGATAAATATATATTGTCCTGTACCAAAATAATAAACAAAGGTTTACATACACAAAACAGCGTGGTTGAAAAACCACTGTCAATACAAATTTGTGTTTTTGCAAAAATTCTTAATACTAAAACAACCAATACAACATAACTCGAGACCGATTATCTTTTTCCTTCAACAATAATTAATTAACTAAACATTACGCAAATTACAATTAAACAATAGATAATCGTGCTCAACTGAATTTTTCAAGGTTCCTAAGTGTAATTCTTACTTAAAGACTGTCCATTAATCCTACGCTTTTCTTTCTTCTCTCTTCCCGTAAATCAATTATTTGTAGTCCATTTGTATTCCTTAAATTGCCTGAAGGCACATAAAACAAGTACTCCACGATTTCACCAACACTTATTCCTTTCTGCACTCGCGATTAGTCCAACTATGCGAGGTTATTACTCCAATAAACCGTAATATTCTGTACACATTTGGTTTCCTCTTAAAAAGTTTCTCGCAACCTTTACGACAATTTAGTCCTTCCTTAACACAAATAAACTTTTAATGTCACATAAAATTACCTTAACATTGGCTTAATTTACTACCAATACTTCGCTCACTTAAAGGTGGTTCCATAAATAATTTATACTAAGATCAGTACAAGCTCACGCGCCGCACAACAACACTATAACGTAACAACTGTTAACTCTTTTATAAATCTGCTTAGGCACTTTTTCTTTTGAAGAACAAAAACTGATTTTATCTTCAATCTCAATTTTATTAATTGTTTTATTTATGAATGTCTTATACGATTCATCCCCTTTCGGGTTACGCAGTTGTTTAAACAATGACTACCTTTAATATTATTCACAAATATAACACCAACTTAACCCATTCTGATTTCACACATCACCCCGCGCGCGTCTCTCACCGAGCTCTCACCAAAAGCCAAAAAGCTCACGTCAATCTCTGACTTTCCTATTTATACCTTAAGCCATCCATCTTTAAACATGTCCGACTTCCTTGCTATATTCTCCAATGGTATTCATTCAAACTTTCTTAGTGCCGACAGATGCTACCATCTGTACAACCACGCTTATAAATACAATACATTGCCATGTTTGTTTTTACTTACAAATTTTCCAATTACTTTATGAAGAAGCCATTTTTCGTCATCACATTCATTCAGTGGCCACTCTGGACCATTACACAACTTTCAACGTTTATCTCCCACCTGCGCTCGATCTCCTTCCGCAACATTTGCAAAAATAAGTATAGTCTAAGGTCTCAAATCCCATATACATACATGTATTCTCAGAACAAATTGCACAACATTACGAGAACTTTCTATAATTAACAATTAACATACCAAATCTTTCTCTACATATTTTCTAAAATACAACACATTTAAGTGCTGACAATTTGTTGCAATATAGAACAAGTCACCTCATTATTATCAGGAAGATAGACAATTACGCGCTAAAATAAGGTGTATGAGGCATTGGAATAAATCTGCTAATGTTGATTATATAGATGGATCACCTTCTAATGTTTGATTGTTTTCAATGTTATAATAAATAAATTCGTTTAACTATGATGACGTAAATTTTTTTTTTTTATTTGATATTAACCTTATACGGGAGGAATAAACAACTGGAAACATTACAAATATCTGTTATTATAATATTTAATAAAATTTGCATCCCATTTTGGTTGAGACAGAATATCTCGGTTGGGAAGATAGAACCTTGGGTTTTCGGGTCCTGTGCCACTTTTTGTGAAATTCAAGATGTCCTGAACGGATTTTTCCTAACTTCTTTCGTTCTAAGTTACAGGGCGTTTTGAAAATTCAACTTTTGGACCCCTCCATATCTACGAAGTTTCTCAGCGATAATGTCAAATTGAAAACTTATCCCATAGAAATTTTATGTAGAATTCAGTGGCGCACTCAATTTTTTGTTCTATGGTTATGGAGATACGACTCAAACTTATGATTTTTCAATGGAACACCCTGTATTTTATCACCTCATTAAATTCCTTATTTTTTTCCTTCAAAATGATATATAATATATAAACATAAATTCTTCAAAAATGCTCCAAAATCACTAAAACATTGATTTTTAATACCAGGCTATGGATTTTTCATACAAAAAGTTCAAATTGAAGAAATACAGTGATTTTTCCATGAAAGGAACAAGAACAAACTAACACTAATTCACTAACAAAACAAAAACGTAGGTAACTAATAGCAACAATAAATAGTAATAAAAAGTTCATAATGAGAATAAGCAACTAATTAAATATTTACTCATACTATTTCATTTCGAAATTATTCGGTAACTTATTCATTGAATTGTTCAAATTGATGTTCCTTTTCCTAACACACAATTGACACAATTTCTTAATACGTCTTAATGCATTTAAAATTATAAAGGACGATTTTGTAAATTCTGGAAAACTGCCTCTGTTGTTGCACGAAGTTCTTCAATATTATTGTGCCTCTTACCGTATATTTTATTTTTCAAAAACTCACAAAAACCCTGACAAATCAGGTGACCTTGCAGGCCACCTAATGGGTCCATTTGTTCCAATCCAATGGTCCTGGAAAGTTTCTTCTAAAAACGGCATAATCAACCTCGAATTGTGGGCAGGGCACCGTCTTGTTGGAAGTAAATGGCATTAAGATAGGCGAGGGAACATTCTCCAGGAATTCTGGTATTACTTCTTCTAAAATTGCAAGTACCTATTCGCGTTGAGAGCCCTTCAAAATGCGGTATTTTATTGATGCAGGCTACATTAAAACCAAATCGACCCTGTTGTTGTTGCTCAAAAATTAGGTGTTGGTTTTCATCATACCAGTGCCTTGTATTTTGCCTGTTAAATAAATCGGCACTGCTTATATGGGCTTCGTCTGACCATATGACTTTACTCTCAAAATTATTGTCCCTTCGAGTTTGGTTCAAAACCAATTACAGAAATTCACACGCCTCGCTGTATCACCAGGGTATAAATGCTGGACAATATTCACTTTGTAGGGTTTCAATTTGTGTTTTATTAAAATCCGTGAACCCGTGATCGGGGAACGCCAGTGTCATTTTCTAACTTCGTACAAGAAGTCTGAGGAGAGACGGACGCTGGCTAAGACATTTATTTCATCCACTTCATTATTTTTCTTGTTATACGTCTTGGGTCGGGGTTTAGAAAACGCACCATAATTTAGTAGATTATTCTTTAGTCGAAATATCGTTGCTCGACTAGTTTGACGCCTCTCTGGATATCTAACGTTTTAAAAACAATATGTCATATAATGTCTTATTGTAAATTACTAGTTTACCTGTTTAAATATAATTCTAATGCTTCGTCAACATTTTCGTGGCATTGATTGAAACATTGTATGATATACTTTTCGTGTTCTGAAAAATCTTTCAGCCATTATAAAATTTCACAAATTAACAAAATCGCCAAACGCATACACAATAAAACGCATCATGACAGCAGATGTGTTGATTTCTCCACAGTAACTTGATAAAACAATGCTCCAAAAGGCAACAACAGTGTTTGTAGAATCCATGACTTACTATAAAAAATCACAAATAATAATCCCTGTAGTAAAACTTTGAAATCCATGGCACTCTACTAAAATTCAATTCATGTTTATATATTATATATCGTTTCGAAGGAAAAAAAGTAATTTAATGAGATAATAAAATACAGGTGTTCCATTGAAAAATCATAAGTTTGAGTGTTATCTCCATAACTATAACCCGAAAAAAAAATTGAGTGCGCCCCTGGATTCTACGTAAAATTCTCTATGGGACAAGTTTTCAATTTGACATTATCGCTGAGAAACTTCTTAGATATGGAGGGATCCAAAAGTGTGGATTTTCAAGAACACCCTGTAATTTATAAACGAAAGAAGTTAGGCAATATCCGTTCAGGCCATCTTGAGTTTCACAAAAAGTGGCATACAGCCGCGAAACCGCAAGGTTCTATCTTCAACAACAACCGAGACATCTGGTTGTCTCAACCAAAATGGGATGCACTGTACATTAATATAACCCATTTTTCAAATGAAGCGTCAATATCTCAAGAAGGGTTCGTCTTATGGCTATGAAACGTATTGTCAATTAGTATCTACTTCTCACGTGGAATCGAAATGCGAAAAATACAGGGTGTTGCATTTGAAAAATTGAGAAAATTACATTTCGCGTAAGTTAATCATTCTGTAGTTTTACATGTTTTCGAAAAATTTCCCAGTTTGTTTACTAGTAGACTACTATTAATAGATGTAAACAGATTTACAAAATCGTGGTGACAACGCTCGCATCGTGGTTCCAAAGTTAACTCTATTTTGGTACTAAAGTGACGATATCTGCAGAACGGTTAGTGATACAGATACAAATTTCTACACTTTTATTCTAAAGATAACAGTGAATGAAAAAATGTAAAAATATAGTGTTCCATTAAAAAACAAAAGTTTTGGTTGGCATATTTTTGTCAATCACCCTGCATATACCTAAATATTTTAAAAATATAGATCCAATGATCGTGTATTACCACACCAAAATTGGTTTTGATATCTCTAATAGTTAAGGAGAAATCTTCCGTCCACGCAGTAGACACCCACCCTGCATAATGC
Organism: Vesta saturnalis; assembly: GCA_036346205.1. Lineage (NCBI taxonomy): Eukaryota > Metazoa > Arthropoda > Insecta > Coleoptera > Lampyridae > Vesta > Vesta saturnalis. Next base: position 4,377,460 of record JARFJB010002109.1, read on the forward strand.
TAGTTTATATTGTATTTAAATTTTTTCAATGTAAATCCCCTTTTTGTATTTTATTATTTCAAAACACTGTAACTAGTATTTGAATTGTAAAATGTAGTTACATATGGTGTGCGCGCCGGATGTTACTTCTCTCGTGATCTCTCTTTCTAGCACCGACTATCGCTTCAATCATAATGAAAAGCTGCTCTTCATTCATTCTGATGTCAGCTAAAATATTTATATATTGCAAACTTTCAATACAATTTTTATATACCATTTATTTACACATGCAAATGTACGGTTTCTATTGGAATAAGAAAAATTAGTATGTCGCGCGTAAATTGCTTTCCTTATTCCTCGGAACGCGTTCTCACTTTTTCATCGACCATAACTGCAGCATTTGCAGGATGTTATTAAATGATAAAATTTTCTTCTTTATAGAATACAGAAAATTTTTTCAATGCAAATTTAATGTTTATTTGAAAATGCAAATCCTCTTTTCTATTTTATTATTACTTCAAAACCCTGTAACTAGTATTTTAATTGTAAAATTTAATTACATATGGTGCTTTAGAATGCGCGCCGGATGTTACCTCTCTAATGTTCTCTCTCTCTAGCACCGACTATCAACCAAACATGAAAAGCTGCTTTTCATTCATTGTAACGTCAGCTTAAATATTTATGTTTATATCACACTTTATGTTTCCATATCTAAAATCGAGATAACTCATTTGTTTATATGCATTTGACGTATTCATAACTTAACTTACTCGAGTTCGAATCCCGGTGTAAACCATTTCTTATTTTGCAACTGGAAGTTCCTCTTCAATAGCGACAAAGAAGATATCTGCAAGGCCACGTAGATCGCGATATCCCAACATCGCGACGCCAGAAACCAACCCACCAGAAACCGCAGAAGACTTCTAAAGAAGACAGCCTCGAAGAACCTACCGGAATCCGGAGAAGATATCCAAAGAAGCAATCAACGGAAGCTCCACAGGCCGCTGAAGAATCCCAACATGGCCGCCACGTCTCTAATTGCCCAGATAGTGGGCCATCTCCCTTCCTGAACTCAACAAGGGGCGGGGCCCATCCTCGCGTCTCATTTGCTTGATGTCATTGCTCTTTCCGGTAGGATTGGTGTGACGTCACATCCTGCGCCAGAAGTCACCTAGCCTTACTACTTATACGATATTTTTTGCTTATTAAAGCGATCTTCAAAATTATGAAGTCAATCGACTTGTAACAGGAGCTTTAGAAGCGGTAGCTGTCGCAGTAGAGAATATTTATAATAATGCGAACTTTAAGCCATTAAAAAATAATTACTCTTATCGAAAAGTACCAAAAAAAAAGAAAATATATATTACAATCTTATAAACAGAGGAAGGATGTTGCCAGCTGTAAAGCGTAACTAGAATTATTCTTATCTGACAGCAGCAAACAATTTAACTTTTCTGGACGCTCATTCCCTAGCTTTGACACATGTATTTGTCCAAAGCATAACAATGTAAGATTACTTTATAATACCATTTATTTTTAAGTTAAGAAATTGTCATTCTTGGGACTGTAGGTTCCCTTAGCTGAGCAAAAATGTTTGGTTGACCAGAGATCCTATAAACAATGACGATTGGTTTTATTGACTATAAAGCTGTTCGACAACAAATAAAAAAAAAAACAGGATTGATCGTTTCAAATTACGTTTACAGAAGTATCCACTCACAAACACATCGTTCGCAAATTTTGATCTCTTCAAAGAGATCGAGCGTAACTCGAAAACTTCGGACAGTAACAATGAAGAAATCCCAGTGCCAGAATGAAATTTTAAGTTCTCTTAGTTCGTCCTTCGGTGAAACAGTTACTCTAAGTTCAACTAACAGAAATATTCCTGTGCTTGCAAAAACTCTGGATAGATTCACAATATCAGACAGAGCAGGTACAGCTATTGCTTAAGCAGAATTCAAGATTTTGGTATCATAAATGAGAATAATACTGCAAATATAGACCGTAATGAAATTAGAAGGGCCAGAGCCAGACTAAGCCATGAACTTGTAGAAGCTTCAATATCTTATGATCTCTACTTAGATGGGCGTACGGATAAAATGCTAGCTATGATTGAGGATAGAAGAAGGTCGGTAGTAGAAGAGCATATATCTTTAATTAAAGAGCCTGGTACGAAATACATTGGGCGTGTGACTTCATCTTCTGGGTCGGAAGAACTTATTTTGGAAAGTGGTTTATACTTCATGAATTGTTCTCATATCTCCTTTGGGGGTTTAGAATTAGTTGGTTCAGACGGAACAAACGCCAATACGGGATACAAAGCTAGCATCATATCTTTACTTGTGAGGTATCTAAAAAGATCACTGCAGTGGTTTATTTGCCTTTTTCACGAAAATTAGTTACTTCTGCGACGTTTTTCCGTATTTCTTGATGGAAGAACAACTGGTCCCTGTGACTTTGATGAACCCCATGGACGGTTATTAAAAGACTGTGGGACGAGAGAAAGCAAATAAGACAATTCGCTTCTCTTAGCATATTAAAGGGAAGGAGGCTACACAATTCGACAATTCGGATGTTTAAAATTCTAAGCTTCAATTTTGAAACCAAGGAATATTATGAAATTGTGGACTATCAAACTGAGAATTGGACTGTACCACGTATTACTCAGCGCTTTTCCGGGGAAGAATTGGAAGACATTGTAGAAAGTTCTAAAAATTCAGTACTTTCATATGTTAAGAAATATCCCTGTCATTCGCAGGCTGTAGAAAGAGCAGTAAAAAGTGTAGCATCTCTTGCAGTATGTGCTTTCACTAGAAGAGACGACTGATTTGCAGCAAATTACATTGAAGAATGCAAATTCCTGCATTTGAATCTAAACGAGACTATAACGCAACACGTCATTTTTTTAATTTGCTATTGTAACACTTATTTTATCGAAATACATTAATTTTGAGGCCAGGCCAATTCATTGTGGCGTTAAGAAAATTTTTAACATTGAATCGTTTATTATAAGTTTTGTTATGAACGAATAAGTTCAAAATTAAATATGTAAATAAAAATTGTTGATTTTATTAAATACATAAATAAAAAGTTTCCCTCGGGTAGGATTTGAATCTACGACCTGTACTTTGCTAGAGTACTGCGCTAACCAACAGCGTTATCGAGATTCAAGCCCCAATCGATGTAAATTTTGTCTTTATGTATGTAAAACTGATGTAATTTCTAAATATAATGAGATTACTATCAAAACACTTATGTTATTGGAATGTGAGCCTGCAATATCGTAATGATTCACATATACCAAAGCAATTTGATTAATATCAAATTATTACAAGTTTTGTTCTATATACATAAAGACAAAATTTACATCGGTTGGGGTTGAATCTTGATAGCGCAGTTGGTTAGCGCGGTACTATAGCAAAGTACAGGCCGTAGGTTTAAATCCTACTCGAGGTAAACTTTTTATTTATGTATTTATAAAATAAATAATTACATATTTACTTCTGAACTCATTCGTTCATTACAAAACTTATAATAAATTAATATTAGTCAAATTGCTTTGGTATGTGTGAATCCTTACGATATTGCAAGCTCACATTCCATTAATATAAGTAATTTGGTAGTAATCTCATTAGATTTAGAATTTACATCAGTTATACATACATACGGACACTCCTTAAGCTAATATTTTTGTATTAGGTAATTGAGATCGCTTGTATAACTAGACCGCATTATACGGGTGGGTGGGTGGTGGGTGGGTGAGTGGGTGGATTGGTTGGTTGGTTGTGTGAGTGAGTGGGTGGTTGTGGTTGGTTGATGGTGTGTGTGGTTGGGTGGTTGGGTGAGTGGGTGAGTGGTTGTGTGTGTGTGTGTGTGCGTGTGTGCGTGTGTGTCGTGTGTGCGTGTGCGTGCTGCTGCGTGCTGCGTGCGTGTGCGTGCGTGTGTGTGTGTATGTGTTTATTCTATTATTATTCACTAATAACGTTAATTACACTAACGGTATACGCTTTGTTTTATCACAGATATTGTACATGAATAGTGATATTGTTCACAGACATATTGTACTACATACGACAGGTTTTGTTTGTGTAAAGTTATACTTCTGCGTCAATTTTTATGTATAGTTCATCGTTTACTGTAGTACATTACACTTTTCCTACTTCCCCCTTGCTTTAAAGCTATTGACTCTATTGTTGTTTAAGCACCACTGATATTCTGTCAGAATCCTGCATTTCAATCGAGTTTTATAATTTTTTAATACATTGGGGCTACCGCATGAATTTTTACGTGCTGAATGTGCTGCCTATATATAGTGCTAAATGCTAAAATAATTAAATAGTTTCCTATTTTTAAGCCCCACTTAATATGTTTGTTCTTATACATGCAATGTAATTTTTGAATCCTTGCGTCGGATACTTGAAAGAAAGAAGTTGTTTAACGTATTTCCACAGATCTTTTGTTAACGTCAAATTCATAATTATGTGCCAAACATCGTCTTCTTCCTTGCACCATACACATTTTTGATCTTGGCTTACTTTTATTTTTCTAAAAATAAGATTTTTTCGATGTTTTGTTTAACGTTTTTAGGTTCTGTGAAATTGTTTTGTAACAGATAGTAGGTGGATAGTTTGGGGATCCATATATATTAATTGCAGCTGAAAAGTGATGCTCGTATAAATCTTTTAATTGTTTGTATTTATTGTAAAGCCGTCTTCTTAATTCGGGCGGTACATACTCTTCAATTAAGTTTGACTCATCTTTCCATTTGTTGCCAACCATAAATTCTCCTATTTGTGTAATCCTGTATTTCTTCCATATGTTATCATTTAACTAGCGTGCGCATATCTTTTGGCCAGAAGGAACAATTGATAAGAGGCCTGATGTTTATCTCCTGCTGACACTGTGGAAAATCTTGAAACTTTGGTAGAACGGTTGTAACAACAATAAATACCGCCAGTATAATAACTTTCAATAAACAATGCCAAATTGTAATAACAAAACGTGATGACGTAACTACTCAAATGCTATAATGTAATTTGAATATTCTAATAAAGTAATAATGAAATTAGGTAAAATTCTCCCTAAACACAAATCATATAACTAATTGAGATACTTACCTTTCATCACTAATGTGTGCCTTTGACTCATCGGTAGATTAAATAGAGCCGGTTCAAATAAAATGATTGCTCGTATACCTTAAATGCTGCTTGATTCCAATCTGCTTAATTATTTTCTCTTCACTTAATTAATAAAAAATGAAATATAAAAAAATAATGAAATGAAAACTCGAGCGCCAAACTATCTTTGTTATAGGAACAGTTAAACCTAGTTATTGAACAATAATAGCTTTTATGAAAATAAAAAAAGAACAACGTGCAATTATGTTTATTACCATATTGAGAGATGATTGATAAAAAAATAAAAAGTCTTAAAACTATTCTTAAAATATAAAATGATCATTAAAATAGTTACCTTCGTAATTTTCTGTACTTAAGATTTTATATTCTTATGAAGTGGAACGGTCAACTGTCAACTAGGTGAGGTCGTTCCCTCCGTTGTGCAATCTTTTGAAATTATGCTACACCACGACCAAAGTGCCAAACTGGAATTGTCCTTATTGTTGTACGTAGAAATTAGGTATCCACTTTATATGTTGCATTGTGTTGAAGTGAATGCATAAAGTGCAATTTAAAAGGTAATCAAATTAACATTTAACATTAAAAATAGTATAAATCAAAGTATTAAAGTAAAGTGAAGTAAGTAACGTGAAGCAAATTGAAGTGCCATTAAAAATGCCTTATAAAAGTGCCTTCATATGAAAGAATGCATTATAAAAATGCCATAGTAAAAAAATAGTAAAAATAAAAAAATAGTAAAAATAAAAAAATAGTGCCTGCAAAAGAGCAAATGCTTTAGTTTTAAATATAATGAATTAAAAGGTAACTTACCATCAAAACTGATGGCACTATTACAAAATTTAGAACACCCAAAACAATGTTTATGCTATTACTTTCAGGAGTGAATTACAATAGAGGCTTTCAGTAGCTCCTGTAAGTGTCACGCATCTGCGCATAGAATTAGTTATCATGCTATGCGTCAACATCAATTTTCGGAAGGAATATAAATGCTTTACGAAATATTACACTTAAAGATATGTCACTATCAAATGCATAGAACTTAAGTTATCACGCTTTGCGCGGTCAACATCAATTTACTACTAAATGAAATGATAAGATCTTAAATTAAAGAAATTTTACAACAAAAAGTTGTTACCTATTCATGTCGTAATGCAAAACTTATCTTTTTCATATTTACTTCTAAATGGATATTGCCAAGATCTTAATTAAAGGTTGAATTTTATTTCAACACGAAAGGTGGTTAACAGTTTCATGTCCTAAGCTGCTACAACTTAGTGCGTTATTGCATTTTGTTGAAGGAATATTCCTGTCTTATCAAAGGTTGAATTTTTATTTTAGATTATAACTTTGTCCAACTTCCTTGGTTATTATTGATGAGTTTACGCTGTCATTACGAATGCTTTTTTTATTTTAATTAAACCAATCTCCTTATTTAGTTAGGGTTTACTTCATTTGTTATTTAAATCAAAATTTACAACTGCCCTTTGGATACGCTTTAAAATGTTTTCGGGCATTGGTATGACTTGTAAGGTATGCCATAATTTTGGGGCTATGAAGGTATTTATAATTTTAATCCGTCACTTTAATGATACGCTCTAAAATTTCATTTTTTGGAGACCTCGTTGACTTTTTCAAGTGGGCAATTACTTGCTGCTTTTATCGTTGCTCATTCTGTCGAGCTCAAAGTGATACCCAAGTTTCTTTGTGTGTGCGTGTGTGCGTGGGTTCGTGCGTGCAAAGCGAGTGCGTGAGTCCGTGCGTGCGTATGTTTTTTTCCAAAATAAAATATTAATTTTTTACCTTCTAACCTATATACACCTATGTAGGAATAGAAGGTTATGGAATCGACATTTTACTCACTGTCGCTCAATCAATCTATTAGCTAATTCTACGACATTTGACAAAGTTTCAGCGAGATCGGCCATGACGTGTGTGTCCCCGCACGCACGTACGTGTGTGTACGTACGTGCGTGTTTTTTCAATGTCAGAATAATGATTAACTTTAGAGAAAAGTGTTTAAACATATTTTCTGAAGATAATTTACTTTTCTTTACAGAATTTGTTAATCTAAAGCCAAATAAGTCTAAAGATTAATTAAATAAAATTGAACTGTAATATCGATATCTTTGTAGAAGCGGGAGGTTTTGGATTTTTTTAAGTGGGCATCTGGTGGTCTATTAACCTCTACCTGATATCAAGGTTTAAACGACCATCTGACATAGATAAGTGTTGTTAGTTTTATAACGTTGCCTATTTTCATTATGAACGTAATACAAAAGATTATCCTAAAACATTATTTCATTTCCTTAATTTCCACTTTGTAGATTGGAAGGCCGTGTGTCGTTCCACATCAGGTATTTTAATTAGGATATTAAGTTAGTTAATAGTTCTCTGTGAAAGTCGAAAGTCCAGAACTTAATTTTCAGTATTTGTCACATATCGATACCCAATTTCCAGGTCTTGCTGTTATTATCCCTCGAATAGACCGTTGTGAAAACTAAAAGCAAATACTTAGTGTAGGTATGTACGGAAAAGGTGATTTAATCAGTTACGTAGGTGCTTAAAACATATTCGACACCAGTACGATTATTTATCTGTTCTTTTTCTCGTGACACTTCTTACGTGCAAACTTCAACTTTGTACACAAACTTACCCTAACTGAGGAGATACCTTTATAGGACTTGCCGGTAGCTCGGTCATGGTAGAGGTGGAGGGGTTCTACAGATGCAGATGGTATCTGTAAGCTGAAAGAGAGGAGAGGGCGCCAGCTAGAACGATAAATCAGCCAGCCCTAGATTAATAGATAATTTGCCACTTTTCTAGCCAAGCAACGAATATGTGAAAGCATCTGAGCACTAGGAAAAATAGTTATAAAGCAGAAAGTCCCCAAACAAAAGCGGTATATTAATTATAAATTATAGCAGTATATAGTTTGCATATGTATGTACACACATTTAATTTAATTTATATTCCCCAAAAAGTAAAAAAGGGAGATAATTCCCTAAATAAATCATTAATTCAATTGTGTTACACAAATCGTTAACAACAGAGATAATGCATAGAGTATATGTGCTCTTAAATACACCATATAGCAAGCAACCCAAAGAGTCTAATACTGGAATTTAGATAATGAAATCAAGTTAAATTTACATCCAAAAATGACAAAGTAATATACAGAATTTCAAAGCTAAGTTATGCTAAACATAGGTTTATAGTCTTTAATAAAATACAGTAAACAGGTAATTTAAGCATTCCCCAAGTTGTAAAGGCCCATTGAATAAAAGATTATAGTAATAATACAACTGCTATGAATAAGTTGCAGTAAACAAATATAACAGGAATCTTTAACTAGAATCTGTTGAGCTGAATGCATCCAGTTACACAGTTTCTTACAAAACAGTGTTTAAATACATAGATTACCAATAGGTATGGTAATTTTTATACTCAAAAATTTTACCCAAAGCAATTTCATGTAAAAGCGCAAAAATTTGTGCAATAACACTTAAAGTTTTATCACAAACATGCACATAGGTCTACACAACTTATATCAAAGCATTAAGGTATCCAAAGACACCGAATATGAATGGTTTAAAACTTATCTTTCATATCCCAGCCTGTAGGAAAGTTATAATTTCAAATATTTCACAGGTGTTCTACCCTTGGAAGTCAAATCTCTTGCTAATTGTCTAATAAGTAACACACTTCATCAGCCAAATGCCAGTATGTACAACTATGTACGAATTATATACAAATGTACTACAGCGTACCCATATCCATGTTTACATAGCATACAAGTATATTTAGATGGTGTACGAAAAGTATATTATATGGCATACAAAAAGTACCTCTTCAATGAGGTAGAGAATCAGAAAAGTATTAATGGTAACGTTCAGAAATGGATTCAGTCAAGTACGAGTACGAGAACAGCTGATAACTGTCTTGAACAGTTAAATAGTAATTGCTTTCCCCAGCGAACCTAAAGTGTAAAAACAACAAATTTGTGAGGTTATGTCTAACCCCTTCAGCTAATTGCTTTAATGATTTTCTTAATGGATTTAGTTCTTAAATCGAACCAGATCGATTGTCTGCTTGCAGTATTTCCTATATATATCCGATATAAATCGTTTGTACCCACTAATTATAGCGATTCGGCACAAAATTTAGAAAAATGTTATAAAACCGATAACCATCGATGGGCTAAATAAAGTCCAGAAATTTACATTTTTCATTCAGGAAACAACAAAATAGCTTTCTTTAGTCAAGCAACAGACAGGAAGTGAAATTAAAAATCAAATATCCGGATGTCAAACCGATATAAACCAGTGACACCCAACACATGAAGTTGAAATATAACATAAGTGACCATCAAACAGTTTACCCAACCACTACAGAAATGTTTTTAATTGTGAAGCGTAATATATTCAAGAAACTACAGAGATAAGCTTAGAGAAATGTCATTATTTTTAGAAAAATAGAAAGTTCAAAGAAATACGAGTAATTCATTAATTTTAATAGATCGCAAAAATTTACTTAGTCGTACAGCAAAAGTAACGAATGTAACACACTATTCTTAAGGTGATTCGAGCTTCTTAAAGTTAGCAACTTTGGGCTTTTACCAATACCTTTTGGAATTTTGCAGCAAATTATTATTAATCAAAAGGTTTGGATTGGAATATATCCAAAAGTTAGTTAAAATATGAAACTTATCTACATATAAAAGCGTATTTTTTCATTACTTAACCATTAATACTTTTATTGGGTCCAAAGTAATAATGTACACCAATTTCACGATTTAAAATCGTGCAGGTTTTCCCAAAAACTAGTAGTGTAAGAGTATATCACAATTTAGTATACAAAAAGTGCATTTAAAACTTTAGGGCCATTCATCATATTATTGAAAAAATGTTGGTAAAATATTTACTTCTAAGTAGGGAACACAACAACAAACAATGTTATTTATTATATAAATTAAAATTAAAGCTACTAGATGAAGAAAGTACCGCAATCCATTAGAGTTATGTATTGAAAATAGAAATAACTTTTTTTTTCAGAAAATGGCGTAATTTACTATTTATGCACGCCATTGCTAAATTCGGCGCTTTACAGATGAAAGCTCTCGTAAAATCAGAAAGAATGATATAAAAATGTAAGACCCTCAAGGGCTTAGCTATAAAATACAGTTCAAAAATAAATACGTTTTTCTTTAATAACTCATAAACCTTTGACTATGTTAAATGAAACCGTTTTGATGCCTGAACCAGTTTTAAATAAAGTACATATTTAATATTTTTTTGTTCTGCAGTTAAAAACAAAAACTTTTGGCAAACATAATGCCCAAAATTTTTTACACAAAACAGTTCCGGGCTACCAAATGGACTAAATATTTTTTTAGCGATGACTCAAGTTCTTAAGATACGTACTTTAAATAAAAAAGTATAAAATGAACGATGTTCCTCTACACCACGCCAATTAAAGAAATTTAAAAAATAAATTTTGTGCCAGAATGTGAGCGTTTTTAAAAGACACTACCATCAAATTATAGAAATGAAATTGAAGTTATTTAAGAGTTACATCAAATGTAAATGTAACGCATTTTTTTCATCTACACAATAAAGTATAACCTTAGCAACGATATTTTAATGTAAACAAATATGTTTTTACCATCAACAATAAATATAGTACTGTAGTGATCGGTTAAAAATGCACCATGCATTTTATTCATTACACTACGACCATTGGTTGCACTTTAGAGAGTATATATATTTATTTAATGACATATTACATTTTGTTACTAAGAGTTAGTGCGACAAGGGTGTGTGAATGTGAAAATGTTTTAGGAAAAAATAGTGACACTGGATTGACTAATGATAATTTAGAAATATTAAAGCATGTTCAACGTTTTACTTCTAAAATTTATTTTCAATGCACATTATACTTCAGTCATGTCAAACCATATTGTTTAAAGTCGAATAATTTATATTTACGATATGCGTCACAAATACATCAAAATTGTTCATAACAAAATTACATTGAAATTTAATACCGAACTAACTGTTACAGAATATTGCAATGTGAGTAATGCTACACACATTGCTTCATTTGCCGCGATCGCTATACGCATAGCACGTGTGTAACCTTTTGGGAAATCATTAAAGAGCCATTATATATTATAAAATTTATGTATATCAGAATTCCTAAAAACTGTTAAATGGTATTCTAAAGTATAACATTACTATTTCTTTATAAGTTTATATAAGAAAACAACAATAATATTATTATAAGTTTTTTTTTTTTTTTTATTTATGTATTTAATAAAATTAATAACAATAATATTGTTTATATGTGTATTTCAGAGGCTGTCGCTGAAATACTAGGAGCTCCAGATATACATCTTCGAGCTGGCTCAATCCTACGATTAGTTTGCACCCTAAAATATTCAACAGAACCACCTTCCTACGTGTTTTGGTATCATGAACAAAATATGATCAACTATGAAACAGGGGTAAAAGTATACCCTAATCGTACATCAAGTATATTAGAATTACAAGAAACTGATCAACGCCATAGTGGTAATTACACCTGCAGCCCTTCAAACGCTGTACCTGCTTCCATTAACGTGCACGTATTAAATTCTACAGAGGGTAAGTTTTACATATTTAATTTTCCTTATTTCAATATTGTATTATTTAGAGGAAAATCCAGCCGCTATGCTGCACGTCAATTGTGGGAATGCAGTAAATACGATCTCTTCCGTATTGTTTATACCTTTTGTTAAATATCTTATTTTTAATATGAAAAGATGAAATACATACAAAAATGTATACCTAGTATCATTTCGTGTACATATTTTGTAAATAGTCATCATAATTTAAAAGTTGACGCTACAATTAGTTAAGTTAAATCTTCACAATACGTGATTTCCATAATGTAATGTGTTAAATAAATGACATATATAAGTAAATTGATTTTTATTCAAACCATAATAATATTACAAAACACAGGAGGAAATGTTATTAATTAAAACGCTAAACATAATGTATAAAGTTTTTTATGTTCAAGGTAACAATGGTACATTAAAAATAGTCTGATAATGATGATCAATCATGCAGACCGATATTGATTATGAATTAATTTTGCATAATAAGTTTCTAATTTTAGTACACTAAAGCATGAAATGACATTATTGATTACTTACTTTCATTATACTGCTACCAGGCTATTTAAAGTATAATAATCATAACTTAAGGAGCACTTAATTAACATCTCTGAAGAGGGATTGTGAGTAAAATGAAGTTTCACTTTAGTGTCAATATTTAATTAACTTCTTAACGTAGACGACCTAAAATGTATAATAACAAGCGGCTGTATTCATATTTCTAATCCTCCTTTCAAATTAAAACTAGCAAAATTGTCATTTAAGATTTACTGTGAGTGTATATTATATTAGGGAAAGCCATTTTGCGAAATTACTATTACTCTTGGGAATTATGCCAAATTGTTGGTGTTTTCTTATACGACACAGTCTACATTATTGCGGTACAGCAATAAAGCAACTAGCTTTAATGAAGTTTATTCCATAGCTATTTCAATCTACAGATTGGCATGATACGTAAAGAAGTTAGGAGTTCAATGCCAAATTTCCTATTACTTGCACCATATTAGTCATAAGAATTACTCTTGATTTTTGCACAAATATTTTAATTTTACCTTCCAACCAACACATACATATGTAAGTATAGAAGCTTATGCAATCGACTTTTTTTCACTATGGCTAAATCGACTTATTAATTGTTGTACAAGCTTTGCCATGTGTTAAGATCGGCCATCACTGTGTCGTGTGTGCGTGTGCGTGTGTGTGCGCGTGTGTGTGTGTGCGTGTCGCGTGTGTCGTGTGTGCGTGTGCGTGTGCGTGGTGCGTGTGTGCGTGTGTGCGTGTGTGCGTGTGTGCTGTGTGTGCTGTGTGCGTGTGCGTGTGTCGTGTGTCGTGTGTGCGTTGTGCGTGTGCGTGTGTGCGTGTGTGCGTGTCGTGTGTGCGTGTGTGCGTGTGTGCGTGTGTGCGTGTGTGCGTGTGTGCGTGTGCGTGCGTGTGCGTGTGTGTGTGTGCGTGTGTGTGTGCGTGTGTGTGTGCGTGTGCGTGTGCGTGTGCGTGTGCGTGTGCGTGTGCGTGTGCGTGTGCGTGTGCGTGTGCTTGTGCGTGCGCGTGTGCGTGTGCGCGTGCGCGTGCGCGTGCGTGTGCGCGTGCGTGTGCGTGCGTGTGTGTGTGTGTGTGTGTTTGTCTGTATGTGTGGATGTATGCTAGTATAGTATGCACGATAACTCCAGAACAAGTATACCTAGATACTGAAAATTTTGTATTTAAGCTTACTTTCGTTTGAATTAGAGCCGATTAGATTTTGGAAGAAATCCAGTGGCGGGGAGTGAGGGGATTATTAGGGTCAATTTCTAGTTTTTATCAAGTACTTCTAAAACGCCTGCATATTTCAAAGATAGAAGAATACCTAGATATAGATATCGATTAGTTATGTTCTATGCAATTGTTTGATATGAAGCGCAATTTAGCGGTAAAAAAATTCCTAAAGTAGAATTTAAGCGTTAGTTCACATATTTTCATTATCTGAATAACGATTAACTTTACAAGAAAAAGGGTAGACGTATTTTTTACATAAATTTCCTTTACAAAGTTTTTTAATGCAAAGTGAATAAATCCAAAAATTAAATAAATATGATTGAAAATGCTGAAGCTGTTTTATCGATATTTTTATCAAAGCGGGTGTCTTTGGAATTTGTTTTATACTTTATATGTCTATTAATCTCTATCTGCATAAAGGTTTAAATGTCACTCTGACATACATTATTGTTTTTGTTTTTATAATGTTGCTTGCTTTCGTTATGAACGTTTAAAAAAGGGGTTGAATAGTTATCCTAAAAATATCTGGTGTGAAACCACACGACCTTCCAACCTACACAAAGGCAATTAAATTTTTTTAAATAATTTTAATAACATCTCTTAAGATAACTGTGCAACCTCTGGTTCATTACGAAAATAGGCAACATTGTAAACGCAAAAACAATAATCTATGTCAAACAGACGTTTAGGACTTCAAGATAGACAGAGCTTAAAAAAAAGGAAAGTGCCACGTATTTAATTTCCCCCCCATGGGGGAGGGTGGGCTGCTTAAGTTTTCCGACCTCATTCAGCCACAAATCATGGATTCCCAACATACATACACACATACGTTACGTATACACGCATGGTGGGATTAAGGATGGGTGTGATCAGGATAGGATCGGAAGTTCTGACCCCAGCATTCGACTAAGTAGCCGCACATGGTGCGCATATACGCAGTGACCGTGCCGCTACATGTGTGAGGAAAGCCCCCTGAAAAAACCTCTTACAAGGTAGACGGTAACGGGAATCGAACCCATTACCTCCCGAATGCAAAGCAGATCGTGTCACCACTACTATACCAGCTCGGTACAGAGGTGAATAGACATCTAGATGCTAACTTAAAAGAAATGAAATAACTTTAATTTCAATTTTTTTAGGATAATTATGCAACTTCTTTTTTATACATTCATAACGAAAAAAGGCAACATGGTAAAAACTAAAACAACATTCTATTTCAGAATGACGTTTAAAACTTCATGTCAGATAGAGATTAATAGACATAAATAGATGTTATCGTAAAAAACAATTCCAAAGCCGCCTCTTCTATAAAAATATTAATAATAGAGTTTCATTTCAATCACATTTATTTAATTTTTACATTTATTTCGCTTTACGTTAAAAAATGTATGCAAAATTAAATTTTGTTTTAAAAATGTGTCTATAGTTTTTCTTATGCAATTAATCGTTATTCAGATTATCTACCTTAGGAATTTTTTGCCGCTAAATTACGCGTTATATCAAAAAATTGCATAGAACATAATTAATCGATATGTTTACGGTCTATATCTAGGTGTTTTTATATCTTTGAAATATGCAGCAGTTAATATTTGATAAAAAGAAAAAACTGCCCCATATCAATCTAATCAGCTCTAAGCCAAATGAAAACCAGCTTAAATAAAAAATTCTAAGTACGTACGTATTTTCGTCTGAAGTTATCGTGGATACTAACATACATTCACACATACATCCATACACACACATCCAGACATCTTGGCGAAACTTGGCCAAAAGTTGTAAAATGAGCTAATAAGTCGATTTAGCGACAGTGAAAAAAAAGTCGATTGCAAAACCTTCTATACCTACATATGTAGGTTGGAAGGTAGAGATTGAAATTAAAATTATGCCATTTCTTTTAATTTAGGTTAGCATCTAGATGTCTATTAACCTCTGTCTGTCATGAAGTTTTAAGCGTCTGTTTGACATAGATTATGGCTCTTTCGTTTAAAATGTTGCCTATTTTCGTAATGAACTTCTTATAGAAGAGGTTGCATAATTATCCTAAACAATGTTATTAAAACTGTTTCATTTCTGTTAATTTCGGCTTTGTAGGTTGGAAAGCTATGTGGATATTCCTCTATGCAGCTAAGAATAATTGTACATAACCTAAACAAAAATAAAGTAAAATAAGGCTTGTATAGGCAATAAGCAGATAGTTATTACTGACTAAATAAAACAGACGTTCTCATGCTGTGCAAGGACAAAGTAGTGTAATTACAAACAATTAAAAGTACAGGTACTTTACGCATGTGAATATACACCGAAAGCTCTAAAATTTGGTGCAGAAAGAATAATTTCAACCCACTCCCTTTTTAAAGATATGACCATGGCAAAACCATGCATTCTTACACAAACATTCAAAGGCAAAACCACGCACTCAATAATGATTTTCATCATTTCTCATGGAGTGGAAAAGACGAACTGTATGATACAATCACGCTTCGTTTGTTTGGCCGCATTGAAAGAAAGAACGAAGAACGATTGACGAAGCATACGTATTTAGGTATAGTGGTAGGATGTGGTAAGTAGCAAAATACTGTTCTGGTCTACTCCAAAGGGAATGGGTTTTTATGTATGTATATTGTAAAACTTTACTTCCTTTTAGTCTCTTTAAAGTGTCTATGTATTCCATCCCTTTCGAAAACAATAATAATAATATTGAAAAAGAGAAATGATTGAAAAATTGAACACGATATGAGATTGGTAAGATGTAACAGTCCGATGTCCGTGAACGTCTTGTTTAATTACCAAAAAAATTTTATTCTCACTTTGGTAAGGGCTTAATGTTACTCAGCAGAGATTTATATTTTTCATTCCATAAAATACCTATTTACTACCGATTCAAAGATTTTACCTGTAAAACAATCAATTTTTAATTCTAAATTACATATACTTTTTACCTTTCAACCTACATATACATATGCAGGTACAGAAGGTTGTGCAATCGAAATTTTATAGGTATAAAAAATAAGTTGGTTTTGGGACCACTCATTGTACAACCCTAGAATTTTGGAAAAAAAAACAGAAAAAAAACGGAATAAAAACCCCCGGTATTATTATGGTAATTAATATATTATAGTTCGTAGGAATTGTTTTGATTGTGATTTGTAAAAATTTGCCAATTGAATATCTCAACTGAGTTTCTTTCATTTCAGTTACAGTAAACCATTCTGCAAGTTGAGTTCTTGCGTAAGTTCGGGTTTGTTTTTTATTACGGGGTTTCTTATTCCTGGTTTTTTTCAGCTTGCATGTTGTACACAAGCAAATATATTTCAATCGAAAAGGAAAACTACTCGGTGGTTTTAATTTAATTTAATTTAATTTAATTTAATCGCAACACATGGCCCTTCGAGCCGGATAAGAAACGTTTATTACCTTGCAATCACGTTAATAAAAAAAAAATCCAACGGTGTTCCCCGCGCATTTGCTGTAACGACTTATACAAAATCATCGATCAAGAAGATATTAGTTGAACCTCATCGCAGAAAATTCACGTAAGTCTCGTTTCCATTATTTACATACATCCTCTCCTTCATTTTACACGTCTCTTAATTCTCTACTACGTTCTGTGTGCATCTTCCCAGAATAACGTATTGAAAATGATTAATTGACAAACGGGGTAATATTAAGGGTCAACTAACAATATTTTCATCATGCATAAACTCGTACGATAGTTCCAAAGTAACAGAATTAAAGTTTAGGTATGACAATATCTTCACAGAAATTCAAAAACTTCTCTACTTAACATCTTGTTTAAAAAATGAAGCCACGCAAATAAGATCCTTAGCGACCACTTCAGAAAATTACACAATCGCTTGGGATTTACTTATTAAACGCTACCATAAATGCGTTATTTGCTTTACCTACAGCTACAAAGGGTAACTTTAGTGCAATGTGTCAATTAATTGATAAGACAACGTTAAATTTACAAGTTTTAGTGAGCTCAGGATTGCCCACAGATCATTGGGATATATTCATTATTCATTTAGTTGTTCAAAATGAGATTACCTTACCACTCGTGAGTGGGAGGATAACATTAGCAAAGATATTCCCGCATTATGTGATCTCATCGAATTTTTAAAGCAGACATGTGAATTGTTAGAGTCGTTACAACTTTACAGGGGAATCAAACTGATACCCTATCAATTTACATACAAAAATAATCCATGTTGTTTAATTAACGCAACTCTCTTAGCGTAGGAACCATCTCGCGTTAAATTTTCTTATTGCAATAAATCTGATACTATATATTCAATCGAGAAATTCAAAGATTTAGCTGCCGAAGATGCCCTTCAAGAAGCGCGACGATAAGGACTTTGTACTAATTGCTTACGGGAAGGCCACAATACCATGAATTGTGGATCCTCCGGATGTAAACATTGCACCCAAAGACAATACTCGATTTTACAATCGAAAACCTATCAGTAAACCTTCTGTTAATGCACTTCCGTTTAGAATCAAACGTAACCTCCTGTAATCATGTTAGGAATGAATGGAATTCAAACTTGTACACTCTTTTATCGCCAGCCTATATGGAAATTTTAGATGTTAAACGCCAAGCTCATATATCCAGATGGATCTCGCTAACAAATTATAATTACCTATTAATTATATTAATTGGAATGTGATAGGAATCAATCAAAACGTGTCTTCTGTTAATAAAATAGTTAACGTTACCACAAAATCAAGATATGATGCGTTCACTCCAATAGCGTCATTGGTGCGGCGATCTCAGTGGAGACGTCTGATCGGTGCTGCTGCAATTAGATATTAAGCGGAAAAAGGGCGGCGGAACCCGAAAAAAATCTTCTGAGTTGAGGTTTAAACGGTTTCATAAAAAAAAATCAATTGTTAATGAGTAGAATTTGTATAAAAAAAAACCTCAATCAACGGTGTAGATAATAAATAAAATATGGAAATATTTATTTTCGTAACTAGTGCGCTGTTTATACATTTCTTGGTGTGACGTCGTTCTTTTTTACCCGAGGCTTAGCCGAGGTATAAAATTTAAGGCCGAGCACCAAAAATGTGACAGCGCACATGTTGCGAACAAATTTTTTTGTAATCGTTTACATAGAATTAGAAAAAAAGTAAATTTTGAAATATTTGATGACAAATGTTAAATTAAATGGCATTGGTTATTGTGTGAAGGAATATTTGAATGCTGTAGAAAGATTTTCGTGTTGTAAGCGTTAAATTTGGTTGAGAAATAATGTTTTGAGTAAACATTTATTGATGCGGTAGTAAAACTACTGGTCTGTTTGCTACTGTGTATGGAGGAATTTGGACTAAAGAAATGGTTGTAGACGTATAAGTGAGTGAATGTATGATATATTGATAGTACAGTAAGGAATATGGATGCATATTTTTGTTTGTAGAAATTTTTGTAATATGGTGCAATAGGAATGTATGTTCAAGAATGAAGTTGATAGAATGTGAGGGCGCTTGTTAGATTGTGCCGAAATAGAATTCGCGCACGTGTGAGATTAATTGCAATTGATGATTTCATTTTTAGTGAATTTACAAAGTAATTCAAGGTGACTACGTTTATTTCGCATCGTTGGCGTCCTCTTCCACGATGGAACGTTTGACGCGGTAATGAAACGCGTGAAATACTCAATTGTAATAGGTGAATTTTGACCTTAGCGCGAATTTATTGGGACGTATAGGCAATATAGCGGGCAGAAGGTATATGAGCTAGTGTCAAATTTGAGAGGTTAGTTAGTCGGTTAGAGGTTTAGAGTAAGAGTCGCGCGCGCGTTGCAGAGCCATTAGAATGGTTAGTGTCGGAGTTTGTTTGTGAAAATTATCATGTTATCAGAGCTGTATAGCGACTGCATTAACCCATAAGGGGATAAATCGTATAGACATTCACAAATAAATAATTTAATATATTATGAGTTGAAGGAAAACGTTAGTGATTTTCTTCAAGTGGCATGGGCAGATTAGAAGTTAACACAGCAAATATTTTGTTATTAGTTTTCAATTGTGGGACGCGTGATCAAATATTATTATGAAGAAAACTGGAGGTAGCCATTTAAGTGACCGAAAGAGAAATTTGTAAAATCTAGTTAAGTTATTGGTGAATCATCATTGACATTGAATGTGTACACGATACCAAATTGATTGTATAAAGGCAAATAAGAACTTTAGTGCGCATATGGAAGTAATCATTTTTCATTGTGGTAAACGCTTTGAAGGGCAAATATCACAGTATAAGGTGATGTGATGCTAGGCTAAAGAGCCCCTATACACGGTATGCGAGTGAAGACAACATAGACACTGC
Source organism: Vesta saturnalis (assembly GCA_036346205.1). Lineage (NCBI taxonomy): Eukaryota > Metazoa > Arthropoda > Insecta > Coleoptera > Lampyridae > Vesta > Vesta saturnalis. Next base: position 4,397,309 of record JARFJB010002109.1, read on the forward strand.
GTTAGTGAGTACTACAGTAGAGTGCGTAGGGAGAATACGTCTACTTCTTGTGTTTTGTGCATAGTGTATCTAATAATTTAAAAAGGATTACCGAAAGCAGATCATATGGACTACAACTGCCGCACCGAAAAAGGATTAATTCATGTAATACGTAAGAATTAGATTTAAATTTTATTCAACCAAGACGAGTACGATTATTTTTTAAGTACATTTCTTTTATTGCTGCGTTAATTACCGTTCAATCAAAGAAAAAAAAAGGTAATCGAACTTTAGTTATGTTGTTGTTTTTAGTGTTAAAAATTGGAGAATTGTAGTCTTAATGTATTGATGTGTGAATTTGTCAATATAAATCCACTGTTTAATTTATTTTGTCATTTATTTGTGTCAATTGTATGCCTAACTGGTTACACCTTCTGATAAGTGAAATTAGTCTTTGCATATTTTCGAATTTAAGGATCGATTGGAAATTGCGTAATGAACCAGATCGATCAGAAAATTTCACTTTAGCTTTGTAATATTAATGCAGAACACTACTAACAAAGTACTTATTATTCTTTTATTCAGCATAAATTACAGTTTTGAAGTATTAAAGTTTAAACCTATTAATGAATCTCTAAATACGATTTTAAAGATAAAGTAGTAATAAAATATAACGATATTATTGATGATGCAAGGCAATAACCGCTCTATGTTTGAATTATTCAGCAATCAACGAACATTTTGTTGAGATAACAATATATTATTAAACCGATTTCGTTTATTTTATTTAGAATTTTCTAAATTGGGAATATTCATTTAATTCAAAGCTTTATAACAGTTAGAAGTATAAATTTACAGGTGTACGAGGGATACTTAAAAATTATTCAAATTAACGTCTTACGATTTGGGAATTTTCATTCGTACAGAGTGTGTTCAATAAGTTTTGACGACTCGTATATTTCAGAATTTTCTTGAGCTTTTGGATCAATTTATTGTGAAGTGTGATTGAATTTTAATGGTGAATGGTTTTACTGGGTAGGCTGCAATTCCGTTTTCCACAATCAGATAATATTAATTTACCATCTCGCCTAAGACCATTCATTTTAGTAAAATTTAGGATTGTGGTGGCGCCTAGAGGCAATTTTTCCCAGACTGAGCTTTGTGAGTTGTAGATTTATGATAAGTGTAAGGTCTATGAAACTACCTTTCAATCATTTTACTCCTTATATCGACCACGCCAATTTCCACTGTAGCTGGGTTGGCAATCCGCTTATTTCGGTAAGCATACACGACCCCTAGTGGGGTTTGGACGTGTAACAAAACAAAAAAAGTTTATATATTTAGTTATACACCACTTTTTTGTTTATGTATTAGAAGTAATGATTACAAAAAGAAACTAGAAAATTTCTGTAAACTACACAGGTGACAGCGATTCTAACAAAGAATATTGATACCCTCAGTATCTAAACAATTGTTACATATATTCTAATTCAAGCTAATGTAATCTCCTGTAGATTAATTGTTGAACACTTTCACGCGATCACCAATATTTTTGATTTTAGTTGTAATAATTTTAATTAATTGTTCACGGAGCACGGAGATAAAGGTAATACTTATATACTTACAGTTAAAACGTTTGATGCCGGTGAGGGTAATTATACTTAATGTTTAAAAATTTTGAATTCATGTAAGTATAGTGACAATTATTTAAAGTAAATTGTTGCACCTTAGATTTCAATTAATAAAAATATAATCAATTTCTGATAAATTAAAAATACCTGGCAGTAACGGCTCGTGAGTTATGAAAGAGGGTGGGCGCAAGAAAAAACTTACCTATTTTTTGTATATAAATTCCAAAAACCGTAAATTCGGTAAAAAACAGAAAAAAATTTGTTATTATCCAAAATCCATGAAATTCAATGTTTAATAAACTTTAACAACATTGAAAAAATTTTTACACTTAGGTAACTGGCATAAATTTATTACACGACCAAGATATTTAACCAAAAAAAATTCTTTTTTCATTAATATTAGTGTAATTTCCAGAAAATACGAAAAAATAACGTATTTTTCAAAAAATCGAACCATGATTCATTTTTAAAAAGTAATTTCAGGCTAACCTAATAAATATCAGTTCGAAAATATTATGTAATTACGAAGATACAATATTTCATAGAGAGGTAGAATATGAGGGAACGCCAACTAGGTGAGTAGCGCTCACAGGGCAAAATTACTTTAAAGCTCGTTGACATTTCAAATTTAACTTAAAAAAAACGGTTTCTATTGTTACAATTAAAAAACAATTAGCGTAAAAATTTTAAGTTTATAACTTTTTTCTGTAAGGTAGTTCTGTGCAATTTGAAAAAGTTTTACGAAAATTTATTTTATCGCTATTCCGAAATAATGCATGTTTTTATGTATAACTTTTATTAGACCCAAATGCAAAGCTCTGATGAGCTTACGTATATTACCAAACATCTATAAAAATGTAAATATACAGTTCAATGTTATTAATCTTTAGTGACGTGTCATAACAGTTTGTATAAGTTTTCTTTCTTAAAGTTCACATATCTTTTTAGATTATTTGAAAACCTGCAAACATGTAAAATATAATACAAGGATATCAACTAATTAATATAAATTTAAAGCTAAAATGTTTTACGTTTTGATATATAAATGCAGACGTGGTACGCACCGAAGTCAATGTGCAGTGTGTTCTATTAAAGCTAGACCTTTACTGGAGATGAGTGGAGACACACCGTTCGGTGCCCGAAATCGCTCGTATAAGCGCGTATGGCGAAGATAACCGTAGTCATCCGAATTGTACCCGAAGATACCGGGTGTTCTAATAAATCTGAGTTCAGCAAATTTTCGGAAAATATTTAGGTTGTTGGGTAGGATGATGGTAAGAAAGGATATTTGTTTAGTAACACAAATTTTGTTTAGTAACACTATAGATATACTTTCAGTTGCAGAGATCTTTTGGACCCTGTGACATGTAGGATAAATTAAGTAGAAATCAAACGATCCTTCAAAAAACAAATTTAGGTTGTATATTTGGTGGAAATACGGTATTATCAAGCTTGTATAATGATCGTGAAAATCGCACAATAAATCAATTAAATCTTTATATAATTAAATAGAGGTCACAGACAGCCAGCACAGTTATTTATAGGATGCGAAAATAATATTGCATACTCTCGTAATACGCACGGAAGGTTTATGGTAATGTTACCTTTTATAACCGATTCACCAAATTTAGATTCGCCAATTCGTATTGCGAAAAGTAGGTTGTTTAGAAAAATGATTTGATAAACATAGGGATTTAAAAATCAAATGCACGGAATTTATAAACGAATACATTAGTTTAGTACCAGAAAACGCTTCAATTGATAAAGGTGCTCCATCTTATTTATCCCACCATGCAGTCCTAAATGAAACAAAGGTCGCTATTAAGCTGCGAGTAGTGGCACCGCAAAGTCAAGCAGTGGTGTACGCTTGAACTCAATCCTTCACGTCGACCCATCCCTTGAACAAGAGTTGGTTACAATCTTGCTGCGGTTTCGTACTTACAAATATGTCGTCTCGGTCGGCATAGAAAAGATGTATCGGCAAATTGAGGTGCACCCAGCAGACCGAAAATATCAGCGTATTCTGTGATGGCCACGCGATACAATCCCCTTGCAGACACTTGAGTTAAATATCCTTACGTATCGAAAAGCTTCAGCGGTATCCCTTGCTATTCGTTGCTTAAAACAGTTAGGTTTAGAATCAAGCTCGATATATCAAGCTCAAAAAAGCTATCTTTCAGGATTTTTACGCAGACTATTTGCTAATGGATGCTGATACCATAGATCAAGCCTTAGAGTTACGAAACGATATCGATGAGATTTTAAACGGAGGGTGTTTTCATTTAATGGAATGAGCTTCAAATGATATAGAATTACTACTACTAGTAGATCCCCAAACGGATACGTGCAGCGACGTACATTTAGATGGGTAAAGGGAAACTGAAACGTCGGGACTCTTCTGGAATTGTAATAAACTACTTGACCTGGTGGGTCCAGTACTTGTTACAGGGAAAGTATTACTAAAAAAAGTATGGGAATTAGATATCGGATGGGACATTTGTACTACATGGCAAACATTTTTCAAACAATTACCGACAATATCTACATATTTCATACCAAGCCACCAATAACCTCAACAATTGAATTTTAATGTTTTTGCGACACATCCCCAAAAACCGTATGGAGCGTGCGTGTATTTATGTCAAATCTATTTCAATCAATCAAGCATAAACTAGTCACTTATTGTGCGCCAAATCTAGAATCGGCCCGGTAAAAACTATATCAATCCCTGGATTGGAATTGTGTGCATCATTGCTGTAAGATCGTTTCACAATTAATTAGCAGACAATATTTCATGTGGCGCATTTCCTAACGAGTTGGCTAACATTGGTTTGCGGTGGCACGGACCGAAGTTTTTAATGATTACAAATTTTGAAATGTCAAAACAACCAGAAACATATAATTACAAAATTACAAAATATACCTGAATTAAAGTCAACTCAGGCAACATATTTTTAAGCAACACAGTACCAGTGATTCAGACGTTTCTGTCATATTAGGTACAGCACGAAAAATAAATTATCAAAGCAATATGAAAACTTAACGCTAACAGAGAAATGCCAAGCAGAAATGTATATTATTGGAACGTTGAAAAACAATGCATTTCCTAACGGAATTCAAAGATTCAACAAAAATTAAAACATCTCTAATAATGGTGTCCTATTGCCCTTCCTGGACGAAAACGATTTGTTGCGGGTAGGAAGTCGATTAAGTAGTTCTAATCTATACTTTGAGTGCAAACAACAAATTGTCTTACCAAAACAATGAAACAAGTACACTTATTCTTTCGCGAAGGACACACGCTTATTGCAATAAGCATGTATAAAATGTTACAAGGTAAACCTTATCACCTCTGAGAAAATCATGGGTAACTTATCGTTAAAGGAAAACAAAAGTCCCGGAAAACGGTTAATTAAATACTGGTTTCCACTATTAATTTGTTTGGACACCAAGTCGGTTCACCTAGAACTGGTAGGAGACCTAACGACCGAATCGTTCTTACGTGCAGTGAAGAGCTTTATTTCGTGGAGAGGTCATGTAACAGATTTTTATTCAGATAACGTAATGAACTTTGTAGGAGCCGAACGCGAATTTAAAGAAATAAACGAACCCAGAGTCGTTCAAACATACAACCACTGTAAATTTAACAGCACGAAACACTAATTGCCATTTTATTCTACTAAGGGGACCTCACCAAGGTGGTTTGTGGGAAGCAAATATTAAAGTAAACTAATAAATTTAAAACGAATAGTGGGTACCGCTAATATCACCTTTTAGGATATGTACTCAGTTCTAGAGGGAATTGAGGCTTGTATCAACTTTGTTATGGTGGAAATTAATTGAGCAAATCAAACGTCCTGGGTTGAAATGGTCCCATGGGCGAGTGACGCAGTTGCACAGTGGTAGTGATAATAAGGTGTGTGCAACGTCGATTAAAACGAAAGGTGGTGTGATAACACGTCCACTTAACAATATATGTGCTTTGCCTATAGCCGAGAAACGAGACTAATCAAAAACTCTGTATTATAAGTGTTTTTAACTATGGTTTCCTATTAGTTGAGGTGATCGACCTATTTCCACAGTTCTTGCTTTTACAGAGCGATGATTCGGAAGCGGGATTGGCTTTAGTCATCAGGCTTAGTTCTTGTTTTTTTGGTGAATTCGGATATCACTTGGTCTTCAAAGTCTTCAATATATTGCTTACTATGGGCAATAGTGGGGAACCCATCGCCGTCCCTAACTCTTGTTGGTAGAATTTGTGTGCTACTTGTAAATATGTAATTTTAATGCATATTGTCAGAAGTTCCATTATTGTGTGTTTACCGAGAGTTGCGTGTGGTCGTCTCACGTTTAATCCCTCTCCAGTCTATTCCTTATGATAGTTAATGACCTATCAGTGGGCACATTTGTGAATAGGCTCACGATGTCGAAGTTTACCAGTATTTCTTCGTTGTTTGGTTGGAAGTTTCTGATGGTATTCTTGACCATACACTAGTTTTTTACCGATAAGGGTGTGATGATGTCTAGCAGATGCTAATGGGTGACAAGGCGAATTTCGCGAGCTCACAATTGGTACCACAGGAATTTATTTCTTATAGATCTTTGGTAGGCCGTACAGATTCGGAGGTTTTCTGTAGTGAGCGGTAAGTCTAGTTATCTGGTAATCGAAGAACTCCTCCTTATGCTTTCTCAGCGTCAGGTATATCCGTATTCCGATTGATGGTGTGGGGTCTTTGGTATTTGTTTGTACTCATCCCCGTCTAGTGGTTCTTGGATCTTGCTGTTGTAAGTCTCTTCATCCATTACACACATACGTTTCCTTCGAATTGATCGCTCTCCTTTCTAGGTTAGAGAGGTTAGGTTTAGTTAGCCTAGATGAATCCAAGACTGATTTAATTATTTCTGTATTCTTCGGCTTCTTAAGGATCTAATTTGATAGCTGTTTCTTGAGCTGCGGTTATTAAATCTACTTCCGGAGTATAAAAGCTAATGATGAAGAAGAAAGAGCCAACCAACATGAATCGTGAATACACTGTCATACATATCTCTAAACGACTGTTGACGAGAACAAAATAAACGTTCTAGATAAAGGCTTGAACTATGTGGTAACACCGGGGCGTATTGCGATGCACTCTTGACTTTACCTAATACAACTCCTTCCTCCAATTTAGCGCCCACAGTAGTTCGCGAGGCACAGCCCTGGCAATAAAAAATGTATTTCCTGCCACCCCCTTATCTTCTTCCGCCGCGCCTACAATATCTCGAATGTGTTGCTGCAAAGCTGCAACACCCGTCACCTTCTTTAGTTACTACAACCCCCCCATAGGTCATTTCATGTTCGACAGAAACGGTAGCCGCCTCTCCCACAATATTCTTACTCTACCACTATTCCGGATAAGGAAGACCAATTCTACATTTATTAGTCATCAAAGTGCCTCTATAATCGATCACATTATGTGCACCGGGTCACTAATTCAACGTATGGCCACCGATTGCCACGTAGTTGAAACTGTCACATCAGACCACCTCCCTCTTCTTCTTAAAACATTGCCTTCTCCTCCACCTCACATTTTCCAAAAAGATTATCAAAACGCCGATTGGAATGTATTCAGCAAATACATCTCCAATAATCTTCAGGGGTACGATATCCACGCTCCCAACGATGTCGAGAGAACGGTCACCGACAACATAGATTATCACGGAAGCGGTCGAAGCCTTAATCCCCCAAAAATCAATTGATATCTCCCGAAAACCTCTCCCACAATATATCGTAACTTTGATCAAAGGGAAGGGGCGAGTATATCACGAATTCCTGATATCAAGGGACAGAATATAACCGACTAACGCCCTAACACGGCGTAAAACCAACAGACGTAGCGAAGGAAAATGGGTCCAGACCACATCCAAACTCAATTATAGAGATGGGAAGATGTTCTTGCACACCTTCAATATACGCATCAGACATAAAACCAAACCCAAATCGCACCTAACCGATCCTCAGGGTAACTTAATTTCTAGTGGCTAAGACAAGGCCGAAATTTTCCGCTTACAGTCCGTTTTCACTTCACCTCATGACTCCTCGTTCGATGGTGACTTTACTATTCGTCGAGAGCAATACCTTGAGTATTTCAGAAAATCCAAATTGACCGTGAATATTCTGGACGAAAATGGCCAGTTTTATTGTCGACTTACTCACAACTACTTAAAAAAAGGCGGAATATCCACACCTGGACAAGACGGAGCCAGTAGACTTATATCGTACTGAGGCACCTACCACCCTTAGCAATCCGACGCTTATCGTCTATATACAATAAGAAATCCGCCTCGACAGTCATGATCCCTAAAATCCTCTCCAACCTGACAGAACACTCGTCCAATAGACCTACCTCTCCTCAACTGTGTAGGAAAATGCTTTCAACAGATCCTAGCTCAACTGCTGAAAGATTACCTAGAATCAAATGATCTCTTAACCGAAAGCCAGTTCGTATTTCGACCCAATATAATCTGTCAAGACCCACTACAAAAACTTTTTACCGAAACGTCTCAAGCCTTTAACCTCCGCTATTATAATCCAAGCCTTAGGCATTACCCCGAGCTTAAGAAGCTCCTACTTTCATAGGACATATGACATAAAACAGATATAACGTATGAGTCCGAATAGGCTCAGCACACTCACAAAGTTTTACCCCAGAAGCAGGCGTACCCCAGAGTTCTGCCTTCGCCCCAATGCTGTACCTTATATTTGCACATGACATCCCAGCGTGACAACCCCCGGAGTATCCCTGGCACAGTTTGCCGGCGACACTCATTTCTGGGCAGTCAATCGGTCAACCAAGGATGACTTGAATAAAACTTCCACTACACTACGGACTTCTCCAGTTGGGCCAACCAATGAAGAGTCTCCGTAAACCCAACCACACCATAAACCATTCTATTCGGACGCCCCGTTTATACCGAACGCAAATCGCTCTCAAAAGACTATGTAACTCTGTCTCTGCAAGGGGAAAGATTACCGCTTCGTGACGACATTACCTATTTAGGAATTACTTACTTACCTAGACCCTTAACTGTAACGCTGTTACGGTCGAAAAGAGGAAGAGGGTCCTACGGCAAACCAGCTGCTCACGGTGGAATGGGAGTGAGTTCACAATGGGTAGACCATTTAATAAGGTAAGGTCAGGAGGCGCAACTAACTTGTTGCACTTATCTGCCGTAATTCCAAGTCAGAAAAATTCCCAGATGTTAGAGGACCGTGAATGGAAGGAAGTATATGAATAGAAAATTGCTATTTATTTAAAAAAAGTAATAGAAAAAAAAAGGTGAAAGTTATATCAATAATTAAATAATCGGAAGGTTAACAAAAACAATATGTATTAACAAAAAAATGAAACCAACTAATTAATATTTTAACTTAAAATAAACGCCTGCTTTGATCTTAGAAAAAAAAATTAATGGGTTACTTTTGGTCCCAATTAAATAACGGGCGAGTTACTTTATATCACACATTACTAACAAAAAATGATCAGAGGATGATAGATGATACTGCTTGATGAAATGATAAATGTGAAGGGATGATTGTGTTTTTTTTTTTATTAGGCGATGATGAGCGGCGATCGCAACGCAACGAGGAAGGAGAAAAAAAGAGGCCCTAGAGGAAGAATAGGCATAATTTCAAATTATCGATAATTGGCTACTTAAAAGATGTTGGATGGCCTTGCAAGAAACAATTGTAGAATTAAATAAATATATATTTTTATCAACACATAGGCTTGTTTCTAGTTTTCTTTTTTTTGTTAAAATCCAGCTGTGCAAAATCTGAAAGGTAATTTACATGGGAATGTGGAAAACACTGTGTTAAACCTACTTACAAAAAAGTCGTTTTGGAGGATCAACGTGATTAGGTCTAGCAACGTCGTTACCATAAAAATCCCAATTGCGGAAAGCTCTGGTCCTTATAGGATAACAGTAGCACTTATGTAGGTTGTGGGGTTAAATCCCAAATATTGGACAAAAGGGTGCGATAAACCACTAATACCCCTCGAACTAGACTCGATATATCTTTCTTACCGAATTATAGAAAAATTACGTGAATTCCGTAAATTAAAAAAAATGTCCATGTTTGATTTTTCAAACGAATTTGACTGGTTGTTGGCCGAACGACAAGGATAGAATTATAAGTAAGAAGAAGAAGGGTTCCGATGAGCGGGAAAATTATCCAAGATTTTGAGAATATGGAAATACCGACAGAATTTACACAACAGTGGCGTGAATTTATTTAAGTTAGGTAAAACAAGAAAATATAGGTATAAATATTAATAAAAGGTAAAGGGTAAAATGTAAACATGAAACACCACAAAATAAATGAGATTAATTAAAAGACAAACACCAAAAATACTAGATGGGATTACGTATTCACCGGAAAAGTAAAATGGGTACGCCTATGGCGAAATTTGAGCAAAATTTAAAACTGGCCAATGATAATTCGTGAATCGCAATTCAAGGTGAACGCATTTAAACTATTCAAAATTCAGACATAAATATAACCTATAATTTTGATTGAAAATCATTAGATATTTTTTTGATTAAAAGGGATATTTAGGAAAAGGATTTATAATTCGAAGGATTATAAAGGTAGGGTACTAACAAAGGACAGATATTAAGAATATATTATAATTTTAGGATGAATGTCAGAAATTGAACACAAATAAGGGTGGCAAAAATTGAGAAAGAAATGGATCGTAACAACGCTGACCTAAATAAGGCACTGAACAAAGTACCAACCGATCCGACCTCTTAGGTACCCTTAGGGTCCGCACAGGAGGTTAACCTGAAACCCTTCAACATACTTACCTGACCTTCATACGGCCCATTACAGACTTATGTGCTCCAATTTACGTTACCCTAAAACCCATAGACTTAAAATCCATAGCCGTATGTGAATGTCGTATCCTACGGAGAATACACCGATGACACTGCAGAACACCAAACAAAATCACCATACAACACGTTAACATTACACCTATCACACAACGACTGAAAACACTACAATCTATACGTACCGTAGGATATTCAGCGAAATAGAAGCCACAAAGAACATGCTCCGTACTCCATATACTCATCATATTCACATAAAATACCTAACATCCCACAGGAAAAAATCGAAAAACAAATTTAAGCACCCTCCAGCTATCCTCACCCAGAAAATCAGAAACCTTCCTGATGAATTTGAAAACCTCCTAGATGCGGATCATATGCCCTAAGATAAAAGCGAAGGCGACAACTGCTAACAACCAAGAAAAATCGATAAAGTACACCTCACACGCACACACACACACACACACACACACACACACACACACACACACACACACACACACACACACACACACACACACACACACACACACACACACACACACACACACACACACACACACACACACACACACACACACACACACATACACACACACTCACACATAAACACACACCCACACAAACACACACGCACGCACGCACGCACACACGCACGCACGCACACACGCACTCACGCACGCACGCACGCACGCACACACGCACACACGCACATGCGCACACGAGCACAGCGCACAGCGCGCACGCGACACCGCGCACGCACACGCGCGCACGCGCACACGCGCGCACTCGCACACGCGCGCACGCGCACACGCGCACACGCACACACACAAACACGCGCGCGCGCACGCACACATGCACCCACGCACGCACGCATGCACGCTCGCACGCACGCACGCACGCACACACACACACACACACCAAACCATAAAAAAGAAAATAATATAATATTTATTTATTAATAATGTTCTTTTTCCAACCACTTAACACCACGCATTGCATTGTATGCACTAAATGTAATGCATAAAACAATCCAACCCCACTAACGCACAGATGACCCAGGACTGTAGAGGAAACAGACTCCTGAACAGTCCGCAGGAATAAGAAATAAGATAGGCAATAATAAGAATAAGTATCTATCAATAAAGTAGAGTAGTACAGATGCAAATCAATTTCAATCGACAAGGGAAAGTACTCGGTGGTTTTAATTTGATTTAACCGCAAAACAGACGTATATTTTAGTTGGACGTTTAGTTTAATTATACATTGTTTATATCCTTATGAAAGCGCTCTGTTAATAGATGTCATTTTAAATGTATGGAGGTTATGAAAATTCGTGTCGGTTAAAACTCGAACTTTTTCAACAAATCTTAGTAGATGTGCATATACATTTATGCACGACTTGATTGTAATATAATAATAGGCACAAAACTATGAGTTTGTTTAACAATATTTACAGTTCGTCTTGTTTATACTAGGCGGTATAATTCCTCAATTTCATTCATCTTATTTCTGGAAATGTCTCACTTATTGAGTTTAAAACTAACTAAACCTAAACGTCAAATGAAATCTCAATTCGTGATGCCTGCTTTTGTACTCGTTTATGTGGTAACGCACCAATACCTACTATCATAAATGAGAAATGTATTTCTTCTGAAAACAGTTAACGTTATAGATCATACTAGATGTTCAATATATTAATCGTGCATAACGTTTTGTATGCATTGTGGGCGCAACTGGTGTTTATGGTGTCCGGCGCGCTCGAGCTCGAAATAGCGCCTCGGGCCGTAAAAACTCATTATTGCCTTAACACATAAATAACTATTATAAAATTTTAATATCATCAAAGGTTTATACACTGAAACTAATAATAACAAAAATCTGTTAAACACTAAGAATTGTATAAATGAATGCTTAAACCGTTGTAAGTGTATTATAAGCAGTTTCACGGTGGATTGCTTCTGGACAATGATTCGCCTAGGACATTGATTTTGGAGCAGTTTTATGAATTTTTAGGTTTATAATTGTCTGGGAGACAAACATATACACAAGCATGTGCTTCCACTATACTAATAATAATAAAAGTAATATGAATAATAGCAATAAAGCTAATACATAATGGCAGCCGCCATTTCGTAAAATAATTTTGAATGGGATCATATGGCAAGTAATACCTCACTTGAAAGCTCGTTCCAACTCCCTTTCAATGACATCAAAATATTACTACTGCTTAATGTGTTTCATCCCAAGAACGCCAAATTATGAAAATTTTGAAATATTACTTAAATAGGTTCTTTAGTAATGACTTAATTACCCCAAATAAGAGTCATTACAACATCGTTAAGATAACAAAATTAATAATAATAAAAATAGTAAACTTAATCATTAAATCATAATTTAATGTTTGAAACATACTTTGATGGCAAACCAAGTTTAAAGAAGATGCTCAAAATGTCCACCGTTGACTTTTTTGGCAATAAAAAATTCTAGACGAAAACTCTTCGCGAATGCGTCCAAAGGTCTTTGCGGAAATTGATCTGCATTCTTTACGAATCCTTTGCTTTAGATCTTCAATGTTGTTAACTGGCGTAGTATAAACTTTTGATGTAAGATATCCCCTCAAAAAGAAATCTGGCGCTGTCATATCTTGAGAACGAGCAGGAGACTCTATTGAACCCCGTTGTCGAATTCACCTGCCACGATATTGCTCGTTTAAATATCGTCTTACTTGTGCATAATAGTGTGGAGGAACACCATCCTGCTCGACAGTTACCTCCAAATCACCGAATTCGTTAGGATGATCCTCAAGTATTTCTAGGATTAAGGGTTCAGTAGCATTCTCTAGCACTTCCAAATATGCTTCTTCAGTCAAATTCGTGTTCAAAAATATAGGACCAGCAATGTAGTTTCCTACAATCCCTGAGCACACGTTTACTTTTGGAGGAAACTGGCTATGGCCTTCATGTGATACCAGAATGAAACGGAGTATTGTATTTCAAATACCGCAACAAAAATTTTCCAATTACTGGGTTCAGCTGTTAACCAGAAGAGAACTATCATTGAATCAGTTTAATAGTGACAACTTTTATAATCTAATCTTAGTGATGCTTTGATTTTGTTTCACAGTTTTGATAAGAGAGCTGCTCCGTGTAATTCCAGGCACGGCATCGCCAAGGTTTTTACTGGAGCTACTCTAGATTTGGCGGCAATTAAGTTAGAAGAGTCGCCATTGTTGTTTATCGTAAGTATAGACGCGTTCCGTATACGACTTGAGACGCGTCGTAGGAACCGTGTAAATCGTAAGTTTGCTGCTGTAGTCGTTTATTAATTTTCTGTCGTTTTTTTATTTTCTTTAATGCAAGGAGTTGGGGAATAAATTCATTTGTGTACGATGTCGTTTGGAAGGAGAGCATCCCATTGAACCTTCAACGACCAAACTTTTCTGAGAATAATTTTTGGAATAATGCTTATGGAGTTGATTAATCTCATTGGATTGCTTATTAAATAATCGTAGCAGCCAATAGCAATGAGAAAAAATTTCAAATCGACCAATAGCATCAAAATTGATGTGAGTTCGAAGAAACTTTACAATTAGTCATCTTACACAAACCAACGTGAGCACAAGATTTGGTCAAAGTTCGGCTAATTAACACATTAATGCCCAGTGATCTATTTATAGATCAGGAAGCATATTTTTTGTGGTAATTTGAGCCCCTTCATACAGATTTATGTGTTTCTAGATAATAGTAGATACCAAACCGCAATTCGTCTAGCAATCAAACTATTATATTTCACATTTTTTAGTGAACTGTCAGAGTGTTCAAACGTATCTTTTTGTCGTCATATGCCCCGTTAGTTGTTTATTGTTCCCACATCAATAATTATCGCGTAAGTATTATTTTAGCATTGAATTGTTATAGTCAAATGTCTCATTTATTAGCTATATGTAAGTTATTTGAACATTTATGTAAAGTTTTGAGTTATACTCAATAGAACCCCGCGATTTGTAAATAGCGTAAATTCAGCCAAGGGGTTGAAAAATGCTCCCGAAAAGAAGCCGACCCACTCCTGCTCCCCACCACTATGACGTCACGTCCCCATGCTGGCCCCATTCTACTAATGACTGTTCATCATTTTTAGAGTGTGTTGCGTTTTGTAGTTATTTCCTTTAATTGATATTTACCTCAGTACTGTAATATGTCACATTTGACTTACCAAATTAATCCTAACAATTTGGTTTCTAATCGTTTAACCTTATTTGATTTTGTGAATTAAAACGATTTGGCAATATTCTTTGGTCATTTTTGCTCATTTTCTTAACTCAAATCCACGTTTACATAGTGCGTGGATTAACTGCTTTTGTAATATAATGTCTTCCGTAATGTGATTGAAACAACCCGACAGTAAAAATTATTTACAACGGCGTCATGTGTAATAGGAAAATCAGGCTCTTCGTGAATGGCTAACTACCGTAGGCAATGAATCGCTCAGAATGCTGCTGGCAGGTGACTGTTTTAAGAGTGAATGTTTTCACAAGTTCATTCGAATTATTACGTCAGAGAATTCTCTCATTCTCGCATTTTTAGGGCGCGATTAACACCATCCGACATATTTTCGTTAAGTCCGCAGAAAATGCATATTTTAAAAACGAATTAAAATACAAAATAGATCGTCCCGCATTATCGGACATACATACAATGTGTCATTTGAACTGCTCCCGATACTGGTCTTCATTGATCCGTCAAATACGACACGAAACGGTGTACTAATACTTGATCCTTTTATTACAGAATGGTGCCGCAACCATTTATGTTGTTCAACTTCAAAATGTTGTGTTTAACTTCAGACTTGTGACCCATGTTTGGGTGTTCATTCAGGAATGCTGAATATTTTAATTTCAAGATTTTTATGTTTATTTATGTTCTAATGAATAGAATATTTTGAGTGTTTGATCACGAAAATTGCCTAATAGCGGTTTATTTGGTTTAAATAGTAAACGGGCAATGAAACGTGCCGATTCTCACGCGTATGCGTCGTTATGAATAAGTATTCATATGATAATCCATCTGACGTGTCGTCTGGGATTTCGCATTCCTTGACTTCCCAAAACAATTTCAGTTAGTGATCAATTGATTGTATGGCTAAATGACACATTGTATTTTTTTATTCTAAATACTCTAATTATCCAACCCAATTTTGTATTGCATAAACATGGTGGTGCACCATATTTACTTCGGTTTTGATTGGACCTGTATGCGCCATGTCCCAGCAAAGTTGAACCCCAATAAACATATCAATCGGTTCATTTTTATTGAACGTCGGATTGGCTAATTTAACGCGTTTGGGAATTTTTACTTGCGTAGTATTAAAAGCTATTTAAAGTAGGTTTTCAGTATTTATATTTAATACTAAGAATGAACAGGTTGCACTGAAATATTATTATTAATTTTATTAAATACACAAATAAAACGTTTAACTCGAGTAGGATTTGAACCTACGACATTTACTTTGCTAGAGTACCGCTCTAACCAACTGAGCTATTGAGATACAAGCCCCAATCGATGTAAATTTTTTTTTTATGTATGTGAACTGATGTAAATTCTGTATATAATGAAGTTCGATATATTTGATTTTAAATAAAGGTCAACCTCTCAATTTATATGTGACGTTGATTTATTTATACCGGCAATATAAGGTATAAAGGTTCTTTGATAGTTTAATACAAGTTTTTGAAAAGCCACCAAAGATAGGGTTGCCAACGATTGAGTACAAAAAAAGAAAATATTTTTTTCAATAAATTTATTTTCTTTATAAACTTATTCGTATACACGTTTTTTATGGATCTATAACTTTATTAGTGATTAGTGACATGTTATGATGTTAAGTATTCGCACACTTTGACGGACAATCACAAAGTTACGAGTCATATTCAAAAGTGGAAAGAAATATATTTAAAGGTTAAATCTAGGTTGCACAATACAAATAGTGTGCGAGTGTAAGAGTAACTTTGAAAACAGATAGTACGATTGATTGTTTCAGGCCATGTGATTTGATTTGTTAACGTGTGATATTTCCAAACCTCACCACACCTCACCAGTGTTGAGAACACATCAACACTAGATTGACTAGATCAAATTTTCACATGCCTTTACCTTTACACACAATAAAAATAGGGTTGTTAATTTACATTTCAAGTTTAGAGAGGAACTTTACCTTTTGTGCATTATTAAATAATTATTAATTCCCAAAATTTAAAAAGAGGACATTCATATAAATGATAAAAAACGAGAAAAAAAATTTTTCTTAAAAAAGAGAACATGTTCTCTTTAAAAGAGACCTATTGGCAACTCTAGCCAAAGATAAAAATTTAATTGGCAACTAAAATTTAATAACGCTCGGATACGCATATAAGTGCGATTGACAATATGATTTTAATATTTTTACAATTTTGTGAGCAATAGTGAGTAGTGAGTAAGCTAGCAGTATTGGGAGTTGGCTCTTGTCGATCTGATAAGTTACCAGAGTTTAGTAAATTGCTTTGTGTGATAATATGTAAGGTTTAGTTTATCTATCTCATTTATTCGGGATTCTACCGATAATTTTATTAATTCTGGACAATTATTTCTATAATGCTCCTGTTGAATTTTTGACGTCGGCCAGTAAGTTGCATAGAGCTCGCACATAATTTTTGATAATCAAACATTCATTCTCATAGCGTTGTTTAAGTACATAATTCAAGAGCTATGAAATAATTATCAGCTGACATATCCAGGTCTTGAACCAACGTCACTGTTACACTTCTTAGACAAGATAGTGAAATTTTTTAATATTGTTTAATTTGTTTTAATTATCCATTAATGAATTGAACCTTTCTATGGATGGCAATAACTGTTTGAATTGACCTAAAAATTGTGGTAGATTTACTCGAGGAAAATGAATGGATACTGGTTGTGATTGATCTGTAAATGAACTTGGTATACTAACATTAGCAGTGTTAATAGTGTTACAAATCGTCTTTGAATAAATTATTGAGCTAACGCCACACATTCAAAATATTGATCCTCAAATAAGTACCGCTATTGTTTTTGTTTATTGGTACCAAAGTTTTAATTTCAATTTGACTTTGAATCACTTAGTGCTCATAATTTCCAATTTTTGGTAATCGTAGCTGGGTACCGTTACCATTTCATGTATTGCAATATGATGCAAGCTTTGTAATCGTGGACTTAATCAGTCCACGTTCCGTTGCCAAACAGCTTAATTGATCATGCGACATTTGAGCGCGAATAGAATAGAATTCTTAGTTTTCGGTCTAATTAGTAATTCAGCAAAATTTGAATAAAATTGAGGAAGTAAATGTATGCACCACTTATAAAATAGTGGAAATTAAATAGTATAAAGGAATATCTGACCTTTACTCCTGTACCACGTAGGTGCATAACATGCTTGTTTCTAGTCCATCCGGTGTTCTGATTGGCCACCTGATGGGTATTTCATCTTTAAATTAATTTAGTTCCGAAAGAAGAGGTTGATTAGGTGTAACCATTAACTGATTTTATACCATTGGTCATTTTTTGTCTGTATAACGTTACTGTTATCATTTAATGAATTGAAATATGGTGCAAATTTTGTAATCGAGGACTTAATCATTGAGCGCGAATATAATAAATTGTTTTGATCTATGTACGGATATTGACTGACTTTTTAACATTGCTCGTTTTTAAAACATTCTAGTGGGTATAGCAGACTACAAAACGCGTATGTTTAACCAGTACATAATGGACAATTCTCAGTAAAAAGACCTAGTCGGATGTTGTTGCCTAACTCTTCGTCATGCAATAGTATATTGTTTAAGGAGCACGGAATGGTACTCATTTCCCATGAGTATGACGGTTGCAAGTCATACGAGTAGGAAATGAGTATTCTGTGCGAATTATGCCTTTTCTACGGCTGTTTGATAAATAAATTACAATAATTAAAAATTAATAATTAAAATATTAGTGTATTATTATATTATTTGATAAGTAATTGACATAAGGAGTATTAATTAAGTATAAACGAAATAGAACCAAAAAATTTATATAAATCATTAATTATTAATTATATTAACGGTTATATTGGTACAATTATTAAGAACAACTTGTCAGGTGTCTGGGCACTGTAATGTAGAATTTTGTTTAGTTGTAACAACTGAGGAGGAGCCTAGGATTTTGTTTACAACGTCCAATTTGTTTTTCACTGACTCGTCACTGTTGCTTTCAGCGACTGCAGTTGATTTTCAACCGCCATATCTCTTTAATGATGTTATATCTTCACCAGAATCAACTAGTATTGTTGACGATTTTCGAAGGCAATGTCCAGTGTATCATTCCAGATTTGGAATTTTTTAGAATGTAGGAATTTTTTTTTTCAGTGGAGCCAATTTTATTGATATCCACTCTTTGAACAGTGCATTTACCTTTCTGGTAATTGACAAAAAAGTAGTTTTCCTGGCAATTGTTTGGACGAAGATCAGCATATTTTTAAAAAAGGTGGTAAAAATTACTGTTATGGTAAATTTTCTACTAATTTTAGTTTTGGTTTTAGGTAATTTTATAACAGCGGATCCCAAATCTTCATAATTTGTAATTTGTGTAACTCGTCTCGTCTGCAGGCACCCATAACGCCCATAATCAAAATAATCTAAAAAAATATTTTTATCGTAACAAATTAAGTAGGCATTCATTTATTAATTATTAATATAAAAACTCTAAATAATCAATATAAAAAAAGGCGCGTCTATTCTGTGGTTCGAACCCACGACCACTTGATTGTAAAGCGAATGTTTTACCACTACACTGTGGGAGGTTGTCATAATTTAAAAAAAAGCTGTAACATTCAAACTGGAATAGTTTATTTAAACCTATGGGAAATAATCATTTCAAAATAATTATGAAAATAAAATATTAAATTTGCAAAATTTACCTTGTCTAGTAGATATACGTGATCTGGAGTATCTGTGATAAATTTGTTTAATACGTTTGTGCTGAAAATCTTTTATTTTTTTGGCGGGTAACAATCAGATTTCCTCCTTAAGAATGTGTTAAGATTAGGGCAATTTCCAATATCTACATTTATATATTGTTTAGCATCGTCCTTGACATAGAGTACTGCGCCCATAGCGTTGAGGCCTTCCACTTCTGTGACAATTCACTAATATATGCAAGTAACACATTTTCGGAATTCAAGTGGGTAGCATTTTTTGCTTGTCATTCATTAAAATATTTGTTGGCCTTTTCATGTTTTTTTCTCGAAATCTCTGGTATTCAGTTTAAGTAACTCCTGCAATATTCAGCGGGGTTAATTCTAATTCACTTTCACTGTTCATTTTTAAGTTTTATTTTATCACGATTTGACAAATCTACCAGTTATATTTTACCTAGGGGAATATTTTATGTTTGACATTTCATAGCATACTTGTTCCACACATACTTGTGTAACGGGAAAGTTCATGTATAAACTAGATACATTAGCATTGCACGTGCACACGCACACGTACACGGACACATACACACCCACACATACACACACAGATTTACATATAAAAAATATATATATATATATATATATATATATATATATATATATATATATATATATATATATATATATATATATATATATATATATATATATATATATATATATATATATATATATATATATATATATATATATGTTACGATCCATTTTAATCTTAATAAATTTTCAGGAAGTCGATCAATGCGGGCAGTTTGTTAAAGAAAAATCCTAATTACTGTAAGGCCAATATTTCGTTTCTAATTGAAACTTTATCAAAGCGTTCTAAAAACAATTAGTTACAATAGTAAAGTAAATTAGGTAAACCATACTTACAAAATTGCAGGTCTATAATATAAAACATTAAAGCTATTAGTCTCATAAACAACACCGTTTAATACCACAGCACAACAGTATATACGAATTAGTATCACAGTCTAACACTCTAATACTTGAAAAATGGAACAATCAATTTTATATATATGCATAGCGTAGTAATTGAAATTTAAAGCTATTTCTATCTATTTATCTTTCTTATGCCAATTCAGTAAACCAATATATATATATATATATATATATATATATATATATATATATTAGTAAGACTTTTTATGTCACTTCTGCAATTCATTACTTCGGTGTTCTGTAACATATGGCACATTTCTAAGCATGTTCTTCTATTGTAATTATTGTCTGTCACTAAAACTTTTGTGTCTTCATATTTGATGGAGTGATGCAAGTTATTGACGTGAGAAGTTAGGTCACAAGCATGAGGTTTAACTTTGCAATCGGTTTTATGTTGAGCCAGACGTTTTTTTTTTAATTTCTGAGAAGTCTGTCCTATATACACCAATTTGCAATTATTACAAGGTATACTATACACCACACCAAGTCTGTTCAGTAATCTCAAGGACACTACTCAGTTACTTCAAAAACATGATGTGATGTATAGTATACCTTGTAATAGTTGCAAATTGGTATATACAGGACAGACTTCTCAGAAATTAAAGAAACGTCTGACTCAGCATAAAAGAGATTGCAAAGTATATGCTATGTGCCCTAATTCTAGTCAATAACGATTCTATCAAATCGCAGACACAAAAGTTGCAGACAATAATAAAAATCTTAATGTCTATATAGAACATCGAAGCAATGAATTAGCTAATATATATATATATATATATATATATATATATATATATATATATATATATATATATATATATATATATATATATATATATATATATATATATATATATATATATTATCTAAACGTGTTAGACTATTACTACAATATTAAAATAAATTAGGTTGGTTTACCTAATTTATTTTAATATTTATAATATTTAGAACGCCTTGATAAAGTTTCAATTAGAAACGAAAAATTGGTCTTAAAGTAATTAGGATTTTCCTTCAACAAACTGCCCATATTGACCCACTTCCTGAAAATTTGTTAAGATATATATATATATATATATATATATATATATATATATATATATATATATATATATCATATACATATATACGAAATCACGACGAACGCCACGGAGTTTTATGAGAAAACGGGATATATTCTTGGATTTTTGGGTGAATAATTGCTACAGAAACAGGCATTAGTCAATCAACTGTCTCCAGAATTTTAAGGAAACACAAATACCTCCAATATTATATTCAACTTCATCAAAATTTATGTGGAACGGATTATGAAGGACGAATTGTTGTTTGTTCAACAATCCTCGAAAAAATCGGCGAAGAATATAATTTTGATCAATACGTGTTGTTTACCGATAAGGCAACGTTTTTTAACAATGGCCATGTTAATCGTCAAAACTACTATTATTATGAAACCAAAAATATGCATTTATTGCAAACGACAGATCACCAGAACCGATGGAGTATTAATATGGTGGAAAAATGGGCGATCTTCGACGGCACTTTAAATGGTAACAAAATGGTAGATCGTGTCTCTGCACATTTTTCATAACATGCAAGGGAATACTTAGACCGAAAATTTCATAACAATGGATCGGAAGAGGTGACCCAATTAACTGGCCTCCTAGATCTCCAAACCTCACTCCGATGGATTTCTTTTCATGGGGATATATTAAAAATCTAGTGTATACTACTCCTCCTACTACTGCAGAAGGCATGGTAGACCGAACTAAAATGCATTTAGAACCGCCACTCCTGTTATTTTACAAAATGTAAGATGTTCGCTTGAAAACAGGGCGTGCGTGCGTGTATCTGTGGGTGTTGGTCGGGTGTAGTTGTGGTTGTGGGTGTGGGTGTGGGTGTGGGTGTGGGTGTGGGTGTGTGTGTGGGTGTAGGAGTGGCTCTGTGTGTGTATCTGGGCTATTTCTCCATGTCTCTAAATTACAAAGGTATCACTAACGTAGCTATATCAAATTAAAAGATTTTTAGGTACATTTTGTTGTGTTAAATTGGTCAGGTAATTAGCTACCACTGGACTAAAAGGACTTCTACGGGTACACCAATAACGATTATTATCATTTACTAAAGACGAGAACTTTAATTTTTTTAGAAACGTTTGAATCTGTAAAAAGTTATTAAAAATACAGGATTACATATCTAAAATATTAATATTTGAATTATAGACGAAAATCGAGAATGTTTGCATTTTCATACGTATTATTTTTCGTTCTTACGGTATCCCGGAAAATAGCTTTAAGTATGTCACCCGGTAAAAATATAAAAAATTCGGAATTTTTTTAGTTGATTAAATCTAACTGGAAATCTGTAAAGTAATTTACCTAATATTAATTACTGTTCTGGTCAATTTTAGAGGAACTTCCGTAATATGCCAAGGACATGAATTACATTCGAATCTTTTGTATTAAGTTGGTAGTTGTGCTTTGAAATGAAAGTTATTTGTCACATAACAGATTTCAAGAGCTCGATGAATATTATTTATCATTACTTGTTAAATCTGGAGCTTAGTTAATGTTTAAATTGCTATGATAAACACTTTTGGAACATTAAAATTAATATTTTGTAAATTTACATTCTAAAGCTCCATTTTAATTATAGCACATAAATTAAAATCAATTCTCGGGTTCATTCCATTATAAATGTTATAGCGTGGAAAATTTAAAATATAATAAAAAGTTGATACATTTTATGATTTTGTGCATACTGAATGCCGCTTCAATGAAAACTTGTTTTTATGAGGACGAAGACCTAATCTGGCCATCATTGTCAGCAAAGTGAGTTGTAAAATCAGAGAAAAGTTTTACTGTATATCTTTTGTTAGGTTGTAAAATACGGTTATTGTATCGCTTTTGTTAAAACTGGAAGTACGGCCATTTTACTTAAAATCAACAAAGAACTTTGATGATTTATTTGTTCCAAAATTAGCAAACTCAGGTATCGAGAGATTGATAGCAATTGGGAGAATGCTTGCAAGCTTATTGCTATGCCAACCTTTCCAAATTAGGGGATCTCTGTTACTGTGACCATTTCCTTATTATACTACAAATAAAAATTACAACAAAGATTCATTTGCATTTTATGAAACATTTAATATCTTTAAATTTCCTGACAATTATGGTTTAATAAGTTTAGATGTTGTTTCTCTGTTCACTAGTACAACACTTAACTTAAATTAGTAACCATTGGAATGGAATTTATAATAATTGTAATTTAAGTTTAAAATGTTTCTTGGAAATTGTTACCTATATTTGTGATTTAAATACACTTTCTTTTAATAATAAATATTACAAACAAATTTTTGAAACTCCGATAGGTTCTAAAGTATGTCCTATTACATCACATGATGTAATGGACGATATTATTTCTGATGTTTTATCTAAATTACCATTCCAATTACCTTATTTAATGAAATACTTTGATGACATAATTTATAGTATTCCATCAGATAAACTCAAATTAACTGTGAAAATATTTAATTCATATGATTCTAACCTTCAGTTTACGATTGAAGAAGAAATTGATAGCAGTGTTCCATTTTTAGATATAAAATTAATCAGAAAATGTAATACTTGATTGGTACATGAAACCTACAAATTCAGACAGATTTTTTAATTATTTTTCTTTCCATGAGCATAAACCAAAAATTAATTTAGTATTATGTTTCAAAAATAGAAGGGTCTATATCACAACGGCCACTGATCATAACGGCCACCCCGGTTTTTGTTATTGCATAACTCCCACCTTCATCATAACGGCCACTAATATTATTTGATCATAACGGCCACCTTGTTCACAACGGCCACTCTTTCAATTGATCACAACGGCCACCTTGATCACAACGGCCAATTTTACAAGTTAATCATAACGCCCACTGTGATCATAACGTCCACTCGTACTCATTATCATAATGGCCACCTTGATCACAACGCCCACCGACGCCATAAGTGGAAAACGTCATACGAGGATGATCACAACGGCCACCATGATCACAACGGTCAACTTTACAAGTTGATCATAACGGCCACCGTGATCATAACGTCCACTCGTACTCATTATCATAACGGCCACCTTGATCACAACGCCCACCGACGCCATAAGTGGAAAACGTCATACGACAATGATCACAACGGCCACCATGATCACAACGGCCAACTTTACAAGTTGATATCATAACGCCCAATCTTACTAATGTTCATAACGGCCACCGTGATCACAAAGGCCACCGATGCCAGTTGACAGAAACGCCCAACAACGATGATCCCAAACGGTCACTTTTACTCGAATCGTGATCATAACGGCCAAAAGTTGTTCTTCATAAAATAGTTAGACCCTCTTTTGGGGTCTGTTCCACCAGAATATGAAGTAGTAGGTAAGGTTTTTTCATTACATCTTTTTAGAAATTGTTTTTTGACACTTCTTACTTCACAAATGCTTTCACTGTATATCAATTTTATTATACAAATACGTATGTAAGTCACCCATATAGTAAATGAAACCTAATTGAAGTTACTCATACGTACGTCTCATTTCAGATGAAATCCAAGAAGTAGAAGATATACCTGATGATGAGCACGAAGAGGAAAATTGGAGAGAAAGCGCACCTAAAGCCTCTCAAATATCTAATCATGCTACTTGCATTATCTGCAAAGAAAACGTGCCAACAACGGTGTTGCTCCCATGTAAGCACTTTGGGTTATGCGACGATTGTACAGAACAATATAAAGTCAGAAACATGCAACATCAGAGACCGGACGAAGAATTAGGTTATGTCATAGACTACTCTGTTTGTCCTCTAGACAGAACCACGATAACAGAGTTTTTGCGTATTGTAAGCTCTTAATTGGATATGTATGCATAAATTAATAAAAAAATTATTACACATTTTATGTTTTGTTATATTGTACTCTCGTTAGTCTTTCTGTATCAAAGAAGAAAGTAAACTGAAAGTCAGAATGTGAAGATTTGAAGTAATGAGTAATGAAGTCTGCTTGAACACATACATATCTTACTTGCATAAACACGTATAGATAAGATAAAAATTAGGTATCACATAGGGTGTCTGACACCGTTCATTACAAGCTTATTGAGCTCTGGCCAAAATAATATTTTAAACATTTAGAATGCGGTATACTCGGCTGCATTCTCTTCAACTAAAATATCTTCAGATTTCTAACGCTACCTATTTTTAAGCTTTGGAAAGTACTTCGATTGCCTAAATATACTGAAAATATTTATGGAGTACAATTTTTTTTCCAAATATTTTTAAATCCTTCCGTTTAATTTTGTTTATTTCGGAGTAGATATACGCTTTAATCGAAAAAAAGCTGGGTTAGCTATGAAGTACGGCTCCACTAAGCCTATCGGAGCTCCAGAAAATACGTAAACTAATTTCAATGAAAAAAAGCTATTAGCCAATAAGAGTCCATTAAATGCTATACGTACAATGTGACTACAACAATATATTTGAACAATTTGACATTTGTTATTGCATAATGTTGTCATTTAAATATAAATCGGAAACTACCGGTAAAGACGTACAGTTATACTTTTGCATGTGTTTGTACTGATAGAAAGTCAGCTCCCCCAAATACTCCTTCTCAAGGATAGGGTGTCCTGGCGGAACTACAATTTAAAAATTGGCGTCGTGATCAAGGCGACCGTTATGATCATCATCCGACTAAGAGTGGCCGTTTGTGATCATCGTTGTTGGGCGTTTCTGTCAACTGGCGTCGGACGCCGTTGTGATCACGGTGGCCGTTATGAACATTATTAAGATTGGGCGTTATGATCAACTTGTAAAGTTGGCCGTTGTGATCATCGTCGTATGATGTTTTCCACCACTGGCGTCGGTGGGCATTGTGATTAAGGTGGCCGTTACAATAATGAGTAGGAGTGGACGTTGTGATCACGGTGGCCGTTATGATCAACTTGTAAAGTTGGCCGTTGTGATCGTCGTATGACGTTTTCCACTTATGGCGTCGGTGGGCGTTGTGATCAAGGTGGCCGTTATGATAATGAGTACGATTGGACGTGTGATCAAATAATATTAGTGGCCGTTATGATCAAGGTGGGCGTTATGAAATAACAAAAACCGGGATGGCCGTTATGATCAGTGGCCGTTGTGATCAGGTCCCAAATAGAATAACCAAATTTTGTAATTAAAAATTATCATTAATTTTATTAAATACATAAATAAAAGTTTACCTCGAGTAGGATTTTTGCAATTATTCGTTCATAACAAAAACTTATAATAATTTTTATTTATGTATTTAATAAAATTAATAATAATTTTTAATTACATATTTACCTTTGAACTTATTCGTTCATAACAAAAAGTTATAATAATTTAACCAAAATTTGTCATTCACAATTTATTAATAAAAATTTAATGATCTTAAAATAAGTATTTTTAGAAAATCCATATCCTGAAAAATTGTGAATTAAAACTATTGCTTACTAATCATTTAATTCAATATTCTAATAATACTAATAACGCTAACATTGATCATAAAAGTTGTTTAACTTTTCCACTTACTTCGTTACATCGAAGATTATAAACATTTTTAAAAATATATTAAATACATAATATAAAAATACAACAGAACCTGTTAACACATTATAAACACTATTTTGAAAATTAAAAGATGTAACACCTACTTTAAAGAAATCTAACATGGTTTACAAAATTAACTGTCAGTATTGTAGCTACATAGGGCAAACTTCCCGCAATTTGGACTTAAGAATAAATTATCACAAAGGTGATTGCAGACTTCGCAAAATTTCTCAGAACATTTTTAAAATTAAAATCATTCTTTTGATTTTAAAAATCCCAAAATTCTAAGAAGTGAAAAACGATTAAACAAAATACTTATTTTAGAAATAACCATTAATAAAAAAAAACGAATGTTGATCGTTTGGATATCATTGGATATTTTAAATTATTATAAGAACAAATATTATTAATATTAGATAGTAAACTTAGTTATATACATTTACGAATGTATGTTTGTTCGAGTGTAAGTAGAAGACACCTCAACTTTCACTTTTGTGATGTCATTTGACATTTCCCAGGGGTCTGCTACGTGGGAGACCCCTATGGTTTCTTTCCGGAGGCCTTTTTCATCCCTAATTATTTTTATACGCTCACGTGTGAGACCATATTTTCCACCCCTATGGTTTCTTTTTGAAGGCCATTTTCATCCCTAATTATTTCTGTTTTTACTCGCTCACGTGTAGGACATGTTTTTTCTCCCCTATTTTACGACCGCCCACGTGTAGGACGCGTTCTTTTTACCCCTATGGTTTCTTTTCAAGGGCCAACCCTTGATGGAATTTTCAACCCTAATTAGAGTCTTTTTGACAGAAATTTTTTGTACTTGCTCACGTGAGGGGCATATGCTGGTCTTCGGTCTGGTATTGGACTTGGGGTTGGTCTTGGACCTGGAGTTAGTCTTAGGGTTATTTTTGATGTACAGCTTTAACCCTAATTAAGGTCATTTTGCTTGTATTAAGAGCAGTGCCCCTAGAAGTTAGGCAAACGCACACGCATACAATGTTGGAAATTGCATAATTACCCTAATAAGGTATTATTATTAAAATTATCGATCCTATTGTTTTAAAATGGTCATATGCTATTGGGTACGTTCGGATAATCTTTTGTCTACACGAGAGATTTATTTATACGTTGTATTTCTAATAAGGAGGTGCTTGTAAGACACGTGTAGGGCTTCGCAACTTGTTCTCGGGCCTTCGCCCCCTGGCTGGAGATGGTATGGGAACCCTAACCTTATAAGACAAGTGTAGAGCTTAGGTTCTATCGTGGCCCCCTTGGTGCAATTGTATGCGGGTTCTAACTTAATCTTACAGATGTAGGCCTTCGCCCTGTCATACAAAATTGCATTCTAATAAGGAGGCCCTGGCCTTGTAAGACAGGACTTGTATCAGGGTCTGAGCCATGGCCCTTTTGAGTTAAAATTGATTTTAGTGCGATCTAGTGGCGTATAGACTAATGAACATTTTATATAATAGAAGTTGATAATGCACACCTCTCTCTTGCTTTATCTCGTTTCTCTCTCTCCCTCTCTCTCTTTCGGCTCTTTCTCACACACACACACACACACACACACACACACACACACACAAACAAATCAATCAATTAATCAATAAATCTCAAACAAATCATGCTCGATCATATCACCCAGATCAATCTATCAAGCGAAATTATGTCTTACAGTTTGCGGAAACCAGATTACAGTCCAAAACTGAATACATTAAAGTCGAATTAAATATGACGTGAAATAATAAATAATTTCTACCCTAATGCAATGATGCTTTATGTATAGGCACCACTTATACATTCGGAAAATTATATCTGATTTATTTGCATATTCAATTACATACACACAAAATTGTTTCATAGAAACGTGTTCGTTAACTGTTATAAAAACCCTATTAAAAAGACCGGAAAGTAATAATTACTTGTATATAATAAAGAGTTAAATTAAATTAACATGTTTTTAAGAATATCAAACTGATATAATGGAAATAAAAGGCAAAAGGTTTTAACGGTTTTATTATTATACGTGAATTAACAATAACTACAAGTTTAAAATCCACAAATACGTACCAACTACTTGTAGAGCTGATCTTATGTCGTCATCCTATAAGAGTAATAAAACATTTTAAAAACCTTTATCGACATTTTTGTTAGCAATATCAGGTAAAAACATATATATATATATATATATATAATATATATATATATATATATATATATATATATATATATATATATATATATATATATATATATATATATATATAATAAACGCTTACCTGTAGAGGTGTTTTTCGTTCAGTTGTTCTAATAATGATAACCATATGTTGTGAAATATTTTTGTTATACAACGTGTCCCCATGTAGTCCCACTAAAACACGCTTTATGAATGGTTGGATATAAACTGGCTATTACATCCCGATCATTATCTAATTTAGAAAGTAATACACAAAATCTGATTATTGCTACACTCGCACACTCGCACACCCGCACACTCGCACACTCGCACACTCGCACACTGCACACTCGCACACTCGCACACTGCACGCACACTCGCACACTGCACACTCGCACACTGCCACGCACACGCACACTCGCACACGCCACACTCGCACACGCCACACTCGCACACGCCACACTCGCACACGCCACACTCGCACACGCCACACTCGCACACGCCACACTCGCACACGCCACACTCGCACACTCGCACACTCGCACACTCGCACACTCGCACACTGCACACCCACATGCACACGCACCACTCGCACACTCGCACACTCACGCACATCGCACACTCGCACACTCCACACTCGCACACTCACACACTCGCACACTCGCACACTCGCACACTCCACCACCGCACACTCCACACTCGCACACACTCGCACACTGCACACTCCACACCTCACCACACGCACACTCCAGCACTCCACCTCACACTCACACTCACACTCCACACTCAGCACACTCCACACCACACTCACCACACTCACACACTCACACACGCACACACTCACACACTCACACACTCACACCCACACACTCACACACCACCACCACACACTCACACACTCACACACTCACACCACACTCACACACTCTCACACTCACACACTCACACACTCACACACCACACACTCACACACTCACACACTCACACACTCACACCACACACTCACACACTCACACTCACACACACATCACACTCACACACCACACACTCACACACCACACTCACACTCACACACACTCACACACCACACACTCACACACTCACCACACACTCACACACCACACCACACACTCACACCACACCACACTCACACACGCACACACGACACGCACACGCACACACGCACACGCACACGCGCACACGCCACACGCGCACACGCGCACACGCGCACACCGCGCACACCCACGCACACGCACGCACACGCACGCACACGCACGCACACGCACGCACGCACACGCACGCACACGCACACGCACGCACACGCACGCACGCGCACGCACACGCACGCACACGCACGCACACGCACGCACACGCACACACGCACACACGCACACACGCACACACGCAGACACGCAGGCACGCAGACACGCAGACACGCAGACACGCAGACACGCAGACACGCAGACACGCAGACACGCAGATACGCAGACACGCAGACACGCAGACACGCAGACACGCAGGCACGCAGACACGCAGACACCAGACACGCAGACACGCAGACACGCAGACACGCAGACACGCAGACACGCAGACACGCAGAGACGCAGACACGCAGACACGCAGACACGCAGACACGCAGACACGCAGACACGCAGACACGCAGACACGCAGACACGCAGACACGCAGACACGCAGACACGCAGACACGCAGACACGCAGACACGCAGACACGCAGACTCGCAGACACGCAGACACGCAGACACGCAGACACGCAGACACGCAGACACGCAGACACGCAGACACGCAGACACGCAGACACGCAGACACGCAGACACGCAGATACGCAGACACGCAGACACGCAGACACGCAGACACGCAGACACGCAGGTAGCTTAGTTAAAGATAAGAAGGTAGGAACGGGCGTAGGATTAGCTTACGCACAGATGCGATTGCCGCATCTTAGACAATACGATTTAGGACGGGTGCGGGAATAGCCCGTACACAGGCACCTGCGGTGTCCTTAATTAAAGGACGAGGAATAGCCGAGTACAGATGAGGCGAGCCGCCGCCTCGGCGACGACTCCAACATCTTAATATAGGTAACACGAGGGAGGAGGCAAGCGGAGCAGCGTGTTGTTTATTTGATTCAGGATTGCTTGCACAGGGTTTCACACTACCCCGGAGCTCGGCGAGCCCCTTCCCTACCCTAGTTAAGGAGCATTATTGTTGAATCAGGAATGTAAGCATTTCTACAGGGCGTTGATTGGACACCTGGAGGAATGTCGATAAAATACTACTTGTAAAATATCGATTATGGGACAATAAATATATATTGAATTGAATTGAATTGAGACACGCAGACACGCAGACACGCAGACACGCAGACACGCAGACACGCAGACACGCAGACACGCACACGCGCACACGCGCACACGCGCGCACGCGCGCACGCGCGCACGCGCGCGCGCACGCACGCACGCACGCACGCACGTACGCACGCACGCACGCACAGACGCGCGCACGCACGCACGCACGCACGCACGCACGCACGCCGCGCGCACGCACGCACGCACGCACGCACGCACGCACGCACGCACGCACGCACGCGCGACGCACGCGCGACGCACGCCGCACGCTCGCACGCACGCACGCACGCACGCACGCACGCACGCACGCACGCACGCACGCACGCACGCACGCACGCACGCACGCACGCACGCACGCACGCACGCACGCACGCACGCACGCACGCACGCACGCACGCACGCACGCACAGCACGCACACGCACACGCACGCACACGCACGCACACGACGCACACGCACGCACACGCACGCACACGCACGCACACGCACGCACGCACACGCACGCACACGCACGCACACGCACGCACACGCACGCACACGCACGCACACGCACACACGCACACACGCACACACGCAACACGCAGACACGCAGACACGCAGACACGCAGACACGCAGACACGCAGACACGCAGACACGCAGACACGCAGACACGCAGACACGCAGACACGCAGACACGCAGACACGCAGACACGCAGACACGCAGACACGCAGACACGCAGACACGCAGACACGCAGACACGCAGACACGCAGACACGCAGACACGCAGACACGCAGACACGCAGACACGCAGACACGCAGACACGCAGACACGCAGACACGCAGACACGCAGACACGCAGACACGCAGACACGCAGACACGCAGACACGCAGACACGCAGACACGCAGACACGCAGACACGCAGACACGCAGACACGCAGACACGCAGACACGCAGACACGCAGACACGCAGACACGCAGACACGCAGACACGCAGACACGCAGACACGCAGACACGCAGACACGCAGACACGCAGACACGCAGACACGCAGACACGCAGACAGGTAGACACGCAGACACGCACACACGCAGACACGCAGACACGCAGACACGCACACGCGCACACGCGCACACGCGCACACGCGCACACGCGCACACGCGCACACGCGCACACGCGCACACGCGCGCACGCGCGCACGCACGCACGCACGCGCGCACGCGCTCACGCACGCGCGCACGCACGCATGCGCGCACGCGCACGCGCGCACGCACGCACACGCACGTACGCGCGCGCGCACGCACGCGCACCACGCTCGCACGCACGCACGCACGCACGCACGCACGCACGCACGCACGCACGCACGCACGCACGCACGCACGCACGCACGCACGCACCCACCCACCCACCCACCCACCCACCCATACACCCACACACACACACACACACACACACACACACACACACACACAAAGCTTAGCGTTTGAAAATATATTATTATTATTATAAACAACAATACCTTATTTTTATTTAATAACAACCTTTATCGGTCTTCTTCTTCTTCTTCTTGAACCGTAATTCGTCGCTATCATCATCATGGTTTTGAGATTCGTCCTTCTCCTCTACCTCATCGCTCTTCTTCCTCTTCTGTGAATCGTCACCATCACCTTGAATGTGAGATACATTCAGCTCATCCACGTCATCGTTTCCATTATTATCTTGAACGGTTAT
The DNA here is from genome assembly GCA_036346205.1 of Vesta saturnalis. Classification (NCBI taxonomy): domain Eukaryota; kingdom Metazoa; phylum Arthropoda; class Insecta; order Coleoptera; family Lampyridae; genus Vesta; species Vesta saturnalis. Next base: position 4,430,613 of record JARFJB010002109.1, read on the forward strand.
GTTGTAATAGTTTATTAACAAGTCAGATGTTGGCTCATAAGCAGAAGAATACATCATAATAATGCTCACTCGATGACAGTTACACTTTAAAGAGCGAAACAAATGAGAAACGAGAACGCTGCTAACCTAGGGCCTTGTGCGCTGGTGCACTTGTCAATGTTCGGGTAGAATCGGTTATCTTCGAGGGAAGTTTGAATTATTGACCTAACCACACTCTAATATCTACCCTAGGGGTAGCCGTCTTTGGAGAAAATACCTAAGCCATAAAAAAGGAGTTTAGATTTATAAACATGCCCCTCGCGCAATCTGTGATAAAATTCAGTTCGGGTGGATTCTAACATTTCTTGGGTGATGCTGTTTAAAGAGTCTGTAATTTCAAATTTACAAACAGTAGGCATAATTGTACTTTCTGATGGAATTGGCCTTTTTTCAAAGGAAAAAGCAAACTTGCCCATTAGTTCTTGTGCAGTGCTTCCTGAATAATACCACTTAATAATCTATACTTTTTCTTCAGTGAAAGACATGAGTATTGTGTCGGACTTGCAAAAACACTGATTTTCAATTCTCGTTGACAATAGCAATTAAATGTGTCATTGAACGTGAACTGGTTGTACTGTCTTTGTTTTATTTATTATAAACCAGACCCGTAATAATACCTTTCCATACCTATATATATATATATATATATATATATATATATATATATATATATATATATATATATATATATATATATATATATATATATATATATGAAGTTGATGTTCTTCCGGGCTTGGTCTCGCGTAGACTCTTCTCTATGGTTCTTAAAAGAACCGATGTTGAAATGACGACGTTTCGGCATAATCTCATCTGCCATTTTTAAGTCTTCGTGTTCTGCTCCTGGTAACTCGAACTGAGTGATATGTTCGATTGGGACGGAAGCAGTTCGTTGTATCGGTGGAAATCGAATTCCAGTCCGTCGGGAAGTGGGATAGGATTAGGCATTGTAAATGTCAGAGAGTAATCGAAGGGCTGGATGGGGTAGGTGCCGCAAGGTTTTACTATTTACGTCATGACCTAGAGCTGAATTTCTTCCTTTTTTAAAGTACGCGTTGACCTAGGCGGGAGTGATGGAGGCATAGAAGGGTTCCTCATTATCCAGTTGGATTTTGTGAAGGTTAAGGGTATGGAATTCTTCCAGGCGGCTCTTAAGGTATGCACTGAACTGATTGTTGAATTGCGAATTGGGTCTTTTATTTTGAGTTGTCTAATAAGTAAGTACGTGTTCTTTTAGTGCAAATTTCGTTTTATTCAGTACTATTTTATTTGATTTTATACTGAAATTAATCATCAGATATTATTGTGTTTTATTAAATGCACAAACAAATACAACTGTTTATTAAGATTACATGTTGTATTACACAACACGTCAATATAATGGTTTCTTAAATAACACCAATAAATCCTGTGCAACAGCAACAGCATACCTGTCATTATTAAATGCACCACGGACAAAATCAGCAAAATCTCAAAAAAGCATAATATTAAGACTACGTTTAATACCTACCAGAGAATAGGTAGTATTCTTCCGAAACCTAGGACCGAAGAGGAACTGGAAGGGCAAGGGGTATATGAAATACCACGCTTAAATTGAGAGGTCCGATTCGGGAAAACCAATAGACTAGTGAACTTCCGAAGAGCACACCAAAGCGCCGTAAAGTAACGACAAACATCTTTGGTTCAACATGTAATAAGTACATTGTACAACTTTGTTTTGAAAACACCAAAATTATTGCAAATATCGACATATTCCAGAAATGATAATACGAGAAGCCATAGAAATTGAGAAACGACCTAACAATTTAAACATAAGGGACGATGCAACGAGACTAGCTACAAGGAAACCTGTATGAAAACAACAGAAATAACTAAAGTAAAAGTCAACTCTAACTCCGGAAAAAAGGAAAAGTGAAACAAAGTTTATATACTTTCCTGCAGAAAGTAGAAAAGTGTATAAACTTCAACCAGAAGCAGATAAAGTAAGTTTTTTTCATTACTCGATCAAGAAGTAAAAGGCTCCAAAATTGCTAGAGTGAGTGACTTGACAAAACGTCCTCCCATCCTCCAGATTCTGTACCCTGATTGGAGGCCTAAGGCTCTGTAGTCTGATTGGTTCCTTTTGTTTGTTTGTGGCACCTTCTAGCGGTATATTTTTAAAACTAATGAATGGTTTCTATAATAGAGGTTGATCGTGGCTCCACCATGTGGCATATTTTTAAAAGATGTAGGTCCCTGTAATTGTTATGTCGCGAAAGGGTGAAATTTGAAATAGTATTCTAATAATGAGGGCCCAATTCAATCTCGCTATAGGTCTCTGGAACTTGCTCTCAGGTCTTCAGCCCTGTTCGGGTCCCCTTTTTTATTATGGCGAGAAAACTAGAAAATTGAACTAGTAATCTAACGATGGGGCCCAAACTCACAGAGAGTCTTAGTCATACTTCATTGAATTTCACGGGCCCCCTTTCCGCAATTAATATATAATAAATAAAAAGATAAAAAGTTTTAATAGTTTGTTAGATAGAAATCAATAACTGTAAAGCATAAATCTACAAATGTGTGCACGTAATGTTATTGCTTTTAAAGTAGCGTAACTCTCATACCTTTATCTAATTAACTAAACAAACGGTTTGAGATGGAGTCTAGAGAATAACATCTGACGCTATTGAAGAGTTGGTTTATGACGGCAACCTATAAGGATAATATGTATTAAAATTATTAATAGCATTTCTTTGTCAACAATATCAAATAATATATATATTAAAAATAATAGTCGTACCTTAAGACATTAGGAACCTATTGAAATTCCCGAAAAGATATATATCAAAATTTGCATCCGTTACGATGAACGCGTAGTTTAACCACATACTCAATTTAGACGATATTTAAAAGAAACTAAATCACCATTTTGATATTAAAGGATAAGAAAGATAAAAGTAAAATAATACCGATTATTTTAAATACAATATTATCGAAAAAAAAATCTCTATAATAATAAAACATCCTTAATGAGCTTTACATAAACTCGCTAATTAGGTAGTTACACAAAAAGTGAATGTGAGAATTTACACCTGATCGCAAAAAATAAATAAATTCGGTGTGAGTTTACATACAAGTATCTTCTCGAAAATATTCATTACAATCGTCAAGTAATATCAAAGTAAATTGTGTGTTGATCTAACACCAGTTCCTATCAAAACATCTTGGTTATAGAAACAAGATTTAAAATTCTAGTCTAAGGTTTTGATTTGAAATCAATCCTGTCACAAGGACCTTAAATTTATAAACAAAATGTAATTGGATAACTAAAAAGATAAAGGAAAAATCTAATATTGGCCATACCACTGATTTTCGAAACAATTCATAACATTGTATTATCTACAAAAATCTCTTATGCGTTCGAGCAAAACACACTAATAAGTTAATTACATAAAAGGTTTGGTCTTCCACAACTCACGAAATCTAGCTACATTTTTATTTATAGAAATAATAATAATAATAACCTCTAACATATGAATGTTGATTTAAATACTGTTAAAAGAATGCGTATTATTTGCATAATATAGATATCGCCATAATGCTTTAAATACAACAACTTCTACCAACATCTTACATTTAGAAATAAGATTTAAAATGCAAGTCCAAAATGCTGACTTGGATTAGCTTACAGCTTGCAAAAACCAACTTGTAGTATGTACATTTATAACCAAACTAGAAATCAGGCCTCCATGTTATTTTACATGCAAGTACTGTTCTATCGGAAATATTCATTACGTAATATGTCGTTATAACCCTATACGATAATTATCGTATAACAGTCATTGTCCTACAATTCATTAGAAAACCTGCTCTATTCAAACGTTTTAAGCTTAATAGATACTATTTATAGGTACTATTTAAATCTAAAGAATCATCATCATTAGAAGTGTTAATCAACACAAAACCATTCATTGTAAGTTGATTTGAAACTAGCCATTGTCAAGAGGGCATTAAATTTATAAACAAGCTTCAAGAATTCATATCAACCCGATCGTCTTATTCGACTAACCAGTATGCTGACCTGAAACCAGTTTTAATGAGATTATAAGATGTTGATTTTAAGCAAATCCGTAAATATACTGTAATCACCCAATTATTAAATCAAGTGTCAACAATTCATTTTAAACGGATCACTTCAGTTGACTTATCAGCTTCTACCGACTAACATGTTTTCAGAATGCTTTGATTTGAATCAAAAAGTTTCACTGCGTATACAAGAAGGCTGAAAGCCAAAAGGGTGCTCGCAAATAAGATGGGGAAAACAAGATGACGGAAAGTCAAAAAGAACACCCGATTGCTAGCAATGCGTTTAGCATACGCTTAGATTCAAAGTGTCACCCCAAGGTACCGGTTATATACGGTATCAGCCAAAGAGGATTCTAGATATTGCTGCAGCTCTCAATTCAAGATGCTACTCGAGACCGGACAAAGTTACAGTTTTAAGGAACACAGGGTTCTGAGCACCGTGTCTAATATAGATTAGGCAGTTTGAGATTGTCATAAACCTTATTTACGTCTAATCTGGTTCTCAACTCGTACAGCTTATTCAAAATACAGGATGCACTTGACATTCATTTCCAGTTTTGATAACACACCTCATTTTTTATTTTAACTAATATCAGGTCAGCGAAGTAGTTATTAATACGTTTACAAGCAAATCCATAAACATACTTTAATTAATATTGGAAACGAGTTTAATATGGTAATCTGAAACCAGTTTCTATCAAAACATCTAGGAGATAGAAACAAGATTTAAAATTCAAGTCTACGATATTGAATTGAAACCCTGTCAAAAGGGTCTTAGATTTATAAACAAGTTTTAACGCACGAAGTCATCGTTTTTGAAAGTGAACAAATGCCTGGAGGCAAATGAAATCAACAACTAATACTTGTATCTGTCACACAAACCCCTTACTGGAAATGGTCAAACATCTGGGGACAATTTCGTCTTAGCACCTTTGTATGACTCATCTAATCATCATTTGAAATCAACATCTTAGACTTAAACTTGAATCTTGCCGCACCAAAAATACTGTAATTGCTCTAACAGTAATTGTTATTTTAAGCTCCGATGACGGGTTGCATGGAGATTTTTACAAGACACTTATTTATTCGCTCACATTGCAACTCTAATTAATTAGGCTCGCGATAGTTAATGCTCAGGCATTCTTATTTCACACGAACCACCGTGAAAATTTAAAATCCACAACAAATAATACAATTCTAAGATGTAGATTTGAAACTAACCTCTGTCAAAACGACCTTCGATTTATAAGCCATTTTCAACACACATTGACAAATTCCTGAAGAAAAATGAAATCAACATCGTAGACTTGCAACTTGAATTTTGCTTTGATGAAAATTACAGCAAATGTACAACTATGGCACACAAACTCCTTATTGAAAATGGTCAAATGGTTGGAGACAATTGTGTCTTAGCACATTTGTATGGATCACCGAACCAGCATCTGAGATCAACGTCTTAGATTTGCAACTTGAAGCTTGTTTCGCCAAAACACAGTAACAGTTATGTTGAACTGGAAATACGTAATAGGTTTTCTCTGCAGACGGGTTACATGGTGAGTGATATCTTACGCAATGTATTTATTCACTTACATTGCATGTCTAATTAATTTGGTTTGCGATAGGCAATCCTCCGGTATTTTTTTTTGCTTCAAACAAACACCCGTAGAAATTCAAAACCCACAAAAACTAATACAATAGCATTTCAAATTTTATCCATTACAATTACATGAACCTTCCATTAGTTCTAAAAATATTCCATTAGATGAAACTCCGCTGTTCTTCTTTTTGCTTTTTTGACATATTTTCGGCGGCTTGTTAGTTTATTTTGTTTCGGGGTTGCGTGACTATTGTTTATTTACTTATAGGTTGTACAGCGATTGCACTTTTACACATTTTATTGGTTATGTCCTCTTGAGCTGTCTGGTGTTGCGTTTATTCAGATCCATCTTTTCAACCTTCTCTAAACACCATACATTTCCAGATCCCAATTTAAACTTATTATCGTTAACAGTAATTCGTCTATGTTTGCAACAGCTGTTTGGGGCTTCTCGCAACTTTAGTGAAATCTTTCAGATCATAGCGATTTTACATATACCAGTGTAATGTGAAAGTTGACCTCGAGGGAAACCACTGACTCGCTGCCGGGGATAACACCGTAGTACAAGTTTTTGAGCATTAGCTGTATTCTATGAGTTGGTATGAAGTCACAGCATTAGTGTATTACTTTCAAATTGAAATAAAGTTTTGTAAGCCTAATCTTGTCTTATGAGTTGTTATGGTGCTCTAGTATTATAATGGTATTTGAAAGTTTTCCCTACATAACAATTACGCAAAACAACGCTTACTTTTAAAATATATCAGTAGATGAAGCCACGTGCAGCGTTGTTCCAAACTTTAGGTTTTCCCGCCTTCCGTTCCTCTTAAATATACCTCTAGATGGTACCACGATCAGACCCTATTATAGAAATCTACAATTAACTTTTGAAAAATACATCGATAGATGGCGCCACAAGCAAACCAACAAGTGGACCACTGCAACGGAGCTAAGACTGCTACAAGTTTAGTAGTCCTAACGGGGTATTGTGAGATGAGTATGGGGGTTCCATTATTAGAATACTGTTTCAAATTTTACACTATAGCAGTTAAATCTATTTTTAAAATATAATACTAGGTGAGCCACGATCAAAGGTCTAAAATACAAGTCTAAGATATTGATTTAAAACTACCTTCCGTGTAAAGGGTCTAAGACTTATAAACAAGTTTGAACACACAAAGCTATCGTTGTTTAACTCTACAACAGCGTCAGCTTTTACTCTATAGATTCGACCTCAGACAGTTTGTTTAGTTAAGTAGATACAGGTATGTGTCACGCCGTTTTAAAATCAATAACATTGTGTGGCGCGTATTTGTAGATTTAATCTTTATAGTTACTGATTTGCATCTAATAAGCTATTAAAACCTTTTATCCTTTTATTTCTGGTAAATCATTTGCGGAAAGGAGATCCGTACGATGCAATGCAGTAGAGCTAAGACCCTGTGACAAGATTAGGAGTCCTAGCGGTGTTTTATGGGATACTATGCGGGTTCTATTATTAGAATACTATTTCAAATATTCCCGCCATAACAGTTAAATTTATTTTTAAAATATACTACTATGTGGAGCCACGATTAACCTCTATTTCAGAAAACATTCATTAGTTTTAAAAATACACCACTAGACGGCGTCACAAACAATCAGGGGGCCTGGCAAGGGAGAACAAGTTTCGGAGTCCTATAGTTGTCTTATGAGATAGTATGTGCTACCCATTATTAGAATAATATTTAAAATTTCTTTTCCCGCCATAGCAAACAAGGGAGCCCGAACAGGGGCGAAGTTTTAAAAATACACCACTAGATGGCGCCACAAACAAACAAACAAACAGAATACAGAGCCTTAGGCCTCTAATGAGGGCACAGAACTTGGAGGATAAGTAGAGTCTATGGACAATCAGAAACCAGGGAGCGTGACCTAACTTTACGCCCTCCAATCAGAACGCTCACCCTGGGGCAGTATGCGCATGCAGCATCAATCATCTGGGAGTGGCGAGGTCATGTGAGGAAGGTCACGTGACACCCAATTAAAAGTGGTGGGGCGAGGTAACCCCCTTCTAACGCTTACCTACTATCATTGAAACTATCCTATTGACTAATGATGAGCTTTCCCTTATGGAGGAGAAATCAAGGTATTAGCGTGATTTATCTTTAAGTTACTATGCTTTCTCTAATTAATTCGTTTTGGTTTATATACGTTCTCACATTGTATGATGTCAATATGGTTATTGTTGCTCTATATTGGTTTAAGTAATTATTATGAATCTAAATAATTACTAAAATCATTTCCATAAATGTAAAATAAAATATGATATTTAAACTCTAATAAACCGCAGCGGTTGGAGAAAATTACAATCTTAAGCAATGTTACTTTCAATTTAAGGAGTAGGAAGATTTTCTAGGAATGAAAAAGGTCGAAAAAATTAAAGTAATTAGTAGTATTACTAGTAACTAGGGCATTCTATAGAAACAAAGTAAATACTATTAAAGTATGAATTCTTTTATTGATATTTATAGATATTGATAGAAACAAAGTAAATACTATTAAAGGATGAATTCTTTTATTGATATTTTAATAATTGTTTGTTTCAGAAGATAAAGCTGTATGGAAAAATCTTTGTTCTAATGATTAAAGATTATGGTAAAGTTAATTTTGTGAAACAAAAAATAACTGATTTCCTAATTAAAAATTTCTGAGGAAACATAACATTTAAAGATTTCGAGTTGCACAACATTATCGAAACGTTTAGATTGTATAATTTGAAATACACCATTAAAAAACCCAAACAAGAAAAGTATTTTATTTTGTGTAATAATGGTGAAAGTTTACATGTTTATATTTCAGTTCTTTATGGGGAGTAAACTTATCGTTCTATCAGACAATTTGAAAAATTAAGGAAACTTAAAGCATAATTATTACCGTCACTCACTTTTTTATTACGATGCCGAGACCAAAAAATTATCCAAAGTTTATCTATATTAAAAGAAATTTTAATAACAAACAAGCTAATAATATTTACAGAAGAACTGAAAATGCTCTTCTGCGTAATCAAATACATGTTACTAGGAAGTTATTGGATAACACCGATAAAAATCTTTTATATTTACATTTAGAAATTTCGTCTATATTGAATAAAGAAGATTGGGATAAAATTGATTCTATAACGTTTAAATCTATTGAAATAAATTTTGACATCTCATCTCAACGACAAAAAGAAAATTTAATAAATTATACAAACAACAAAATAGTAGACCATCTGTTGATTATAAAATACAGTTATAAACCTTTCTGATAATGTTGTTTCAGATTATGCTATTGAAGCGCTTTCTAAAGCGAGAAATTTTGCGGTAACACCTTTTGAAGATATAATTTCCAATATCGAAAACTCCATTAAATCATTACCTTTTGATGCTGCTAATGAAGTTAGATACGTATAACACCGTTAACATATTACGTAAAACAATACCTCCAAAGAGCAACTTATCCTTTCGTGAACGACGTGCTTTACTTGATCTTAAACGCTATGAAAGTATAATAATATTGTAATCAGATAAAGGTAATGCAATTGTTGGAACCAGAAATTTACCGTGAAATACCAAAAGATCCAAGAAAAAGTTTCTTTTAAAAACTAAAGAGCTTATTAAATTATCATCTATTCCTGAAGAAATAAAAAAGAAACTGACTAACTCTGAAGCTATTTCACCAAAACTATATGGTTTACCAAAAATTCATAAACCTAATATTCCTTTAAGGCCTATTGTTAGTGTAATTGGTTCTCCTACATGTAGCCTTGCAAAACACCTTTCATATTTATTACAACCTCATACAGGAAAAACACCCCATTACATTAAAAATTCTGCCGACTTTGTTGAAAAAATGCATAGTTTCAAAATTGAAGAGGGGGATATAATGGTTAGTCTTGATGTTGTTTTACTTTTTACAAAAGTGCCTATAAAGCAAACTATTGAATACATTGATCAACTTTTCCGAAGGACATAACAATTCTTTTTCAGCACTGTCTTACTACAACTTATTTTCAGTGGAATAGTAAATTTTATGAACAGATTGAAGGTGTAGCAATAGGAGTGTCCCCTTAGTCCCGTTATAGCTAATTTTTACATGGAAAAATTTGAAACATTAGCGTTACAAAATACACTTAAAAACCTTCAGTTTGGTATAGATATATAGATGACACATATGTTATTTGGAGACATGTAGAAGAGGCACTGCATGAGTTTTTGGTTTTTATAAGAGAATGGAAGTTTACCATTTCTTGACATATTAATATCTAAAAATAACAATTCACTATTTTTTAAGGTTTACAGAAAGCCGACGCATACTGATAGATACCTTCATAAATTATCCAACCACCATCCACGTCAAAAAATTGGTGTAATTAAATCTTTAGTGGATCGAGCAAAACGAATTTGTGACCCTGAATTTTTTAAGGACGAATATAAATATTTAACAAAATTCTTACAAGATAATGGATATGCACTTACAGATATTAATGATGTTATTACACCTTCTAGAGGTAACCTTAAAAAAAAAACAGTTCTTAATTTTGGTACTGTTTTTCTTCCTTTTATAGCTAATGTTACAGATATAATTGAAAAAATCCTAATTAAATATGGCATTAGGATTATTTTTACCTACAAGAAAAATTAAAGAACATTTAAGATTACCTAAAGATGTGTCAAACCCTTTATCACCTTCCGGAGTGTATAAGTTATCTTGTTCATGTGGAACAGTATACATTGGAACCACAGAACGTAGCTTTGATACAAGAGGTAGAGGACATATGAGATTTTGTAGATTAGCTCAACCACAGAAGTCTGCTGTGGCTGACCATGCCCTGAATAATCTAAATCATGACATTCAATTCGACAATATGGAAATATTGTCAAGACAAACTCATTATTATGTTCGTTTACAACGTGAAGCTATTGAAACATAAACACCCTAATAATTTTAATAGACAAGAAGTAAATCTCCGTTTAAATAGGTTTTGGCATCTTATAATTAAAAAAAGGCGTAATGATACGTCTTAATTTTGATTTTAATTTTGACTTTTGGTATGTCTAGGTTTTTTGCTGTGTTTTTCCTAGACCTTGAAGCAAATGCTTTACCACAGCACTATAATTTAACATAAATAGCTGAAATTAAGATTAAAATAAATAAAAAAAAAACAAAAAACGTTCCGTATTATGCTTTTCATTGTTGTTCATTGTTGCACTTTTTGATAAAAATATCTCTTTGTTAGATTTAACTGGATTATTTTATTTGATCTCATGTTTAAACTTGTGAATGCTTCTATCATTTTACACTTACATCATAACTTGATTAAATTTTGCTAAATGTGTTTTTTTTTTGGCTAATATTTTGCATTGTTAGCCTTCGACCGTTAGAGAGTGTTCTGATTTGTCATCTTTAAGACAGTTTAACAATATTTAATTTTTAATGACCTAGTTATTATTTACTAAAATTTAATTTTATAGTTGGCTTTATACGTTTCTGAAGCTGTTATGTTGATAGCAGGCTGATTTATGTTTTAATTTTTCAACTTTGACAAACTTGTTTATAACATCTTTAACAATTTTAACAGATATTACTACTGACGAAGATAACTGTAAGTGTTATCGAAGCGTTTAGATTGTATAATTTAAAATACAACATTAAAAAACCGAAAAAAGACAAGTATTTTATTAAGTGTGATAATGGTGAAAGTTTACACTTTTATAAATCGTTTCATGTTTAATGGTATATTTGGTTTACATGTTTGACAATGCATCAAATGTTTCTATACATTTCAAGAACAAAAAACAGGCACAAGCCTTATATGGACAGATCTGCTAATAAATATGACAAATATTAAGAACATTCAAAATACATTACTCAGCGTCGGTTGCCATACATTGAGTGAAAGATATTACTAAACAGTTGACATGCACTCTATTCTAAACACTTGCGCAACCATCTACGAAACTACAGCGAAATAATTATTGCGCAAGTGCTTGTACACAAAAACGTTAGAAACGTAGGGTGGACAATTAATTGTTAGGTTTAGCATTTGTTGTATCACTGTTACTTTACTGTTACTTTATTTAATAATGTAACTCGCACGAAATATTCATAATAATTGCACAACTATGGCATACATACTTGTGCTTGCTGGTACCCGGTAAATAATTTAAATCATATCATTCAATTTGACAATATGGAAATTTTATCTAGGCAAGGTCACTGTTATTTTCGTTTACAGCAAGAAGCTACTGAAATGTATGAACATCCAAAAAATTGATAAATTATGTACTAAAGCACCGTTGATTCTATAGTTGACTTTGAAATACATGCACCTTGTTGTAGTAGGCTTATTCGATGCGTTTTCATTTTTTATAAATTTGTTTGAAACTTAACACCACTAATGACGGCAACCGCGATTGTTATCAAAAAGTATAAATTTTGCACAATGTATATTAACCCAAAGAATAAATGTTTGTAATGAACGTTGCCAACATTATTTTGATTTTCAATGATAAGTATATACCCATTGAAATAGAGAATATGGGGATTTTTCGGAATTCGAAAACATTCGTTTGAGCGCAGTGGTTACAAGAGATATAAAGCATTAAGGTGAGGTAAGTAAATCATGGCATTGCGAAAAATAACCCCAAAATGTGTAATCATACATAAACACTAACATATGAAACCTCTTCATAATTCCAAGTAACTATTTTAAAGTATACACTTCCTACTTCACCCGGGCACACACGCCGGCGCGGACACGGACACGGACATGGACGCGGACATGTACACGGACACGGACACGGACACGGACACGGACACGGACACGGACACGGACACGGACACGGACACGGACACGGACACGGACACGGACAAGGACACGGACACGGACACGGACACGGACTCGGACACGGACACGGACACGGACACGGACCCGGACACGGACACGGACACGGACACGGACACGGACACGGACTCGGACACGGACACGGACACGGACACGGACACGGACACGGACACAGACACGGAATGGACACGGACGCGGATGCGGACACAGACACGGACCCGGACACGGACACGGACACGGACACGGACACGGACTCGGACACGGACACGGACACGGAAACGGACACGGACACGGACACAGACACGGAATGGACACGGACGCGGATGCGGACGCGGAGACGGACACGGACACGGACACGGACACGGACACGGACACGGACACGGACACGGACACGGACACGGACACGGACACGGACACGGACACGGACACGGACACGGACACGGACACGGACACGGACACGGACACGGACACGGACAAGGACACGGACATGGACACGGACACGGATACGGACACGGACACGTAGACATCCAGACATGATGGTCGGCCTTGGCAAGACTTGGCCAAAAGTTGTACAATGAGCTAAGTCGATTTAGCGATAGTGAAGGAGAAGTTGTTTGTATAACCTTCTATACCTACATATGTACATGTAGGTTGGAAGGTAAAAAAAACATTAGGCTGAATAGCATTACTTACAACAGCTTCTAATAAACCCAACACGCGAATTTCACCATAAATTTGTGACTAAAATCAGTGCTTCCCAAATTTCGCAAGTAAATTTCCAATAATATCTTGAAACAAAAACTAAAAATGTCTGGTGTAATTCTTACACATAGTGACGAACCATTTACGTCAAATTGGAAAAATATAGCGATACTAAAACCGCAATTGTAACACGCAAACGGAAACATTTATACATCTAGTTATACGTAATTTTCTGTTTATGTATCCAATTTCCGATTTCAGACAAGAAATATATGAGCCTCCTGCAGTGAAGTGTCCTTTTTAAAAATTAATTGGTTTATTCGCCTCGATGACTAAATTGCACATTGGTCTTAAAAAATTCAGTGCCTATGATCACAAATAACTATTGTAAAAATGTTTAAGCAATATACAAGTGTAATAAATGTATTAAATGTGCTAGTTCCTTCCATAATAGCTGTGCAAAACTGTACAATGATTTTAAGTTCTTGGATAACGACAACAACGTGTTCACGTGCTACAAAACTGTAAATACTGAACCAAATGAACTTGCTGAAAGTATAACCAGCGGAATTTTTAAGGAAAATTTTGGTGTTAGTGGCAAGGATATGGACTATCCTATCTTCTATTACATTTTAAATCAAAAAGACGAACTGATAAGTGAATTACGTGCAAGGCTATGTTTATATGAGAATGTTGACACGCTTTTAAACACAAAATATTTGATAGGTGAAACAAAAACCTCCTACCAAACAATTGGTGCAATCTGAAAGCGGATGTAATAATACTAAAAAATGTGAAGGCAAAAACAGCGATTCACAATCTAAAGCTATATCAAAGTTTACCAAATCAGGTGATTCACAAGTGCACAAGTGTACAACTACGATATGAAGACCATTCGAGGTCGGTTGACCCCGAGGAGATAACAAATATCAATGGTATAGAAAATTCAATTGCTAGAACAAATAAAAAAATTTGGGCGAATGATTGTAATATTAAAAAGGCAATTTACGTCACGGTCTAGATCAGCAGGATAAAAAACTTACGAAACTTACGATAGTTGAGAACTCATTTATTTTCAGGTATGAGGAAGGCGGAGTTGTGTCCGTAGGTATAATCAGTAAAGCGTTTTTTTGTTTTTTCTCGTTGGATGCCACTCAATTTCATAGGTCTAATTTTTTTTTTTTATGATTGTGGACCTGAACAGGCTAAATAAGGCCTATCGTGCTAAAGCACTCAGGAACACTTAGGAGGATGGATAGAGGGATAATGAATTGCCAATAGATGCCTATGAACAGCTACCTTAAATTTTCTCATACCATAAGTGAGAGGAAAACAGGAACTAGGGAGATCATTCCAGAGTTTAGAAGCCGTGTAGAAAAATGTGGATTGCGCCCGTTTGGTACGACAAGTGGAGATTTGTACTGCATACTGATGATGTGAATGAGCGAAGCGAGTGTTTCTCGCAAAGATAGCCGGAGATGGTATCAAAGAATGTAATTCACCAGCACAATAGCCGTTGTAATAACGATAATACAAAGAAAGAACTGAAACCATCCTTCTATGCTCAAGGGATTGTATGTGAGAAGTTAAGGACGGGTCATTTATAAGCCTAATCGCTCTCTTTTGAATACGATCAACGATATCGAGAGCGTATTGGGGAGCACTAACCCAAAGGTGAGAATTATATTCCAGATGAGGCCGAATTTGGGCCTTATACAGCAGAAGGAGTTGTCGAGAGGTAAAGTACTGCTTAGATCTGTACAAAAAGCCTATTTTACGAGCAGCGGTTTTGGTAGCTGACAAAAGATGGTCAACCCATGAGAGATTTGAAGATTGAAGATTAAGTCTGAAAACTTAAGAATAATTAAAATACAACAAAAGTTGAGAAAATTGTACATTAATACCGTACGTAATCTGAATAACAGTAAACAGCTGTATTTATATGTATATTTACGAAACCAATATGTCTGATTAACTTCAGCATAAAGCTTTACGATTTTAAATAATTTCTAAATTAACATAACTATACAAGTTTATAATCCATCTTTACTTAAAATTCAAAATGTAATATGACCAACACTGTATTTAGTAGTAAAACGTATACCTGACTTATGTCAACAAATATTACAGTACTATAGGTTATGAACACAAATGTTTTTATCTTAGAAGCAGAAGTTAGCTATTTCTATTCTATATAACCGTATCAAAACAGCACTATACTGATTTGCTATTTTCTTAAAATGTATTTTGTATTAAAAGGATACGTACTTACATTTCTCAAAATGAATATAATGTATTAACTTTATTTTCAAACGAACTGCAGGTTTGAGAACTTCATTTTCTTTCTATAGGGTAAGCATACGGTACGGTAGGCTAAAGCAATCTCAATTGTCTTCATTAACGTACAAGCAACATAAACGAAATGTAGACCAGACCACAAAAGCTAGCAAACTAATAGAAAACGGTAATGATACAAAGGTATACCCATTTTTAATTATTCAAGACAAAAAGTGCATTACCGTGCACCCCATTTTTATCCATTAACATCGTGACGTCATGCACACGCCTTTTGCAACAATACGAAATTAAGAGCTTTTCGAAGAATAATTTGTCAACTGGTAATCAGTGTGTTATCCTAAATAATGATATATGTAGTTTACGAAACAAAATTAATTAAATAAGTATTATTTGTAATGAACTTGAACCTGATGTTATAAGTGCAACAGAACATCAATTACTAAAGTGCGAGATAGAATAATATGGAATTGATAACTATAAATTGACGAATTTTTTTTTGTTCAAACTGTAAATGCGGAGGAGTTGCGCTATATGTGAAAGACGATATTACAGCATAAAATTTTGGATGTACCAATAAAGCCAACCGAGAAACATTGTGAACTTGCATGTATTGAACACAATAGCAAGTATAAATAGTTTATTGTAATGTGTATGTACAGGTTTCCATCTGGGGATGTGCTTCTTTATATTTTGAAATGATAAACAACCTGTTAGACTACGTATGCATCAATAAGAAGGTAATTATGTTGGTCGGAGACTTTCATTTTCATTTTTCAGGTACTAATAAATGGGCAAATTAGCTGCAGTCCCTTTTATCTTTGTATAATTTTCATTCTTGCTTAAAAGAAAATAATCGAGGCAGAATCGCTTCCTCTACCATAATTGATAATATTGTTTCCAACATTACTACGTGGGATGAATCTATCAACTGCAAGGTAATTCAGCATTATTTGTCAGATCAGTATCCACAGGTATTGTCATTTAAATATAATATTGCTAATAATGAAATCAAGTTCCAATATAAACGAAGGTTTAATGAAAATGAAACTGAAATATTGAAGTTTCAATTACTGTTAGAAGATTGGCGAAATGTGCTACTGGTCCCGATGATAAATATAAGGTTTAATGTTATCTTAAATTGTAATAATGAAAGTAAAAGCATTTGGAGTTAATATGCTAAAAACTAAAGGAGATAATTCATTACGTAGAATAGTTAAACAAAATTTAATAACTACTGATAGCAGTAAAGTTGCAGAAGCGTTTAGCAATCACTTTAAACTTAATGATATCAAGAGCAGTAAACCGATTAAAAGCACAATTATTGATATTGGCAGAAATGGACAATCTTTGAGTTATTTGTTTCTTCCAGTAGTTCCAGTTAAAATTGAGAGTATAATAAACAGGGTCCCCAATAAGTTCTCCACATGGTTGGGTTGCATTCCTCCGGCAATACTTAAGCTCACTGCTCGCTCTATCTCTATTCCTCTAGCACACATAATCAGTGAATGTTTCTTATCGGAAGCCTTTCCGAATAAATTAAAATCAGCCAAGGTAATACCTGTTCTAAAAAAGGTAACGCCGATAAAATTGGAAACTACAGACCTATTTCGCTGTTTTCTATTTTTTCTAAAATCTTCGGACGAGTATCTTATGATAGGTTAATGTCCTATTTTTTTTAAATATAATTTACCATCTAAAAGTCAGTATGGATTTATTCCAAAAAGATCCACCATTGATGCCTTATGTAACTCTCTTTTTCACATAAACGAACAAATAGAAAAGAAGAAATTCGTCTCTAGTGTTTATTTCGATTTATCCAAGGATTTTGACATAGTAAATTACTTATATGTTCTTATCTGTTTAATAGAAGTCAAATAGTGTGTATAAAGTCATCACATGGTACTGAAGTTTATTCACAGGCTATCTTAATACCACTGGGTGTGCCACGAGGGTCGATCTTCGGCCCCCTACTTTTTTTTATTTTTGTTAATGATCTTTCCAGCTTGTTGGTTTTCCTACCTTGTGCCAATATGCCGGCGACACCTCATATTTACTTAGTAAGCATATATTTCCTGAACTGTCACAGTCAATCACCTATGTTGCATATAAAATGGTGAGATGGTGTAAAATAACTAAAAATATTTTAAATTCTAGCAAAACTGATTTATTAGTGTTTAAACAACCTGAAGACCAATCGCTGTTTGTCAAAATGAATAACAACACTATTCCACAATCGGAAGTAATTAAATTCTTAGGAGTTAATATAGAGTAACATTTACAGTGGTCCGACCAGATAGATTCTATTATCAAGAAATTGAATTCTGCATATGCAGGAATGAGATATATAAGAGAAAAGTTAAATCTACATTCCAAAAAAAATCTTTTTTTGTATGTATACAAAGTAATATTCAAAACGGCATACTGTTTGGTATAATTTGGTGCATTCAGTCAGGATATTTAAAAAACAAAAAAAGATTATTCGAGTAATATTAAGCTTGCCGCATAACGCATCTTGCCAATTGTACTTTAAAGAACGACATGGTAATGTCGTCCTTCTATATATATATATATATATATATATATATATATATATATATATATATATATATATATATATATATATATATATATATATATATATATATATATATATATATATATATATATATATATATATATATATATATATATATATATATATATATATATATATATATATATATATATATATATATCGTTGCATTATTCACAAGAAAAAATATCAAACTTTTTAGTAGAAACAATCAAATATGCGATGTAATGGTACGAGAGGCGCTCACGACTTCAGTGTACATGTGTATAAAACAACAATGTTTGAGAAGGGACTGTACTACAGCTAGCTCTGTTAGATTATACAATGCATTCATTACCTTTATCTAGCTTAATAGAAAGTTCATATCCAATTATAAAGGTCTGCTTACGTTAACTGGAAAGTTTAGAGGCTACTCCGCGTAGATTATACACGCAAACCGCCAATTTTTTTCTTAATGTAATATGTATGTTTGTTAAATTAATTTTTTTAAATATTCTTTACTCTGACTTAACTATGAAAGTACTAAATGTTACCTACTGTGATATGTATAACAATGTGATATACCTATTTATTTATTTCTATTTTTTAATTTGTTAGTCAGCAAGAAAATGCCACTGTCTTCTTATCTTAACACCACGACAAGAAAGTATTATTATTGTTATAATAATAATAATAATTATTATTATTATACTAAATTTTGATCCCTGCAAACAATTCCTTGCCATTCATTTCAATTTAAATATCCTCAAATAACACTATTTCGAGGATAACATAAACCTAATTTAATAAACGATAGCCTTTGACATTCAATCAAATGAAAATCTCTTAATAAGCAATAATTTAATAAACTGCTTTTACATTACATTAGGTAAACAGAATTTTTTACGAATAAGTAGCTTCACATTTTTAAGTCAATTGGTTTTGACATTTAATTTAAGTTCAACTGAATAATAACTCGAACAAGAAAGGCACGATAAATAATCAATATACAAAAAATGTAAATAGTTAAAGCGAAGAGGACTGGTAAAGTAGTTAAACTAACTGAAACTGACATGCAAAAGTTCATAAATTATTGTTATGAATAATAAGAATCATAAGTTACTTTACAAAGTTTCCGTTCCGCTTACAGCAGTCTGAGAAATTATTCTATTATTAATACTTACTACAGTCGTATATTAAAATGTTGAATGTTTATGCTATTAACTTTATTAAGACTGTATATTTACAATTTAAATTTTTCGAAATTTGTAATTTCGTTTCTAACATACCGAGATATGTTTCTAAATTAGCAATTCCCGTTCGGACTGGAATTAATTAGCGCGAATGAGGTTTCGGTGAAATTTATACATACACACACAAACACACACACACACACACACACACACACACACACACAGTATATATATATATATATATATATATATATATATATATATATATATATATATATATATATATATATATATATATATATATATATATATATATATATATATATGTGTGGCAACTGTCTGTATTTGGTGGATGATGGCTCGGATATTAAAAATAAATAAAAATTATTTATATAAAAGTTATTCATAGTCAAGTTTTCTACCACGTAAAGGTATAGTATACAGGGTGTTTCGTTCAGCCCAGGCGCAACCAAACGTTTTCATTTTAAATTGAAACCCTTTATATTATTGCGTATTCTGCTTTTTCGTTTCATTTTAGATCAACTTTATGTATCACACGTAATTTTTTTGATTTTTTTGAAAAAATTGACGTCTGTTGAAATCTCTAAAAAATCGAATATTTCAGGAACTGTGCAACTTAGAGAGGTGCAATTTGTACTATCAGATTAAGTACGAATTTGCTAAATTTTTTCATCTGTGAAAAATGGTACCGAAGACAGGGGGTACCAAATAGAGGACGAATTTCAAAATTCCGTTTCTGTAAATAGAACCCTAACATTTTTTATACATTTTTAATTCGTTTTTAAATTGTCTATCAAACATCCATGATATTCTCTATACCTAGCTTTAACCGTTTTATTGTTATTTTAAGTTTTAGTATTATTTATCAATTTTTGCTGTGTACTAAAATGAAACGAAGAATCAGAATATGCATTAATATACAGGGTGTTCCATTTAAAGTAAAAAAGTTTGGTTGCGTCTGGGCTGAGCGAAACACCCTGTATACTCAAAAATATCTTTACGTGACAGAAAACTTGACTGTAAACAACTTTTATGTAAACAATTTCTATTTATTTTCAATATCGGAGCTATTATCCATCAAATACAGACTATTGCCACACCCTATATGTATATCACTTATAGTATATGTAATATTTCAAAGAATATTAGTTTAAAGTAGCTGTTTATGCGGCAGAGATAGATATAGTACACTTGGTCATTGCGCAGAACGGTAACGGGCAGACAAGTGCCTCTAGCCAACCTTCAACTGCGACCTTCATCAATCTGCGCGACTCACACGTGTTTTTGTACAGATTAGCAAGAAATGTATTAGTTACAGTTGCAGAAAGGCGATTCTCACGAATCAGATATTTTATCAGACACCGAATCTATCGATAGCATTACAACAGATGCTAGTGAAACCTTTTTTGGCCGGAATGGAGTCAAGTGGACTTCTCGTTTTCCTTCTCAACAAAAAGCCAGCAAATATTATTCGATTTACACCGGGAGTATGCAATAAAGATACCCACATACTATCTAAAAAATCTGCTTGGGATCAATTATTAATCCAGAAACAGTAAATTAAGTCTTACTTTGTACAAATCGCCAAGATAAACAAGAATATGTAAGGAAAGGGAATAAATGGACGAATATTGCTCTTGACGAGATGAACGCTTTCTTTGGTCTACTAATATTGGCAGGTGCAGTAAAAAGTTGGGATGTTCCAATTAGAGAATTATTCCTTGACAATTGTTTTAATTCAATGTTTAGAAAAACGACGTCTGTCAATCGTTTTGAGACTATCGGAAGGTTTTTGAGATTTGACGACAAACTAACAAGGGCTGTTAGAGCAGAAACTGATAAATTCATCCCTATACACCATATTTAGGCATTATTCCTTGTTAAATGTCTAACAGTCATGTTTCCAAAAGAATTCGTAACTATCGATGAACATTTATTAGCATTCAGAGGACGTTGTACTTTTATTCAGTATATGCCGAGTAAGCCTGCAAAATATGGCATAAATTTCATTTGGATATGTGAAAGTGAATCTGGTTATTCAATCGATGGTTTAGTTTAGCTAGGAAAGCAGCCAGGTGATCAGAAGTCTAAAAACGTCTCAAACAATGTAGTAAAAAACTTAGGTCGTTAATAAAAAATAGTTCTCGAACTATAACCTTTGATAACTGTTTTACAAGTATACCATTGGTTCAACAACTTTTAGTTGCCGGCGTAATTTGTATAGGAACACTTCCCAAAGACAAAGAGAAACTCCATCAAATTTGCTACCGAACAAGCAGAGATCTGTTTATTCTTTGGTTTTCGGTTTTACTGACAATTTAACTCTATTAAATATGTTGTGCTCATAAGTTCCATGCATCGCGATGATAAAATTGATATAGAAAGTACTAAAAAAATCCAGACAAAATAAAATTTTACATCAGCACAAAGGGTGGCGTGGATCACATAAATGAAATGTTGAGTGAGTCATTACACATGTAAGCGACAAACTCGACGTTGGCCATTTGTGGTTTGGTGCAACATGAATGTTGCAGCGCTTAATTCCCTTTTTCTTTTCATTAATGAAAATCCAAATTATGCTGCCATTAAAAATCATAAAAGGCGACTGTTTTTGAAAGAACTAACCCACGAACTAATTTTGCCGTTTATGAAAGTGAAATCTCAGACCTAAACTACAACGCAGTATTATAGATGATATAAAGAAATTTGTCTACATTTCATAACCAGCTGTACTTGAATCTAATTCACCACTAAAAAAGAAACATGTAGCATGTGTCCATCTAAGATTAGTAGAATGAGTACTCTGCGATGTGATATATGTAAAATGCCTACCTGCACAAAAACATGCAAACCATACCAGCAAGCAAAAAAAAACGTGCTACAACATGTAAAAAAGCTAGTATACAAAAAAAAAGCCTGGATGATTACAATACAATTATTATGCAGCCACCTGTCGTTTCTATGTCACTAAAATAAATTAAGAGAAAAGCCCGAGGTTATTAAACAGTAATTACTAATTAGTAGGTGCGCCACCTGTTGTTCATAGGTATTTAATTGCAATTAAGGGCATGTGCCCTAAAACGCACCCTTAAAAATTTACAGGCCCTCGAAGGGGATATAATTTTAAGTAGTTACACTCAACATTAATCCCACTCTTCATTTTTAAGTGAAGCCCTTGTGACTGCAAAATTGGAATTACTTTATAGCTATATGCTCACTGCATTAAAAGCACCGAAAGTGTGGAATCTCGACAACGTAAAGAAAATAAAATTGAGCATCATGGGTTTTGTTTTTTATACTAAAACTTGAAACGGGGTAGATAACGGAATACAATGTTTGAATTCTCAAGGGAGAAGGAAATGTCTATCAATCACTACTAGTATAATCTGATCAGCTCCGCATACACAAGACATAGATTTACAAAATGTGTGAACAAAGATGAACCATGCTGGCCAAGCGGATATAAGTTTTACAGGGGTACGATTTAGCTCAACCCTACTTCTAATCACCCACGATAGTAACGCCCTGGAGCAATTTGAGTAGCCACCAAAAGCACAAAATACTACAACTGAGCAAAAAATTCGGATATGAAAATTGCAATTAATGTTGAAACGAAATTTGAAATTCAAACTTGAACGGATGAGCAATAAACTAGAAATGAGCTAAATTTAATTACAAAGTACAAAAGAACCTACTTGAAGGTTTACGGGTTAAGGTATGTAACACTAATACTAACTCTTTGCAGGAAAGTACATCTAGGAGACTAAAACCCGTCACAATATTTGCAACAAACCCGACAACTTAGACACAGAATATTTGGATGAGTGGAGAAGAAACTGTAATTACTTACTTTAGTGATTGAAGATATTAGTCAACCTTCTTAGTAAAGTGGTGCTATGGATGAGGCAATACTCAAAGAAGGTCCGTTTATTTGTACAAAGAAGATTAAGTAAAACCTCAAGATTATTCAGTCAAAAGTAAATAAATAATTTTAACTAAATAAATAAGTAACAAACGAATTAAAACAAGTAAATGAATAAATCTGTTGTTTAAAATGAAATAATACCAGTAATATAATTTAAATTATGGTTTAGCCTCGTTGTTTTAAAGAACATTGTAACTTTTAGAAGTAATCAAATAGCAAAAAATAAGAAATAAAATTCGCAATATACTACAAGTTCTGCAGTTACTAACCGGTATTACAACCACAACTTGCATAGGCTACCAAAAATTTACCTTTACAAGAGGTACAGACAATGCTTGCTAAAATAGCTGACAATTCACAGTAAACAAAGGTACAGGAATAATTCTAGCAATTATCACAAGTTAAAGATACAAATGAAATAGAATTCTATGCATACACACGTACAAAGTGTCTCCAATAAGTTAAGACATAGCTTAGCAACAGACTTCTGTACGAAAAATTGTAACATTAAAAGCGGCTGCTAAAGTATATAAACACTAAATCTGGGCCAACTTATAATGTTAAAACAAAAGCGATGATGTAATAAATTGATCGAATAATTTTAATTAATTAAAAAAATATTAAATTTCAATCGCTACTGCCGTCGGATCATCGGTAAATTAAGATAAGGGGGGGTTCTAATTTATGTTTAATTAACCTACCTGAAATACTAGTAGCTTCTTTTCTGCTTAATTATTTTCACTTATCCAAAACTGTTATCAAAAAATTATGAAAAAAATAATAAAATCTCGAGCGCCATGTTGTCTTTTTTTTTATATATCTATATAGGAACAACAAAACCTAGTTAATGAATACTAATAAACAAATTAACACAAATGAAAATAAAATAACAAGTTATACATAAGTTTATTTAATATATGATTGAAAACGTAAAAAAATCAGAAGTCATAAACTATACTAAATTATATAAAAAAAAACATTACCTTTTTAACGGTTATGTACATACACTGTATCTGGAAACTATGAAGCAGAATGGTTGATATGGTGAGGTCAATGTCTTGCTTAGTTATCCTTAAAATATGGAATTTCCTTGAAGTTTAATTCGCCAAATTTATTTGTAAAAGTATGTAGAACTTGCGTTGTAAATGTAATTCAAGTAAAACTTGCCATTTAAATTAATAAAATAGTAAAATTACGGACTTATACGTGCCATTAAAAATATATTATAAAAATGCCATATAAAAGTATGCATTAAAAAAATACTTAGTTAAAAGGTAATTAAAAGGTGCCTAAAAAAAAGCAAAAGCTTTAGTATTAAATATAATGAGAAAAAAAATAACTTAGCACCAAAATTCTGATGGCACCAAAATATAAAAAATTAAGTAAAAATCATGCTTATAGCTGTAATATTCAGCATTAAGTGAATTAAAAAAAAGCTTTCAGAATAACTCAAGTGTATTTCCCCTAAAAGTCTTCACGCTTGCGCGGATACAATAATATAAATCCAATTTTTTAAGAAAGGGAACTAAAACTATTTATGTAATATTACACCCAAAAGATTTGTTCTAGGAAATGCCAATTAAATTGCCATTCTCAATTCTACATATTAATAATTAAAAACTTTTCTAATATTACGCCAAATAAATGAACGATTCTTAAATTAATGTACTTTTTAATACAATCACAAAAAAAAAGGTTGTTACAAAATAATACGGTTTAACTCAAATTACCTTTTTACTTTTATTATGGGGATTAATACCTAAACCTTTCTTTCTCCAATAAATTTAGAAACGTTAGATAAGTCTCGGGATCAGCTGGAAAACGTTCTTGCGCAGATTACGTATGGTATGGGTGCAATAGTATATTACGACTGCGTAATTGCTCGTGTTTTATACTATACTTTTTCTACGACCGCCCTAAATGTAAATTTAGAATTTAGAATTTATATCAGTTCTACATACATAAAGACAAAATTTACATAGACTGGGGCTTGAATCTGGATAGCGCCGTTGGTTAGCGCGGTACTCTAGCAAAGTACAGGTCGTAGGTTCAAATCCTATTTGAGGTAAACTTTTTATTTATGTATTTAGTAAAATTAATAATAATTTTTAATTACATATTTACCGTTGAACTTATTCGTTCATAACAAAACCTATAATAAAGGCACAAATTAGTTCTGCTTGTAAAAGTTACGTTATGAATATAGAGAAATCGTTAACATATGATCCGAAGCAAATTTGGTCTTTTGTAAAGTCTAAAAAAGGAAGCAGTAGAATACCTGGGAAAATGTTCAATGATAATAATTACTTTACTACTCCAGAAGAAATTGTAAATGCCTTTAAAAACTACTTTTCTGCCACAGATTAACGCATCAATGGTCGACGACGCTATATCCTCACAGAGAAATAAACAAACTGCAGGTTACGATGAAATTCCAGTGTTCTTAGTGAAAACATTTAAAAACATTTTTATTTTTCCATTATACATTATCTTCAATTTAGCAATATGATAACAATGTTTTCCTAATATTTGGAAAATAGCCAAAATATGTCCTGTGCATAAGTCTGAAGAACAGTTTCTAATTATAGACCAATTAGCATCTTGTCAACGTTTTCAAAAGTATTCGAAGTTATTTTGTATACTTACTTACTTACTTAACCTTCACTCCATTCCCTTGCGGGGTAGGTAAAAACAATCCCTGCCTCTTATTTATTTTTCATTTACAATCTTTCTCCATGCTTTCCTATCTCCGCACACCTCCCTAGCTTCCGCAAGGTTCATACATAGTCTCTGACATGCCCTTTTGTTTTTAAAACTCCTTATCTTTCTTTCTTTTCTCATAGATTCTACTACATTCAGCCAAGTTTTACGCGGCCTACCAGACCCGGCCTTTCCCCTAACCTCACCCACATATATTTGTTTCGTTAATCTTGCGTTGTTCATTTTCTCAATCTGACCAAACCAACGTAATGTACTACTTTTATATCTATCCATCATCGTCTTTTCCTCACCACACTCCGTCATTATGCATTCATTTTTTATCTTGTCCCTTCTCGTTTTACCACTTGCGCTTCTCAGGAATCTCATACCCACGGCATTTATTTTTCTTTCTTGCTTTTTGTTACATACCCATGTCTCACTTCCATACAGTACTGACGGGACGAATACGCTATTATAGATTGCTCGTTTCGCACCTAGGCTCATGCTTTCATTTCTCATACTTCCAATCACTTTCCTTCCAGCATTGACCCTTCGTCCAATCTCGCTGTCAATTGTACCATTTGCAGTAAACATTCTACCGAGATAATAGTAACTATACCTATATTAAAGTCATATTTCAGACCGTCAACACGGTTTTATGCAAAACGTTCTACTTTAACTAACCTTGCAAGTTATACGGATTTTACTTGTCAAGTATTGCACAATTTAGGTCAAGTTGATGCAATTTATATGGACTTTGCTAAAGCCTTTGATAGCATTGACCACTCGGTTATAACTCATAAACTTGAGAACTTTGGATTTAGTGATTCTCTGCTCTGTCTTTTTACGTCTTACTTGAATAATCGTTTTCAGTGTGTTACATATAATAGTTTTACTTCTGATTTATTTATGGTCACATCTGACGTACCTCAAGGGTCCAACCTAGGCCCGATTATGTTTTTTATGTTCATTAATGATTATGACCCAATATCATGTCATCATCTTCTTTTCGCAGATGACCTTAACATTTAAAAAAAAATTACAAATTTATTCGATTGTCTTTAGCTGCAAAAACAAATACACTCCATTCATCAATGCTGTGAATCAAATAATCTGGATTTAAACATAAGTAAATGCAAGGTTCTATAATTTAGTAAAAAACGTGAAATAATCAGTTTTCAATATTCTGTCAACTCGGTAAACCTTAGATGTACTTCAATTATAAAAGACTTAGGAGTAATTTTTAATTACCAGTTGCACTTCACTGAACACGTCCAGTATATTTGCTCTCCGGCATCTAAAATTTTGGATTTTATCATTAGAAATTATAGATCATTTACAAATCATCATACTCCATTTTCATTATACTTCGCACTTGTGCGATCTGAACTTGGGTACTGTGATTTAATATGGTATCCAATTCATGAAGTACAAAAATGCGCTATTGGAAACATCTAGCGTAAATTTCTAAAATATGTCACATTTAAAATTGAAGGTCACTATCCTGAAAGAGGATTTCGGAATGAACTGTTACTTTCACGCTTTAATTCTCAATCCATGGAATTACGACGTGTGCGCAACAGTATAAAATTTTTACACGGTTTATTACATAACCATATCGATTGTCCCTACCTCTTATCACGTTTAAACTTTTCGAATCCTACTTGAACGTCAAGATTTACACTGACATTTACGTACGCAACACCAAGAACAAATATTTTCTTTAAAGCACCAACTGTCATGCAATTTGTCAGCACTATGATGTGAACTTTAATCCGTTACCGGAATTATTGAGAGCAGTAATTAGCATGTAATTTTAATTTTCAACCGAATCAAATTATGTTCGAATAAATTTTTTAATTGAATAATTTATTTAATTTTAATTTTAGGTACTTAGAATATGATTTTTAAGATTTACTACGTTAGCTGTTATTATATATATATATATATATATATATATATATATATATATATTTTTTTTTTTTATCAATTTTTTGTTGGATAATGCTGCAATAATTTATATTTACTTACACTACTGGTTAATTGTTATGATCGTTGTTCTGTAATTGGATTCATTCTGTAGAACAACAATAAAACTATTATTATTATTATTATTATTATTATTATTATTATTATTATTATTATTATTATTATTATTATTACCGTGGCGGAATAACTGTTAAAGACATAGGAAGGTTCAGTAGCAGTAGATGTAGTAGCATTTACATTATTATGTGATGTGGTTGTGTTGCCGTATTATGTGTTTATTGAGTTCATTGCGCAAAAAATTTTTGTTGAACTGTTGGTTATGCTTTGTACGGAATTGTCAACATATCCTTCAGCCACATCCACCATGCCTTTTTTGATGATAGTATATCACTACCAGCATCAACGAGGATGGTAGCTGGCAAACGCCTAAAGCAATGGCCAGTGTATTGTTTTGATCTGATAAACCAAGATATTCTGCAATTTTTGTTGGTATACTACTAAACTCATTTATTCCAATACACTGTTTGGTACAGTTTCGACTTTTATAATTTAGAAAAAGTGGCAAGTATTTAGACTCCCCTTCTTGAGGATGTAGGTTCATATATTTCTTACACATACGGTTTAAGGTTTCAGATACAACAAAAGAATTTGTTTTTGAATCGGGGATGTTAATGATTAAAGATCTTTCAGTATCCTGCACGTGTTCAGGTTTTATGTGTCGCAATTCTTGCTTCCTGCAAACACCGCTAATGCCAATGATAAGAACAACCTGAAATGAAATAAAATATAAATGTTTAAATAGTTATAGTAGGTATCTATGTCATACCTTCATGAATAAATATTGGTTTCCTGGGGCATTCTTTAGGAAATTATTAATTTCTAATTTAACTTCGACGAAATCGTAATGAAGCCGACACTGTATGGATTTACAGAAACCGTAACACTCCTATTCCGCACAACTAAGAAAAACAGAGCTGTAATAACAATTTCTTCCATGCACCATTCCATAGAAGTCAATACAGTTCATTGATTACCAGAAATAAATTCTTCCTGTAACTTGACCAAAGGGAGTGTGGATGCGCTGGACCAAAAGTGCACAAAACATTCATGTAACCGCAGAACATGCAGATGGCCAATGGCTATTTTCTGTAAAATAGTGGACATATGTGGAGTTAATTCCTACAGGATGTTTTATTCTGTACCCACAAATAATTGGACGAGATTCAGGTTTATAGAAACCTTGGTAGACGAACTAGTTTCCCCACATTTATATAGAAGATTTGAAATGCCAACAATACAAAGGCGACTGAAACAACTTATTGGAGTTATCCTTGATATTCCCGAAAATAAGACTGATGAAAAAGAAGAAAAACTTGAAGTAAGAAAGTACTGCCACATCTGCCCATTCAAATAGAGAAGAAAGACTGCATATTTATGCACTAAATGCCAAAAACCCATTTGCTTGAAGTGTTCGCGAAATATTTGTAAAAATTGTACCAGTGCAGAGCGAGAATAATAATTTTTTTGTCTATTTTTAGGTATTGCAGGTTTTTTTCAAGATTTACATTTTGCCATACCTCACATTTTTCTATGTAGAATATAATTATTTTTAAACATATATTATATAAATAACCACGTTTGAAGTTTTTTTGAAATATGGGTGCCTTATATTACCTTTCTACGACAAGAAATTAATTTTTTTTAAGTTTTATTCACTTAAAATTAATTAATAATTATAATAATAATAAATAATTTCAAACAGAAAATAAAACGAGAAGAGTGAGTTTTAAAATTGACACACTTGTTTTGTAGTTCTGACATGTCACAAACAAATATGCTGATTTGACGTTTAAAGATAGGTATTCCGGCCAACTAACTTGTGCTTTCGATTTCAGAAGCATTTTTATCATGTCAGATTTTATTTTTGCGCTTAATCCGTTGGAGGTATTAAAAATCTATAAAGATATAAAAATATTTCTGAAAGAGAAGGTTCCTAGAAAAAAATTAAAGTTATCAGTTTGGGAACAAAACATTTTTTTATTTATCTTTATTTACTGAAAAATGCTGTATCGCATAGGTTAATCGTGTTGAACTGATGGGATAGCTAAAACCAACAAGAAATCCAAAGTAATATTCATTCAATAGATATACCATGTTACAACATTAGTTACTAATCACATTACTGGGTGGATTGGGTTTGCATCTGTTTAAACGACGGGGCAACCATTTCGTTACACTAGCTTCTGCATCCTTTATTGTGACAATAGAAAACAGCCGCATTGATGGCGCTATAAATAATAACAACAGTAAATATTAATGTTATAATATTAGAAGAGTTGAAACATAAATATCTTGGTATAATTTTTGATTATAGGCTTCAATGGAGTGACCATATAGAATACTTAAATAAAGCTAAATACGTCATTTTCACATTCTATAATCTACCTAATTCCATAAGAACTAATACGCTTAGAATAATATACAAAAACATACTTACATATCAAAAGTTCATTTAATCAGTTTGCTAAAGGCTCCTACATCCCAAGAAAATAAAAGCTATAAACATATTATTTATTAGCTGCACCAACCATACCATGATAGACGACAACAAACAGTAATATTATTGTGAGAAAAGACACTAGGAAAAAATAAAATCACTGAATTAGTAACAAAAGTAAAAAGCTTCATGCAATGAATATATGAATTCTTAGAAAGTTGGTAAATGATACCTTGTGGCGAATGCATTTGAATTTGTACTTCCTCAGAATCTTCAAACAAATCTGCATCTTTAATGTATTTGTATACTCAATCGCACCGGAACTACTGTTATGTGATTTAATTACACTCCTTTCTCATGTATCTAGAAGAAAATGGTAGGGTAACCTAACCATTAAGGCATTCACCAATACAATCTGTCCTTTTATTCAGTGTCGGTGGTGTGGGAATATATATATATATATATATATATATATATATATATATATATATATATATATATATACAGGGTGGCCACCACCAACGCGTCGTCTCTAGCACACAAACGACTGAATTTTTTCAAAATCTGTTTGGGCGAGAATATGTAAGCCTTCTAGGACTACAATCTAAAATTAGTTTGATTTATACAGGGTGATCTACAAGCTTGTTACTTATCAAAGTTATATTATTTTAAATGGAATACCCTCCGTTTTAATTTTTTTTTGAAATAAGGTGAAAAAATAAGGTAGACTTTCATTAGAGTTCCCTATACCTAAACCTACCAGTTTCCGAAATATTTAACATTTTTTGAAAATGTAGGGTTGTCAAAAAATTCAAGTATTTTTCGATTCAGAAAAGATGAGACAATCTAATCTAAGTCATCGTAATAAGGATATTTGGAAGTACGTATTCTGTTGTTTATTGTTTCAAATCATAATTTATAAAATATAAAGAATAACGCGTAAAGGTATAACCATCAGTGTTGGTTATAATAATGAATAATAATATGAGATGTAAACGGGTAACTTATGCTGGGTTCGTGCCAATAAGCCTATCAGGAGTGTATCTCAATTTTAATAATAATGGAAAAGCAGTAAATTTTATCACCGGCTTTCTATTTTCTTTTACTATGACAGATTAAATGGTACAGATCCTTAGTTTATTATAAATTTATAATTAACAAGTTGAACTTAAATATTACTTGTAATTTTTAAAGTGAAAAGTATGTAAAATGATAATTCAAAACTAAGCACAGTGATCAAAAAAGCTATAAATTAAATTGAAAGTCAAACAAAACATAAAACCTCAGTTATACTGTTTGTAATTAAATTAACAAATATTTTGATTTGCGGAATAAAATGGAGAAACACTTATCTGTAGAAGGTTCCGCTCCCATATGTTATCCGACATTAACTATGAAAATTCCCAAGTATATTGTCCAGTTCTTAATATATATTTTGTTATTAATGAAGTAAAATTCGTCGTTGGCCTTTCCAATGATAATCCTCTAACTACCAGCATGCTTTTCAGACAAACTTACACGACTATTAGCATGTTGCCCAAGATTCTGGTAGCTTAGAAATTCATTATTTGGTATCAAATAAATCTGAGACGAGAAGTACGGACAAAAGCTAAAGGATTGTAATTAGTTTTGGGTAATTAAAAAATATGTAACTTACGCCTTGTCAAGAAGACCTTTCAATCAAAATGACTTAATTAAAGTTCACCAAACTCTTAATAATCAAATCCGCGATAATGCGAAGTAAACTTTGGTAATCGTAAACTCAACGTTTACTTTTTCAAAAAAATCGTCTTTTCCCCATATTTATTTAGACAACGCTCCTCATTTTTTTTTAGTGCTTTCTTTATTGTCATTTTTTTTATATGACTATTCTATCGTAAGTTGGCGTATGCATGTACAAAATTTAAATATTGACAATGGAATTGTGTGGAATGAAATCGTTACACTGCCCCCTACCAAGACAAAACCACGGTGGTGGGATACCTGTCTAACCGATGGGAAAATCAAAGTATAGACCATGTAAATTACTGAACTTACTACGTTTAGGTAAAGCAACCTATTGAGCAGACAAAATTAGACCAAAAAATCCTAAATAACCTTAATCTATCTTAAACCTAATTTCTCATTCATACTTTAATATTAAAGAATTTGAGAGAACCTCACGAGAATTGGAAGTCATTCAAAGTAATTAAAACCATAAACCGATACATATGTCCCTGAAGTCTTTTCTCCCTGGTGAACAATTATCACCTATATCCACTAGTCTACAGGAAGATACCGAGGGAACCTAGCCCAATAAATTGGTATTACGAAAATTGTGATGTGCAATAATTCATTGCAGTAGCCTTCGTCCGACACGAACTACAACTAATTATGTCAATCATGTTACTAGCGTAACTAACGATCAGAGATAAGTTAAGCAAAAATAAATCTTCGATCCTACAACGAATTTTGTTCAGTGTGTACATACTAGGATCTGCACACGTCTTCCAATCTAAAAAAATTTTATCCGATGATCCTACTCGAAATCCTATACTAATCTAACTTAAATT
The DNA here is from genome assembly GCA_036346205.1 of Vesta saturnalis. NCBI lineage: Eukaryota > Metazoa > Arthropoda > Insecta > Coleoptera > Lampyridae > Vesta > Vesta saturnalis. The sequence goes on from JARFJB010002109.1 coordinate 4,463,607, forward strand.
AACCTATAATATTATCTTAAACTAATTAATCGAATTTTCGTCTGTATAATAAGGCTTAAGGTCTTTTATGTGCCAAACTCCGATATCTTTACCGTCTTTGCTAAATAACCGATAAGTTAGATTTCCTGTAACTTCTCTAACGATACACTTCTGGTATTTTGGAGCCAATTTTTTGTTGTAATCCTTACTGGCGTCTGACAGGGTGTAATTACGTTTCCAGACTGCCTCGTCTTTTTTAAATTTTAATGGTCTTTTACGAAGATTATAAGACCTTGAATTTTTGTTATATGCCGCATGCAATTTTTGTTTTATTGTGTAATACAGATCAGAGAGCTGGTTAACGTCTTCTACTAACTTCTCGCGATTGTCAATAGATAATTCTTCTTCTTTCAAATTGCTTAGTTTCCCATAATACGAACCAGAAATCGGCACAGATCTTCCAAAATTCAAGAAAGAAGGGGTGTAACCGGTAACATCGTGTACTGCGTTTCTTATCGCATGGGCTATCTTATAAATCTCCACATCCCATAATTTGTCTACATTCATCTATTCGCCAATCAGGATATTTATGGGGATCTTCGATTACTTTCGTTAACGTTTTCTTATACCATGCATCGAGATCGCACTCTTCCAGTTGTAAGGAAGAAATTTCAACTGGAGCTCTAGACAAGGCATCAGGAACCAGGTTATGCTTTCCTTTTCTATGTTTGATGTCAAACGTATATTGAGACATTTTTACGCTCCATCTGGCTAATCGCCCCATGGGTTCTTTAATGTTGTTCAACCATAGCAGAGAGTAATGATCTGTATAGACAGTGAAGTGAGTACCCTCAATGTATCCTCGAAACTTTTCTATGGCGAATAAAACTGCAAGACACTCTCTCTCTGTCACTGAGTAATTTCGCTCCGCCTTGCTTAACGTTCGAGAAGCGTAAGCAATTATCTTTTCTTCGTCACCTTCTCCTTGACTCAAAATACTACCAATGCCGTAATTAGAAGCGTCGCATTGCAGAATAAAAGGTTTACTAAAATCCGGGCTTGACAAAATGGGCGAATAAGTCAGTAAAGACTTTATCCTAACAAATACTTGTTCAGCTTCCTCATTCCATTCAATAGGTTGGCTCTTGAATTTTCCTTTGATAAGATTAGAAATGGGTGCAACGACTGTGGAAAAGTTGGGAACAAATCTGCGAAACCAAGAACTCATACCAAGAAATCGCTTTATTTCGGTTACTGTTTTTGGACGGGGATATTCAGTAATAGCCTCAATCTTCTTGGGATCCGTGTGTAATCCATCCTTATCAACAACATAGCCCAAGTAGGTTAAAGAGGGTTTACAAAACTCACACTTATCGAAATTGATGGTTAGGTTGGTGTTTTTTAATCGAAAATAAATCTCCTTCAGCATGTTAATATGCTCATCAAAAGTGGGAGAGACTAAAATTATATCATCAAGGTAAACAAACAGGTTTTCTCCTATTAAAGGTCCGAATATGAGGTCCATAAGACGTTGTTGCGTCGCGGGTGCATTTACAATACCGAAAGGCGTGACAGTATATTCAAATAGTCCACGTCGAGGTACAGTGAATGCCGTTTTTTCGCACGAATCAGCGTGAAGAGGGATTTGGTAGAATGCTTGCTTAAGATCGATAGAACTAGTATATTTGGCATCCCTTAATTTATCCAGAATAGAAGAAAGGTAGGGAAGCGGGTAGGCGTCTTTTTTAGTAACGGCATTTAGTTTCCTACCGTCGAAACAAAGGCGATAATTTCCATCTTTCTTTTTTACTAACAGCATAGGCGAAGACCAAGGTGACGTAGAAGGACGTATCGTTCCCATCGATAACATTATATCGATCTCTCTGTCAGCATGAACTTGCATAGCCGGTGATAAAGGGAAGTATCGCTGTTTTATAGGACGGGCGTCGCCAGTATCTATTTTATGTATTATTTTATTTGTTTTGCCCAAAACTGGACAGGAAATTTCTCTGAATAATTCGACGGTGTGTGAAAGAATAATTGACTGTTTAGGGTCCAAATCTTCAATCCCCTGAACATTTTGTAAAGAGAATGATTCTGAAACAAAGAAACTGTCTCGAGAAAAATCTGTTTTTATACCGAAACTGTAACAAAAATCTATACCAAGAATCAGACTAGCTTCTATACTATCGGAAACAAGTGCATCTATAGTTCTAGTTACATCTTCAATAGTGATGGGTAACTTAACGGTTCCCAAAACATTTTGGTATTGACCATCAGCGGTTTTTAACGATTTGGTACCGAAAGTTCTTATTAAACGGAGGTCATATTCCTTAATTAAGAAGATACCTAACTTCCCTAAAATTGTTTGGTTTGCAACAGAATCAAAAAGAGATTTTATTTGAGTTTGAAAAATGCTAACAGTCACATAAGGGCGATTATCATTATTTGTATGGGAAAACATTATAGAAATTGTGACAGGTTGTTTATAAAATTCATGTACAGTTTTTAACCAAAAGTTCCATTGTATACTACCAGTCTGTAGATGTTCATCAGTAGGAGTAAAGCGACCGAAAGACTTCCTCCCCTTTACTAGTTTTTTGGGTTACAACGAGGACATTTTGAAAAGTAAGCATCGGGATGTCCACAAACGAAACAGAAAACTTTCTTTTCTTCGGAAAGGCAGGTTCTGAACGTATGCCCTTTGTCTTGGCAGTTCCAGCAGACTAATTCCGGGTTGACTCTATTAAAATATCTTTTAGCGGGGTAAGAATTTTTAGGTCCTGACACGTTAGTTTTTGGAGATGCTACTTTGGTCGCGCAAACCTCAGTTTTTTTAGAACTCGTAGAAGGTTTGTACATTAAATCTGGTTCTAATTGAATGTAGCTGGCAATAGAAGGGTTGCGGTAGCGGGCGTTTTGTAGTTTTGTTTCCTCTAACCTTTTGCACAAAGAAATTAATTGGTCAAAAGAAATAATATTAGTTAAAGCTAACTGAGTCGCATACTAAGGTTGTAGATTGCGAAGAATATACCTAAGTTGTTTGTCTTCCGTAGGATGTTCCTGTAATCTATCAAATAAGTTAACCATAGCGGCTATGAAAATTGTAGGCCTCTCGTCTGAACCTTGCTTACGACGTTTAATCTCATCCCACAATACCTCATCGAAATCAATTGGGAGGAAATCTGAGCGGAGTTTATTCACTAACTGTTCCCAAGTATTAACTCGGTTACGAATTGCCCTAAACCAAACTAAACCTGATCCCGAAAATAAATCAACTGCACTATCGAAAAGTTGTGAGGTTGAAACGTTTCGAGCAACTCGCAGCTCCTCCACTCTTTGTAAAATGAATTAACACCAGTTACGGATGTATCGCCAGTAAAGTTAAATTCCACTTGCACTGGAATTGACTTAACAGCATCCGATCTATAAGAAATATTATGCGGAAGTTGCATACGATCTAGTTTCTTGCCGCAAATTATGAAGGTCAGGTAAGGGTACTTCATTATGAGAAGGTGATGTACGGGTTAGGTAATCATTCTCGCCAGGAGGGTATTGTTGACTAATAGGGTCGGATAATGATACACGTGTTCTAGCGGTAGTAGAGTTCGCGAGAGGGATTTCATTTTGTAAGTAATCCTGAGAAATGCGAATACTATCCGGGTCACTATTATCATCAAGGTTTTCTGCCGTATTATTTAAGAGTTCAATTAAATCAAGGCATTCTGAACATATTTTGGTATGTTCTTGTTGAAGATTATCATCAGAGGGTTCTAATCTGTTTAAACGAGTAAAAATATGAGATAGTCTGGTATTTAACTTACTGTATTCAGAAATATTCGGAGACTGAATATAATTATTTACTAACGACCCTAATTCACTCACTTTTTTGTCGCAAACATCGAGTTCTAGTGTTATATCAAAGACAACGGGTGTATAAGATGCAATTAAAGAAACATTAATTTTTTCTAGTGCAATTTTAGCACGAAGGGATCTACGTTTTGCATCGACATTCATACCCTCGGGATTAATATTTCTCCACCGAAGTTCATAAGATAATTCATCCGCTCTTAACGCGTTAACATTCATGATGAAATTCTTAAAAAATAAAATGGTAAATATGTATTATTTGAATTCAAAAGAAACATTTACATCGAGATCACTCCAAAAATCGAGGCCTCACGTTGTTTTGCGCCACTTTATAACCATCAGTGTTGGTTATAATAATTAACAAATATTTTGATTTGCGGAATAAAATGGAGAAACACTTATCTGTAGAAGGTTCCGCTCCCAGGTGTTATCCGACATTAACTATGAAAATTCCCAAGTATATGTCCAGTTCTTAATATATATTTTGTTATTAATTAAGTAAAATTCGTCGTTGGTCTTTCCAATGATAATCCTCTAACTACCAGCATGCTTTTCAGACAAACTTACACGACTATTAGCATGTTTCCCAAGATTCTGGTAGCTTAGAAATTCAATATTTGGTATCAAATAAATCTGAGACGAGAAGCACGGACAAAAGCTAAAGGATTGTAATTAGTTTTGGGTAATTAAAAAATATGTAACTTACGCCTTGTCAAGAAGACCTTTCAATCAAAATGACTTAATTAAAGTTCACCAAACTCTTAATAATCAAATCCGCGATAATGCGAAGTAAACTTTGGTAATCGTAAACTCAACGTTTACTTTTTCAAAAAAATCGTCTTTTCCCCATATTTATTTAGACAACGCTCCTCATTTTTTTTTAGTGCCTTCTTTATTGTCATTTTTTTTATATGACTATTCTATCGTAAGTTGGCGTATGCATGTACAAAATTTAAATATTGACAATGGAATTGTGTGGAATGAAATCGTTACAAAGTTAACAAACTTCAAACTTAAACATCTTTGTTATTTTAAATACAACGCCCAAGAAATTTTTATCGGAATGGAACAGTCTTTTGACAATAGTTCGAACTGTATTAGGGTTCCCTTTACCTAACTTCAATACTTTTCGAGAAATTAGTGTATTTGTTAGATTTTTAGAAATTACGCCATTAACTCATGTCGATCAGTTAGAATTCTGTGATTTACAAAGGTTACAAATGTGTTAAACGGTTTTTGGTTTATTAAGGTTATCAAGGTTATACGGTTGCTGGTCTTGAAAAAGACCGTTTTACATTATGCACCGAAAGCCTACTGCTGGATTTGTCCCTACAGTAAATGTTCAAACTGATGACCGTCTTCTTGAATGCATAGTCTAATTCTTTCTTCCAAATTTTGTATGACTTTTCTTAACATATCTGGAGTAATTGTGTCCACCGCATTTCTAATTCTCTCTTTCATATTGTCTGCAGTAGTAGCAGGAATATTGTAAACAATATTTTTAATATATCCCCATAAAAAGTAATCCATTGGAGTAAGACAAGGCGATCTTGGTGGCTAATGACATGGTCCGTTCCTTCCAATCCATTTATTAACAAATTCCCTAGTTAAATAATTTGTAACTCTCCGATCAAAGTGTGCCGGTGCCCCATCTAATTGTAGCCACATATTCCCTCTAATGTTCAACGGAACGTTTTCTAGAAGTGTCCAAAAGTCTCGCTTTAAAAATCTCAAAAATTTTCTACCATTTAAATGACCATTGAAAAAGTATGGTCCAATTACCTGATCTCCAATAATTCCTGCCCATACGTTTATGCTCCAACGATTTTGGCGGTCAACAGTATTAAAAGCATGCCTATTCTCGGTATCATAATAGTGAACATTATGTCTATTTACCAAACCGTTGTTGTGAAATGTTGATTCATCAGTAAACAAAACGAAATTTAAAAAATCTTGTTGATCCCCTATTTTTTAAATTGCTCACAAACAGAAATCTATTCGTTGTTGAAAGTCATTGCCATACAAATTTTGATGAATTTCTATGTGATAAGCATGAAATTTGTGTTTTTTGAGAACGCTTCTCACACTTCCTCTACTTAAATCTGTTTGTCTAGCAATTACTCTAGTACTAGTGTGGGAATTTTCAGCGAGAGATCCTAATACTAAAAATTCACTATCTTCATTGCCAGTTACCAGTGTACTTTTATTAGGTTTTGGATAGGCAGTGTTACCTGTGGCTCGAAATGTTTGTAAAAGCCTTTCAAAAGCTCTCGTATCAGGATGGTTGCGATCAGGGTACTTTTGGGCATAAACCCTGGAAGCCAAAAGACAATTTTCATGGCATTATCCTATGGTCAACACCATATCCACTCTTTCTTGCACTGAATATTTCATTGTAATGAAAAAATCATCAATAGTTATAAACACTGTCGTATTTTGAAATACGTCAATATGACAGAAATGTTTATGAATCAAAGAATTCTAACTGATTGACGTGAGTTAATGGCGTAATTTCTAAAAATGTAACAAATGCACTAATTTCTCGAAAAGTATTGAAGTAAGGTATAGGGAACCCTAATACATTTCGAACTATTGTCAAAAGACTATTCCATTCCAATAAAAAATTCTTGGGCGTTGTATTTAAAATAACAAAGATATTTAACTTTGAAGTTTGTTAACTTTACGCGTTATTCTTTGTATTTTATAAATTATGATTTGAAACAATAAACAACAGAATACGTACTTCCAAATATCCTTATTACGATGACATAGATTAGATTGTCTCATCTTTTCTGAATCGAAAAATACTTGAATTTTTTGACAACCCAACATTTTCAAAAAATGTTAAATATTTCGTAACCTGTAAGGTTTAGGTATAGGGAACTCTAATGAAAGTCTACCTTATTTTTATACTTTATTTAAAAAAAAAATTAAAAAGGAGGGTATTCCATTTAAAATAATATAACTTTGATAAGTAACAAGTTTGTAGATCACCCTGTATAAATCAAACTAATTTTAGATTATAGTCCTAGAAAGCTTACATATTCTCGCCCAAACAGATTTTGAAAAAATTCAGTCGTTTGGGTGCTAAAGACCGACGCGTTGGTGGTGGCCCACCCTGTATATATATATATATATATATATATATATATATATATATATATAATTCTCCTCTACGGATGAAAACCTGAAGGTTTTTTTAAATATTTTCCGATTCCAAGAAACACCATCTTCTTCAGCACCCGATTGTAAATCGCATAATTTAGTGGCAATTTTGAATTTTTATCGGTTTCTTTAAATGTATCTAAGGAAACAATATTCTTAGTTTAGTTTCAATATTTCGTTACGTAAGTAGCATTTCTAAAGGGTATGCGTGGAAACACTTGCTATTTATTCACATCGAATGGTTCATTTCTTCAATGCCCAATCTCGTTATCTCGTAATATTTAAAATTTATGTACCAATTGTTACCGAACCTCATAAATACCGCGTTCCTATTGATAACCTAATAATTATTCCTGAACAACCCTTTTTACCACTCAACGCTGAAAACCACTGGACTGCAAATGAAAAATGCCCAGAAATAGAAGGTTTTATTATTGTCAACATTCTCAATTACACAAGAATAGTTTAGCCAACATCCTTAGAACCGGAAAAAACAATTGTCAAGAGACAAAAATGTATTTAACAGAAACCACGGTTCAACAAATTAACTCACACCAAGTGCTAATAATACCAATCCAACCAATCACCATACAAGCTACCTGCGAAGCAAACGGACTATACGAAATTCGCAACCCTCAATTATTACATTAGAAGATTGCCGATTAGAAATCAACGGAAGGATATACCAACCCGAAGATACCTTTCACGATGACTTAGTTTTTGAACTACCCAAATTCAACGTTACCTTCGACGAGGAGAAGATACAATCACCAGTAGTTAAGTTAAAAAATTTAAATAACGCTAATATAAAACACATTGAAAACTTAGTAAATAATTTACAAATTCCAAATTTAAGCTTAGTTACAGTTTATTTTAAGGTCATACTACCAAAACAAAAAATAAATATGAAATTAAAGAAAAATCTCTAACAGACTCGCAAAATAGAGACCCCCTATTTTCCGAGCTTGGCAAGGGAGGAATTATATAGAATTACTAAATAGGATCATTATACATTGAATAGTCTATACAAAAATTTCTAAGAAACCATTAGATTCACTAATAAGATCATTATACATTAAACAGCCTTGTTTATACAAACATTATAGGAAATCATTTAATTATACCGATATGTTAAATAGGAGCATTTACATACAATAGACCTTATTCATATTTTCAACTATAAAAGCAAACATCAAGAATCCAGAAAACAGTTAATAAGTATAGTATGTAGTTAACAGTGGCTCGTTAGCTCCTAGTTTAGGTTAATAAATAAGTTCACTTGTTGCTATCAAAGTAATTACTTTGATTCAAAAAAGTATTAGTATTAGTGATGGTGAAATAAAGAGTTTAAAAACAACGTATTTCAACCAAGAAACTTAATTCACGGACACAATTAATTTACTAATTGTATTCCTTTTCTATTTTATCATGTAGAAAGAACCATTAGTAGTGCAAATATATCCTAAGAGTTTTTGCGAATATAACTACGGATATATTAACGAATTAACTAGGTAAGCTATACTTTTTTTGGAATTCAATAAAGTTGTAGTTGGGTATAGCACTGGTATTTTAAAATAATGTTTCTATGGCATGGAACAAATTTAATTTTCAAACTATAATAAATAGTAGATTATTGCAGTGGTATGCCGTTGTCGGTAGGCAGGTCTTATAATAGAGTCCCGCAAAGTTTTAAAACAAATTCTATTATTCATAACTTAAAGAGTAAAAGATATGTAATACTATTCTTTTGAATGTAATGTATTAATGATAGGCCGTAATTCCAAGGGCTCATTGTTGAACCAACTTTAAGTAGAAAAGTTCATATAGTCTGGTTTTTAAGATACAGCGTTGTTTTGTTGTTATGAGCATAATGTTTTTGACATTCTGCGACGGTATGTTATTATTTCCCCTTTAGTCAAAAAGTAGATTGTGCTATTAGAAAAATGGTAAATAATTATTCTAATCTGGATATGACACAAATTAAGTTCCTTTATTTTCTTTCCTTTGTTGTATCCTCCTTACCACGTACAAAGAGTTCAGGCACTTCTTCCAAAATATTCTGAACCACGTGCGCAATTGTGTAGATAGCATCTTCAAAAACTTGAAGAAAATCCAAACTTTGATTCCATCATTATCTTTACGGACGAAGCGCATTTTTTTCAGAAATGCAATAATTAATTTCCAGAATAATATTAGCTAGGCTGAAGAAAATCCTCAAGCTATTACAGAGACACCTTTTCGGGAACAATTTTCCCTCAACGTCTGGATCGTTATCATATGTGACTATTTTATTGAACCAGTTTTTTATCAGGATACCTTAACGGACAAGCAAATAGTAATTTTGTACAAAATGATTTTCCTTTACTTGTTGAAGATGTTCTTCTTCAGTTACGGCAATAACACTGGTTCATGCATGATGGTGCTCCATTCCACTTTAGCGTATTGGCTCGTGAGTATTTGAATGGAGCTTACCAAAATCGTTGGGTAGGTCGTGGAGGTCCACAATTTTACACCAATCGAGATAGTAGAACAAATATGGAATAGAATTGCTGACGGATGTGAAACCATACGTAGCACTCATAGAATGTTTGAAACAGTTCGTCACTCGATGAGAAGAAAAGCAGAAGCCTGCATAGAAGCGGGAGGTGGTCATTTCCAACATTTTTTGTGAATATTCTGGTAGATTGTTATTACTTTTCATTTTTTAGGTTTAAAAAATGGCTTGTAAAGAAACATTATACAACAAGCAAAGTTAACTTGATGAGAAATCGAGTTTTTTTTTAAATTTAACACCCTGTATCTTGAAAACCAGACTTTTTAGGACACATGTTTATATGAACTTTTCTACTTGAACTTGGTTCAGGAATGCGTCCTTGGAATTATGGCCTATCATTAAGTAACGCGCTGTATATATGGTATTTAGGAAATTTACACACACGCACATATATATATATATATATATATATATATATATATATATATATATATATATATATATATATATATATATATACCGTGTATCCTCAGGATTGAGCTTACAAGAGGAAACACTTTTTTATTTCTTATTTCTCAAAAAAAAACATTCTTTACAGAAACATTTGCTTGCCTTAAAACACTCATCAAATTTTAACTTGCTCTTTCCATAGTCTGACAATTACATTTTGTTTATAAGAAACACACTGTAAATTTTTAATTTTAAACGCCAGTTATTGTAGTCGGCTAAATTTGCAATTATTGTTCACTAAATACGTAAAATAACACTTGAACAGAAAACCATAAGTCATTCAATTAATTCCCCCACCGTTTTCTACGCACAACTCTAGTCTTTTTCGCAGTTCATTGGAGCTATTTCTAATTTCTTCAATTGATAATGATCTCACAGCTTCCCTTATTCCAATTTTTAATTGTTCGGCATTGTTAGGCAGATCTTGGCTGTAACAATTTGTTTCAAACGTCCCCATAAATAAAAATCGCTAATTGTTAAATCAGGGCTCCTTGGCGCCCATAAAATTGGACCATTTCTTCCAATCCAGTTATTTCCAAATTGTTGGTTTAACCAATTAACAACAATATTTGCATAATGCGCAGGGCATCCATCTTGTTGAAAATACATGGAACGTAGATAATTGATAGGTAAATTATCTAATTCTTCAACAAGAAAGTTTTGTATTCTAAACAATTGTGCTTATAAACATTATTCTCAAAGAAATATGGGCCAATTACACCACGATAGGACACAGCGCACCAAACATTGACTTTAGAGGAATATTGCCGATTATTCAAAATCCTAAAGTGTAGATTGTATTCACTCCAATGTCCAATATTTTGGGATGACATAGTTCCATTAGTTGTAAATATTGCTTCGTCAGAGTACATAATACTTTTATGAATCGATCTGTTTTCCATAATTTCATTGCCCATCCACAAACAAAAATCCAGACGTTTAACACTATCATCCGGCTCTAATGTGTGCTTGGAAACGGGCCTGAAGGGGCGAATTTTTCTTTCTTTCAGAATCACTTCAATATGAGATTTGCTTATGTTTAAGTTGAGTGTTCATCTCCTTATGGAAAGTCTGGATTATTACGGACTGACTCGACAATTAACAGGGTAGCAGCGTCATCTTCATCATGCAAAATTTTCCTTTTCTATGCATTTAAGATCGAATCACTTCTTGAAAATTTTTGCACAACCTTCTGTGCACCCCCACGAGACAGATTAAATATCTGGAAATTTACCATGAAATTGACAAATAATATTACTATAACTTCTATCTCCCAAACCATAGCACCCAATTAGTTGTTTTCTTTGGCCAATTAACATTTTCCACTTTAATAAAAAGTAATAATGTGAACTAATTAGTAATCAATACTGACACATCAAATGTCAGTTAAGTAAAATTATCCGGCTAAAACAACTGTCGTTTAAAATTAAAAACTTACAGTATATATTTTATAAACAAAATGTAATAACAAGACTATGGAAAGGGCAAGTTAAAATCTGATGAGTGTTTTGGAGGTTTTAATACAAGCAAAAGTTTTTATAAAGAATTTTTTTTTAGAAATGAGAATTAAGTTTTTTTCTCTTGTAAACTCAATCGACATACGGTATACACACACACACGCACGCACGCACGCACGCACGCACGCACGCACGCACGCGCACGCACGCACGCACGCACGCACGCACGCACGCACGCACGCACGCACACCACACTACAATATATATATATATATATATATATATATATATATATATATATATATATATATATATATATATATATCAAAGCGTCCATGTACAAGGTGTATCAAGGTCAAGATCATCATACACATTGCCTGCATCAAAGTATTCTCTTCAAGGCCACAAATACTACCCCACTTCTAATCCACTTTTGATAATAATACACCATCCTGCACAGGTTCCCTGCATCAAGGTCAATAGTTTTCAAGGTCAAGGTCATCGTACACATTGCATACATCGAAGTATATTCCTCAAGATCATCACATTGTCTACGTATAAGTACATGGTTTTCAAGGTCGCTCACATTGCCTACGTATCCTTCAAGGTCATCGTAGACCATGCGTACACGGTCACTTTACCTATGTCAAGGTTTTCAGAGGACCCACGCTGCCTATGTATATTCTTCAAGGTATAGTGACTCACATTCGCTACGTCGAATTCAACGGTTTTCAAGATCATAATTGCCTACATTAAGGTATATTCCTCAAGGTCATTGAAGTAACCATATTTGTGAAAGTCACTACGACAGTCACCAGATTGGTTTTCATGGTCACATACACACTTCAACCATCAAAGTCAATTAGAATTTTCAAGGTCAAAGCCGCGCAAGTTTCATATTCTTCATGGTCATCCTTGCACGTACGCACGCCCCGATTCAAGGTCGAAGCGCCCATGTACATGGTTTTTCAGGGTCATCATACACATTGCCTTCATCAAAGTATATTCCTGAAGGTCATTGAAGTAACTAGGTTTGAAAAAGGCACTATAAGTTACTAGATTCGTTTTCAAGGTGATGCTCCCGTACAGATTGTCCGCCTCAAGGTCACGTGGTAGGAAATGGTCACTCTCATTGTCAATGTTCTTAACGTACACATACCCCGCTTCAAGATCTTCTTAGGATTTCAAGGTTACGTTATCAACCTTCTCGTTTGTCAAAGTCACACACAATTGGGGGTATGTAGGAGGATGCACCAAGAACTCAAGGTCGATTATAAATTAAATTTTGATTCTTTTCACGGTCACGCCCCCCTTCAATTCCTGGAAGTTCATTGACCTCTGTCTCAAGCCCTGAGGTATCATACAGATTGTTGTCTATGCTAAGCATGTTTCAAGGTCATCAAGCAATTCTTGGAAGTTTAATTTGTAAGGTCACGCACCCCAGCAAAGTGCACTGAGCTCAAGTGGTTCCGTTCCCCAAATACAGATAGACGTGTTCCAAAACAGGTAGCCGTTTCCTAAAAACAGGTAGCCGTTTCCTAAAACAGGGGAGCCGTTTCCCAAAACAGATAGTTGTTTCGCAACACAGGTAACCCCCCCCCATTACAAGGTCACACCTCTGAGAACAGAACAAAGGCGATCCATTGTTTTGGCTGAGTCATAATTTCTAAAAATCGATTGTTATCTAAATACCCCCACCTTTTTCAGGCTCAATTCTAAGAAATCAATTTTCAAGAACAAAGTTGATTCATTGTTCAAGCCGACGCTTCAAAGTCTATGCGTATAATTTTCAAGGTCACACCTCTGAGAAAAGAACAAAGGCGAACCATTGTTCTGGTTGAGTTAGTAATAGTTTCTAAAAATAGATTGTTATCCAGGTACCCCCACCATTTCAGGATCGATTCTGAGAAATCAACTTTCAAGAACAAAGACGATACATTGTTCAAACCGACGCTTCAAAGTTATCAAACAAACAAAATATTTTTTATAAAATTTATAATTTATTAATCACAGTATTTTTCTATATACAGATAAAAAATTGATTAGGTTAATATACAGATTATGGGAAGTTTGATGCACTGTCACTTAACATTTTGTAATACCTTTTTTGGATCATATCTATTTTGTTTATTATTTGTTCCTAATAGGTATTTTCATCGCTTCATTATAATGTTTACTAGCCATACATTCAGTTTTCCTTAAAGCCTTCATATCAGGATCTGAGATCCTTTTACTTTGAGTCATTGTGAAAGACTTGTTACAAACCTATGTCTCAAAAACACAAATTAAAATCTTTTAATTATACAGTTACGTAAACCCAAATTTCAAGGTTAATTCCGAGAAATCTATTTACAAGGTTAAAGGTAATCCGAACTTATCCGACCTTACCCGATCTTATGTCTATATAAGTAGCTAAAGTACCTAAAGCGAAAAGCAAGTATAATCACCAGTGTGCGCGTCATATTTTTATACATTACAATCGTGACTAGAAGTTTTATTCTAAACCGAAAGTGTTGTGAAGAGCAATTAGATATTTGTTAAAAGTTCATTATTACGTGTGTGCTTTATATTGTTGAAAGTAACTATGAGTATGCCAAGTAGTAGTGGGATAGATAATTTAACAAGGCGTGTTGCTCCCTTATTGAAAACAAAAAAGGAATTTTCGAGGCACTTCCTTATAGTTAACACCAATATTAAGCTATTTCAAGATATAATTAAAAATAAAAATTTATTATGAGACCAATGAAAGTCTGCTTAAGCTTGAGAGAAATTTAGCATTGCTTAAGTGCTACCTGGTTAGATTGAGGCGGTTAAAGAACGCTTCAGAGAAAGTTGGTAGTGGAATTGTCAATAAAAAAGGTATACATAAATTATGTTGATACCCCCTAGACTCATGTTTTAATGGTAGGTTACTTACAGGAATTATAATCAATACGTCAAACATTAAGGACCCTTTAATATCTTTACTAAACACATATAATAGTTTTTCACGTAAGGTGAAATTAATGTTAAGGCAATCTATGCTAAAGGTGAATGTGGTCTTAGCCTGCAATTTTATGCAACCCCAAAATCATAGTATTAAGTTGAAGACTTTTGCCAGAAAAATTGCGTTATTGATATTTCAACCAATTTACGTGTCTGGTACAATGAAAAATGTGTATGATAAAAATTAGAAGAGTTTTCAGAAAGGAATTCCGGTTGGGAATTACACCAAGTTTTACATTTAAAAGTGAATATTAATAGCTATGTCCCATTTAGAGGTGGTCGTTTAACCTATGTTAAAGTTCCTGTTCCTCGCTGCATAGAAGTAAAGCATGCTGTTGCTAATGTTAAAAATAACGATGAGTATTGCTTCCTGTGGGCTGTTGTTTCAGCATTATATCCTGCTTCACAAAACTCAGGCCGAACTTCTAGCTATCCTCATTTTAGAGATGTTTTGAAGTACGATTAAATTCACTTCCCCATTTAACTGGATGATGTAACAAAATTTGAGAAGCTAAACAATCTCGCAATTAATTTGTACTGCATAAATGATAAAAAAGTTGTATTGAGTAATCAGCAAAGCGGCAAAACACCCATAAATCTTTTAATACTTTCGGCTAATGATCCAGCTGGGGATGATATTAGCACTGCATACCATTTCACATGGATTAAAAATGTCAGCTTCATTCTCAAAACAGATATCGAATTGCAACCGCAAGCAATTTATTTGTTACCGATGCTTGAACCATTTTTCTTCAGATCGCCTTCTACAAAAACATACCACTCACTGTCAGCAACTTAATCAATGCTCTGCTAAGCTGCCTACCGAAGCAGAAATAAATTTACAGCTAAAAATTTCACATTTGAAGAAAAGGCGCCATTTGTCATTTATGCCGATTTAGAAAGTATTTTAGAGAGGTGTGCAAATGGTATCGAAGGTAATACTCTATTTCACTCTAAAAATTCACCTTTCAGCAATGCTTACTATTTGAAGTGTTCATATGATGATTCTTTATCCCGATTTAGGCTTTATAGAGGAAAGGATTGCATTCAATGGCGAGCTTCAAAGTATTGCACATTGGGCTACCGAAATAAACAATCAAATAATTCATATGGGTACTTTAAGTCTCAGTCAGGTTGAGCAATTTGAAAGCGCCACGATTTGTCACATTTGTCGAAAACCATTTACTGATTCTGATATAAAAGTTAGAGACCATAATCATCTTACATGAGCGTTACGGGGGGTAGCGTACCAGGTATGTAACCTAGACTAAACAGACTCCCACATTCTACCAGTTGTGTTCCATAATTTATCAGGTTATGATTTTCATTTCACCATTAGAGAAAGATTTTACGAAGGTAATGGAAGGCACCAAAATTAAGTTTAGATTTATTGACTCTTTCAGATTTATGAGCAGTAGTATTGAAAAGTTATCAGACTATTTGGAGGATAGGAAAAAATGATTACCCGCGCTAATTGCAACAATGATGAGGAATTTTCTCTAGTAGTTCGCAAAGGTGTGTTTCCTTATGAGTATATTGATACGCGGGATAAATTAGACGAGACCACGCTTCCACCCAAAGAAGCATTTTTCAGTCATCTTAATTATGAGGGAATCAGTGATGAGAGTTTTGCGCATGCGGTTAACGTTTGGAACAAATTTAATATTAAATTGTTAGAGGAATACTCGGATTTGTATCTAAAAACAGACGTTCTACTTTTAGCATATATGTTCCAGAGCTTTCGGCAAACTTGTTTAAGTACTTACGAGCTGGACGCTCTGTACTATTATACAGCTCCCGGTTTAGCATTCAATGCTATGCTTAAAAGTACACAAGTAAAGTTAGAACTACTTACAGACATTGATACGTTAATGTTTATTGAAGGAGGGATTAGAGGTGGTGTAGCTCAGTGTTCAAATCGGTACGCTAAAGCTAACAATACATGGGGGAAAAATTTCATCCCACCTACGAAAGTGCATATTTAATGTACTACGACGTAAATAATTTATACGGAGCCGCCATGTCAGAATTTCTACCATTTGGTGATTTTTCTTTTGTTGATGAAGCTAATTTTGATATAGATATAGTCTCCTTGTTCACTAACCTATCAGCTGAATTAACCACAGAAGTTATTAATAAAAATTGGAACTTGATAGAAAACAACTGCAAATTTACCAAAAATAAATTTATAGAAACAATAAAATTTATTTTTGATACTACGTATTGTCAATTTAATGATGACTTTTACTTGCAAATATTTGGTACACCTATGGGTTCAAGTCTAAGTCCAATATTAGCTGATATTGTTATAAATGACCTCAATACATGCTGTAATCAACTTCCATTTGAAATGCCTTTTATTTATCAATATGTTGACGATATCATTTGTTCTATACCAAATAATTCCAAAAATGATACTCTTAATACATTTAATATCTATAACCAACATATTAAATTTACCATGGAAGAAGAAATACATAACTCAGTACCATTCTTAGATACTAGAGTCATTCGTGATGAAAATAACAAAATACAATTGGACTGGTACCAAAAACCGACGAATTCTAGTCGTTACCTTAATTTTAATTCTTACCATGCTTACAATCACAAAATAAATCTTGTTCTAGCAATGAAAAATAGAATTACAGGAATTTTCCATTCTAAGTATAGACAAAAAAATCTTATCCTTCTTAGAAAGCAATTGTTAGATAATAATTACCCAAAAATGCTGCTAAACAAATTGTTATTTAATAATAACAGAACTGTTGTATCTACTAATACAGTAATACTATCTAACACTCAAACCTTATTAATTACAAAAAACTTCCATACATCCAAGGACTTTCATATATTATTAAAAAGAAATTAAAACATCTTCCGACAAAAAATATCCAAATTTAACTTGTTTACTGTACAACAACTTTTTACTAATATAAAAGTAAAATTTCTAGAACTGAAAAATCAAACATTGTGTACTGTATACCATGTAAGAACTGCAATCTTCAATATATAGGCGAAACTTCACAAAAACTATGCAAAAGATTGTATCAACATAAATATGATTGCAGAATAAAGCCAGATTCGTCAGCACTTACCACACATTGTAACTCAAGCAACCACAATATGGACTTCTCAGAAGTTAAAATTATAGCTAATGAAAGAAATGATGAAAGAAGAAAGTTTTTAGAAATGTGCCATATAAAAACAAACAATCAAGCAATGAATTTTAGAAGTGATGTTAATAATCTTAGCAGTATTTACATTTCTCTTTTAAAATTCTTTAAATAAGTTTATTTAGCAGTATTTAGTTTATACAATTATGACCATTAATTCTTAAGTTTAACTTTTAAATTCAAATTATAGTTTTATTGATAAATGTTTGGATTATAATCTTATTATTAAATCTAGTTAGCTTTATTGTAATTCAGTCATATTGACAAGAACAATTTTAGTATTAGCTTCTATTTATTGGTTCCATACCCTTAAATATTGTTAGTTATTTTAGTTTATTTAATAACGTACTTATAATTGTTCTAGTTGCCCTGATGAAGTGTTAATTCAACACGAAATATATTGGCTTAAAATATAATGGGAATTTTCTCTTAACGTTATACCGATACAACTGAAAGTAAACATTCCATACTTATAATATTCATAAATTCGGTTGAAGAAAAAATAATACTAATTTTGAAAGTTTAGATTTAATAAACCATCCCGATGATTCGGAAATTGGTTATATAGTCGAGTGTGATTTAGAATATCCTATAGAATTACATGAGAGTCACAGTGATCTACCGATGGCACCCGAACATATGGTTCCACCCACATCTGATTCCAAAATGAAAAAATTACTGCTTACATTGTATCCAAAACGTAATTATGTAATTCATTACAGAAATTTGAAAGTATATTTAAAATATGTATTGAAGTTGGTAAAAGTACACCGTATATTACATTTTAAACAGTTCCCGTTGTTAGAAAAATATATAGATTTAAATACAGCCATGCGTCAGCAATCTCAAAATGAATTTGATAAAAATTTCTATAATTTAATGATTAATAGTGTTTTCGTGAAGCTCATGGAAAATATACATAAGCATAAGGATATACGGTTAGTAACGAAATGGGAGGGTCGCTATGGTGCTCGTGCTTACATAGCAAAACCAAATTTTCACAGTTGTACAATATTTGACACTCAAATGAATAAGCTTCAAGTATATTTCAATAAACCTATATATGCGGGATTCAGTGTTTTAGACGTTTCAAAAACTTTGTTATATAATTTTTGTTACGGTTACACGCTACCCAAGTTCCATAATAATGTTAAACATTTGTACGCGGATACGGATAGTCTCATATACGCCTTTTCTGTTCCCGATTTCTATGAATGTATTAAAGAGGACATTGATAAATTCCATACAACTGATTATAGTCCCGACAACATCTTTGGATTCCCATTAGTAAATAAAATAGTCCCCGGCGTAATGAAAGATGAAAATCATGGCGAAATTATGGTGGAATTTGTAGGACTTCTCGCGAAAATGTATGCTTACGCGATTGAAAAAAAGGTTGTAACAAAATCAAAGGATTCTGCCCAAGCAAGCGTGAGGCAGATCACGATTAATGATTATAAACTGGTTTTGTCTGACGGTGGCGTAATAAGGCGCTATCAACACCTCATAAGGTCAAAGAAACATAATGTGTTTACCATTAAACAAAATAAAGTCATACTTAATCCTTATGACGACAAACGCTTAGTAAATTTCGATTTTACTGATACTAGACCTTGGGGTACAACTTTCAGTAAACAATGAGCAGTCTTCAAGACAACTTGCAGTAAGAAGTGAAGTATAGTAGTGATCAAATCTACAGAAAGTACCTAAATCGTTCTTTGAGCTCCCTTGAAATGTATACAATTATACTGAGTATATTGCAACATATTGTTATTCCTGATGAGTGTTTTAACTGGTGTACTCAAAGTGTGCAAATGAAGTTATTATTAAGACATTATTTGATAGAAAAATTAGCTTAGACAATACCATTAAAGGTTTTACGAAATTATGTACCGATAAAGGTTCGTTAACCTCTAATGATGTAGATAGTATTTTAGATGATATGAATTTACTTGGTGACATACCCCTTAAAATTTACATATACAAGTTATTATGGTGTGATTCATTGTGTACTTCGACAAATGTTAGCGTACAAAATATTAAAGCACTTTCTCTGTTATAAGTGAATGTATTGAGACAGCAGCATGTTATGCTAATTACAAATGCCTAGCTATTTTAATTGAAGTATTATTAGAACAAAACATAATATATAAGTTTCAACCGTGGGAAAATGAGGAGCACCACAAAACTTACCGCTGAATTTTGGAAAACATTGAGAAAGGTGAAACAAATTCCTGCTTGGGATGGACATGTGGACCAGATTCGGGAATATGGCCATCCAGTAATTTAAAAGATTACAGAAATACTTTAGGTTTACTATATAAGATGATGTAATATTTAAAGAAATAAAATACAATTATTACAATTATGATTTTTTGTGTGGTTTTAATTCATCTAATAGTCACAAACAATCCATATAGCTATATTATAAAACTAAATCGTCTTTATTGATTTATGATCTTTCATCCAATCCCTACTACTTTACGAATAACTTATTATTCTTGTAGCGAAGCACTTTTTCCACAAAGTACACATCCGGATACTTCGTTTTCTGTAATTCGTGTTCATAAAAGCTTCCCAGTACAGGTAGGTGGTTGGGTTAGTAATGCGAACTTTCACAATCTTAAATATTTTACTTGACCAATTGGGGGTGTATCCTTTGGCGAAAATACTTTTAAACTTACTGATTCGTACTATGTCACCCACACAATAACGATTCCTATCAACTGTTTTTATGTGAGTGTAAGCCTCTAGCTTTGTATGATTACCGACATATTTGGGCTTCATTCCTGTAGTTCTATGCATACGATTGCTATAATCCATCGTTACGGTGTCAATTGTATCAATCCATTTATGTTTACTCTGTAGGCTGAATGACTTGTATAGAGCAGACTTAACGGTCCTGAGAACACGTTCCGCAACTGCTGCCTTCTTTGTTCTATAGGTGGAGTAATGGTTGACTCCATAACGCTGCATTAGTTTAGTGAAATGGTCATTGTAGAATTCTTTTCCTGCATCTGTCTGCAAAATGGAAGGTTTTCGGCCCGTTTTGAAGATTGCTTGCATGGCCTTGGTAACTTCCATGACCGTTTTCGTTTTTAATCCTTTGGTCCACAAGTATTTAGAAAAACAGTCAATAACCACTAAAATATACTTGTAACCCTTATTTTGTTTGGCATATGTGTTAAATTCGGCCAAAACTGCTTGCCAGAGGTCATCATAACCCTTAATTATTGTGCGCCTTCGTTTAACATTTTTTCTTGCGGGTTTGTGCAATTCATTGACAAGTTGTAATTTGGACATGGTACTAATTTATCCACAATTTCTTTAAGTTGATGTAGTTTTTCCTCCAACACTAGATAAGCGTTAAAGTTTCTATGGGGTTGGCAACATTGCTGAGTCTCTTATTCTCGATATCGAATTGATTATCATCAATAAGTTGAAACTGAGGGGTTAATTTCTTAAATTGATACTGTGCATGTGACCGTCCAAATTTGTCAAGGGGCATTTTAGTTATGATATGTCGACATCAATGCATTCTGATTTATATTGTTCAGAAAACTAGTGTTTGGTCTTTCAATGTATCCATCTTCATACAATTCCTCCACAATTGATACTGTATCATTTACGACACCTCTATTTCCAACCAATTTTTCTGCCCACAATACTTCTAGATCACGAATTAGTTCGTGTACATCATTACAATATTTATATTCAATCGGTCTGTTTGTTAATTCCTTAAAAAACATAGCTCCACCTCCCTGAATTGTGGGTGATGACTGACAGCAAGGGTTTAATTATTTGTGTATACTTTTTGCTGCGGCTTCCTCGAATCTGTCCACTTACATCATAGGCTCGCCTTGCAACATTCGTAGCTTCTAAAATACGTTTATAATTCTTTCTATCCTTTGAATTTACTAGATTTAAGTCGGGTTCATTCATAATAAGCAGATCATAAAACCTGGAGTCCCTTTATACATGACATCTTTAATGATCATATCGTTTCCTTTAATTGTGATAGGAGTATTACCAATTGTCCATTTGTCTGTTTTGGTGTAGTGTACTCCATAAGTGTGATCAATAGCACCTTCAAGATCCCTCATAATACGTTCAACATATATACGAGGTAATTCGTGGTACTGCTCGAGAAATTCTTCGGAGATGGGTTCATTACGGGAATCACCTGCGATACTAAGAGGTTCTTCCTCTGCATTAGTCTCTCCTACGACAGATGTTTCTAGGAAAGGTGTTGCACGAGGACTTGGAGGGGGATTTATTTGAAAAAAGGGAAGTTGAGCTAGGGGGCTTGTAGCACTCTTCCTTGCTAATGAAATGAAGCGTGGAGCTAGCGGGCTAGTAGTAGTAGCATGCTTTCTTCAAAATATGAGCAAGGGCGGATTATTGGGTTTAACGTCAACGGACTCCTTTTTGGGTGTTTTTTTATTAGGATGCATTTTATTCACTATTTCAGTTAGAGGTTCTATTAGAGGTTTATAAGTATTTTCAAACGTTTTTTCATTATCAATGCGGGCAGTTTTAAGACTGTTATATTTCTGCTGTATTATTTTACGAGCCTGAATAATTTTTCGCTTTAATATCATCTCCTTATTATCCATTGCAGCAAAATTGGAGTTTGAATAGATAGCTGTTAATACGTAAACGGATGAGTAACTAATAAACCACTGAAAGCAGGTTAAGGTATTATATAGGATGTAGCAAGACAGGTTCCAGTTTACCCTGAGCTACTTAAACTGAGCAGTTAAAGTATTATATATTCATCAAACCTTTTCCTATAGCGACCATTATTGCCTTCAGCATCCTTATTTATGAGTTTATGACTATGAAACCAAACGGATCTATCCAGCACTTTGAACACATATCCCGAAACAATGTCATGCTTATGGTGGGGCTTATATGATCCTCATACACATGTTTTAGGTTTAATTCATCTTGCTCAAGTAATATAATTAGATTTGCATTGTCACGAATTAATTGCTTTGGAATTTTACTGTAAGCGGGACCCAAATAGAAACGGTGAATATCGTTATGTCTACCTATAGAAAAATATGCCCTTATGTTAATTTACTTTTCACAGGCGACATCATCAAAGATAAAGATAGAGTTTGCTTTTGCACAATTCGGCTCAATCACATCTTGATTATCACTGAACGTAAAGTAACCTATATCCTTTATCGGAAATAGGACTTCCTGTAAAAGTTTGTACTTGTTTTGATTGAATGACTTGGAGTATACGTATATATGTTTAAATTTCAAACCATTTATCTCAGTAAGCAAACTAACCATTGCGTTTGTTTTGCCGCAGTTGGAGGGGCCACATATAATTCCACGTATACTATTACGAAGTAAATCACCACGTTTTGAAGTACCAGACTTCTCATCAAAGTCATGATTTTGAATTGGAAGTTTTTGTTTCTGCGCAACTACTTTCATCTTTGATGGATGAAATGAAACTAGACGAATAATTACAACATTTTATTTATATACTAGACATACAGATTATAATTTTTTCACTTCTCCGGTGAGTGGGTTGTACTGCACAATAGCATCGTGGAGAATAAGACCATAGGCAACGATTCCATTATCGAAAGGTGTTAGAGATTCCATTTCCAATTTGATGTTTACTGTTGAGTTTTTTAAGGATTTATTCTGTTTAGAACAGTCCATTACAAATACTGGACATGATTTGAATTCGGTGTAGTTGAATAAAGCATCTGTATTATCTTCACCATAGTAGTCACATCGGAATTTCAAAAAATTGCGATAGGCAGGTATGTATTGGTTAGCACTGAAGTTCAAATGCATTGCTTCATAGAGATAATACTCGGAATTCAGATGTACTTTAAGGTTTCTGATGTTAATGTGATCAAAATTTCCGGCTCTTGCAGACTTTGTGTACCTTTTACCTTGTTGGAATGCAACAATTATCCAGCGTGGTTTTTTCAGTTGCCTTGACGTTTTATTGGCCATATATCAGAGGTTGCTTGTTTTAAAGCAGGTAATTCATATAACTCCCATTGACGAAATGCAACAGTAATAATAGAATTCTTATTGATTCCTTCAAACATGTCCAGTTTCGCGGCATCACTAAGGGTTAAGTGTGGTACTTTCCATTGAACTCCATTTAGGGTTATTTCCGCATCAACATCATCATATCAGCAATTGGTATCGCTTCTAGATCAAATTAAAATCAACTCTTGACGCATATTCACGATCAATTGACGAAAATCCTCCATTATTCCAAATACGTGGTTCAATGGTATGCACACTGTAAAGGATTTTTCGCCATTTCTCTCATCGAATTCTACTTGTAATGGTTCCTCATTCTTACGTGACCACCCCAAATGGCTTAATGCTTTGCTCTTGCTTGTCGTATAAGAAATATATCCCTTAAGTGTAGATGTTATGCCGGGATTTTGGCAAACGTCCACTCTTTGACCGCCTAACTCATAACGAATCTCTTCGAAAAGGAAGCTGGGGAAATTATTTGTTAAGTTGCATGATTTTCCTTCATCTTCTTTTTTCAGCTTACCTTCTATGTACAGAAAACTATCATAAGTAGCTGCAATTAGATCCTGACTTTGAATTAAAATGCGTATTTCTTCGGAAGGTCCATACTTAGAAGAGCCATACGGAACATAGGTGTGAATAGCTGATTTAATTATAGCAGCATCAAAATGTACGTTTTGAAAGATGTTTAATGATCCGGTCATTGTGTCTCTGTAGATGTTAACCACAATGGGGATTGATGACTAATTAAAGATTTACTATAGGGATGATGTCTTTTATATGAATTTCTTCTCAAACCTATGTAAGCGTACCGCTTTAAATTAATTGTTATTAATTATGCCTTTGAAAAGCTTAATTACTACACATATATTACATTACAGTTTGTTTAATTGATATAAATTTTTCAAGAAGGCAAATCTATCACTATAAATACTTTCATTGTTATAAAAAGAAAATCCCTTGTTCACATAACATATTGCATTTTTTAAATAGCTATTTATAGCGAAACCTTTTTCTTCATAACACATTTTCATTAAAGTCTGTGAATTATTATATTACTAATTATGCAATGTAGTTTTGGGAAGCTTTATTGTTAAAATTATTAAAAATAGTTAGTACAATTTTAAAGCATGCAGATGCATTGAAGAAAATCCCTATTATCTTGAATATTACAAATTTTTAAGAATGCAAATGCATTATTAACAAACAAAGAAAACCCATTGTTCAATAAAACATTGACCTTTTCCGCATTACATATTTTAGATGAATACATATGCATTCAGAGGACTTCGACAAAGCGATGTAACTTCAGGTTGCGATGTGTGTAAGCGGAACATATTGTGTAAAAGAGATAGACATTAAACAAGTAAACTTCATTCACATACTTTCAAGGTCTCTTACACATTACGAATTTATTCAACATTTCTTAGAGATACATTAATATTTTAATCCTTCATATAAACTAATTATTTAGCACGTATTACTCTTCGGAAGGTTCATGCATCACTAAAATGTACGTTTTGAGACATTTTTAATGGTTTGGTCACTCAGAACTTTCAATCCAATTGATGCTAAAAAGTATTTCTCTGCAGATGTTAACTGCAATGAGGGTTGATTGGGATGAAGCCTTTTGTATGAAGATGGAATTGTCCTATGATTAATTCGCAGATCCATGTTCTTTCAGTTCTAAGCGTACTGTGAATGGTTCACTTTCACAAAAGTCTATTAACTCTCCCTTTTGATTTGTCAATTTGATTGTTATATTACTTATTATGTCTGTGTTTACTTATAAATATTGAGTGTTGGTTGGAATTTTATCCAAACGATAGAACGATAGCCCGAGGGGACGGAAACGTCAATTTCATATATTACCTTTGCAGGTTTACCGTTTCGAAAAGATCCCTTTATAATGTTGCACTCTACATGTAGATTAGTGTGTTTAATTATTTGGATGTCTAACGCGGGCGTATGTTAAATATTCGCTTCTAATATTTTAGGCTCAAAACCGAGCAGCTACTCTCTTTAGTAAAATCGATCTCAAATGAACTGTTTACCTCACACTTAAGTGTATTGTAGTTTGCCCTAATAAACATTTTTTCTGTGGGTATCTTTGATTTCAAGTAATCACTAATTTCATCTAACTCATAGGCACCGTGTGGAATATTAATCACTCTCAAACGAGATGAATTTTTTCTAAAATAAAATCTATCGTTGCCCGTATAAATGTTTCTAATGCTGTTGCACCCGTAAAATCCCACCAATCCAACAACGTATTTCTTCTCCAAATCCAGCTCTATCGGTGGATAGATGTTGTAGCTAACTATGTTACCAACACCTTCTAAACTGAATGTTATTGACATAACTGAGAAAATTTAAGGTTGCATCGATTATCTATATAGAAATTGTAGGCATAGGTGCCCACAAATAATGCTATTAAATTCCTGATCTTGATTGTAATTATAATAAATTTTACATCCCCGAAAGTAGTTAATTACTTCAACTGGTGGTCGAAGATTACCGAAACTATCGTAATACCATACCTTTTCACCACGCTTTTTGTAGCCAACCCAATGTGTACCCGGTCCGCTTTGACTATTTAAGTTGATGATTCCAGATTCATTTTTCCATGGTAATTTAGGCAGGCTATCTCTCATAAAGATAACCCTAAGGTATGGTACATCTTTTGTGTATTTCTTTAAATCAGTATCTGTTAACGCTCTTTCGGGTAATCTACTCCGTTTTTTGGAAACGGTTTTAAGTATAATGCACCACCGCCACTAGATTTGTATGGTTTTAGATAAAGTGAGTCATCAGCGATCGATTCCATCATGCGATTATGGTGCGATGTCTCTTCTTGCAATTTTTTGGTATTTTTTGCACCATTGACAGCTTTGGCAATTCCCGATGCGCCGCCAGCTAAAGCACCGATTGCTGATAACCCTGCGAATAACGGAATAAGAAATGGTAAAACACTTCCTTGTTTAGGTAAGGGAATTACTCTAGGAACTTTAATGTTTTTCTTTACCCTCAACCTTTTTACTATATGTTTTGCCGTTGACAGTTCTGACTTTATTGTGTCGGTGAAAACTCCGTTAGCTTTTATTTTTTTAGCTATTGTTTTTCGTACATGCAATAAACTTCCACCATTCTTCTTCTTCCTGGACCGACGCTTACACCCCATTCCAAATTTTCTCTTTGCTTTCATGGCGGTACCGACTGCTAAAGCTGCAGCTCGTTCACTTAATGTTGCGTCTGCTGATTTAAAGCGTTCCCAAGCTTTTTCTTCTAAAGTTTTATCTGCTCTATGTCTACTTTCTAAATCGCGGCAGTCTCTATAACTGATATCATGCAGTTTGCACTGAGCATCTAATTGATTAATACCGGGGTCACCGCGTGCGACTCGTTTCTCTAATTTTGTACCGGGACCACAATATTGGTAACCGGGTAAATGCAATTCCACCGGAAGTTTATTGATTAGCGTATTCACTAAACCACCGGCACTCTTCCGCTTATTACCTATCATTGTTCACCTTGAGGGATATGGCAGGGTATTTACACCTAAAATCGAGATCACAAAAACTTTATTTTTAATAACTGCTATACATTAGATAAGCAGGGCGATAGTACAATATTCCCATTAAGCATACAGTGTTATGTGAATTAATATTATACTTGGCATTTATAACATCTCGAATGTCTTTATAAATGTCATCGTCACCGAATTCCTTCTCACGAAAACGACGGTAGTCAACCACTTGTCGTATGAGCTTTTCATAGAAACACGCCAGATTGTAAGATTCAAGAAATTCCAATCTGTAGCTTATTATATCCTTCAAATCGAATAGTTCTTCTACATTATGGGCATTACATGTACACGAGCAGCAGTTGTAGTTTTCTACCACAACAGTTTTCAAAATTCTCTCATATCCTTTAATCAATTCCCAATTGTATTAAATACCGAGATTGCTAGATAGAGATTCGTAATCTTGCTCATGTATTATATCCTTCTCGTTTATATGTGACCAATCAATTTGGCTTTTAATTTATTGTGATCGGAAAAATTGTATTTCTTCATATGAATACCATCTTAGAAGTTCATTCCATTCCTTCACGTCTAATACCACATTATCGCTTTTGCCACATCCCATACGCACTACTGGTGCAAGGTTAAGGTGTGTACTGTATCCAATTTCAATATACGTATCGTTCGATCGTTTATAGGAAGCACAATCGATTAAGTATTCATTAGCTGCCTGTTTATATACCTCATCCCTATGTTGAAATGATGATGACCAGTTGGAATAACCTTCATCTTGTTTCCCTTGATTGTTACTACTACTACTACCATCACTATTTTGACAGCATGAACAACAAAATGTTAAATTATTATTCATATTGTTACTACAGCAGTATGAAGTATCCGGCAGTGAAATTCCAGATCGTTCCAGGAATGACTTTATGGCTGCTTGTAGCTTTTCCACAACCGCACTACGACTAAGCACTATTTTCAAAATGAGGATGTTTACATATGGTTAGATGCACTAAATGTTATGTTTGTGGTTTTTTCGACTGCACCCATACTTCTTATGAATACATCCTTTGTATTTAGCATCGTTTTAAATTCCTCAATTCGGTTTTCTTCTTCTTTGAAATACTCGTAAAAGCGCTGAGGTAAAACACATTTAAATTCCTCCGTTTCTAACACTATACATTCACCATACTTCGTATTAGTTACTGTCACATTAATAACTTTATATTTTTTCGATATCTCTAGGTCACATGCATTTTTATAGAGTTTGCAATAGGTGATTTGGTTTAACCCTGCTAATTCCATGTTTAACAACCTACTAACCGACTGATCTCAACACACTGCGACTTATATGCCCTTGACCTTGAAGCATCAGTCTGAACAATGGATCGCCTTTGTTCTTGAAAGTTGATTTCTCAGAATTGGGCCTGAAATGGTGGGGGTAGCTGGATAACAATCTACTTCTAGAAATTATAACTCGGTCGGAACAATGGATTGCCTTTGTTATTTTCCCAGAGGTGTGACCTTGAAAATTGTAAGCATAGACTTTCAAGCGTCGGCTTGAACAATGGATCGCCTTTGTTCCTGAAAATTCATTTGTCAGAATTGAGCCTGAAATGGTGGGGGTATCTAGATAACAATCTATTTTTAGAAATTATGGCTCAACCAGAACAATGGATCACCTTTGTTCTTTTCTCAGAGGTGTGACCTTGAAAATTATAAGCATATACTTTGCAGCGTCGGCCTGAACAATGGATCCCCTTTGCTCTTGAAAATTTATTTCCTAGAATTGAGCCTGAAAAAGCAATTTTAGCAATTATGACCAACTCGACCAGAACAACCAATCGCCCTTGTTCTTTTCTCAGAGATGTGACCTTGAAAGGGGGGGAAACGGTTACCTGTGTTGCGAAACAGCTATCTGTTTTGGGAAACGGCCCCCCCTGTTTTAGGAAACGGCTACCTGTTTTTAGGAAACGGCTACGTGTTTTGGAAAACGGCTACCTGTTTTGGGAAACGTCTATCTGTATTTGGGGAACGAACCATTTGAGGTCAGTGCACTTTGATGGGGGGCGTGACCTTACAAATTAAACTTCCAAGAATTGCTTGATGACCTTGAAACATGCTTAGCATAGACAAAAATCTGTATGATACCTCCGGGCTTGAGACAGAGGTCAATGAACTTCCTGGAATTGATGAGGGGTGTGACCGTGAAAAGGATCAAAATTTGATTTAGAATCGACCTTGAGTTCTTGGTGCATCCTCCTACATACCCTCAATTGTGTATGACCTTGACAAACGAGAAGGTTAATAACGTAACCTTGAAATCCTAAGAAGACCTTAAAGCGGGGTTGTGTACGTTAAGAACATTGACAATGAGAGTGACCACTTTCTACCACGTGACCTTGAAGCGGACAATCCGTACGGGAGCATCACCTTGAAAATCAATCTAGTAACTTCTAGTACCTTTTTAAAACCTAATTACTTCAATGACCTTTAGGAATATACTTTGATGAGGGCAATGTGTGTGATGACCCTAAAAAACCATGTACATGGGCGCTTCGACCTTGAATCGGGACGCATGCACGTGCAAGGATGACCATAAAATTAGACTTGAGACAAGCTTTGAGTGAATACGATCGACTTGACCAATCGCGCAAGACGCACGGACACGCGACGAGCACATCTGAGACGACGACCGCACGCGCACGCGCACGCTAGCAGAGACGCGCACGCGCAACGCGCACGCGCACGCACGCGCACGCGCACGACGCGCACGCGCACGCGAGCGCACGACGCGCACGCATCGCGCACGCGCACGGCCGGACAAGGAGAGCGCAAGTAATCGCAACGACGAAGACGACATTGATGCATTATACTAATGCACGCTGACGCCACGCGATCGCAATGCGCACGCCAGCAATCGACGACGTCGGAAATACGCAACAATGACGCACAATCTGCTAACGGCATATATGCCACGCAGCATGTATTCCACGCGCAGACGCCACGCGCACCGAACGCACAGCAACCAAAACACACGCACACGCACGACACGCACGACACGACACGCAGCACACACGCAAGAAACACACACGCAAACGCAACACACACACACGCACACCATCAGCATCGCAACCACCACACGCACACGCAGCACGCACACACACGCACACGCACACACACGCAAGCATACCACAGAAACACGCACACGCACACGCACACGCACACATAGACATACCGACAACAATACAACACATCGCACACAGCAACACGCATAGTCAACACCAAAACGAAACACAGACAAACAACACGCACAGCATACACACGAAACACACACACGATACGCAACACGCAGACACGCATACGACAGCAAAAACGCATACGCACGCAAACGCATACGATAACTAATGCATACGCACGCACGAATAGCACATACGCACACACATAAACGAAGCAACGCGCAGCAACGACAACGCAACATACATACATAACACAACGCACAAAACAAGCCAACGCCAACCAACATAGACACCAACTTTTTTTATTTAAAAATTTTAATTAAATTTAATTAATAATTTAATAAAAAATAATTAAATAAAAAAAATAATAAAAAAATATAATAAAAAAAAAAAAAAATAATAAATATATATTATAATATATATATATACATTAATATATATATATATATATATTATATATATATATATATATATATATATATATATATATATATATAATATATATATATATATTAATATATATATATAATATATATATATATATATATATATATAAATATATATATATATATATATATATTTATATATATATATATATATATATATATATATATATATATATATATATATATATATATATATATATATATATATATATATATATATATATATATACATATATATATATATATATATATATATATATATATATATATATATATATATATATATATATATATATATATATATATATATATATATATATATATATATATATATATATATATATATATATATATATATATATATATATATATATATATATATATATATATATATATATATATATATATATATATATATATATATATATATATATATATATATATATATATATATATATATATATATATATATATATATATATATATATATATATATATATATATATATATATATATATATATATATATATATATAATATATATATATATATATATATATATATATATATAATATATATATATATATATATATATATATATATATATATATATATATATATATATATATTTATATATATATAATATATATATATATATATATATATATATATATATATATATATATATATATATATATATATATATATATATATATATATATATATATATATATATATATATACTATATATATATATATATATATATATATATATATATAATATATATACACTATATATATATATATATATATATATATAATATATATATATATATATATATATATATATATATATATATATATATATAATATATATATATATATATATATATATATATATATATATATATATATATATATATATAATATATATATATATATATATATATATATATATATATATATATATATATATATATATATATATATATATATATATATATATATATATATA
The DNA here is from genome assembly GCA_036346205.1 of Vesta saturnalis. Taxonomy (NCBI): domain Eukaryota; kingdom Metazoa; phylum Arthropoda; class Insecta; order Coleoptera; family Lampyridae; genus Vesta; species Vesta saturnalis. The sequence continues at coordinate 4,495,495 of JARFJB010002109.1, forward strand.
TATATATATATATATATATATATATATATATATATATATATATATATATATATATATATATATATATATATATATATATACAAATACACACACACACATACACACAACACACAAACACACACACACACACACACACACACACACACACACACACACACACACACACATATATATAAACTTACAGTATATATCTTATAAACAAAATGTAATAGACTATGGAGGGGGCAAGTTAAAATCTGATACGTATTTCCAAGTTATTGGAATTTCCATATAAAAAAAATTAGTCAATTAAGTAGGCTCCTGTTCCGCCATCGTGAAAGATATCGGAGTGAAAAAATGGTATTTGTTTTTCCAATCTGTCCAGTTTTAACTTCTATATTCAGATTGCAGACTCACTTCTTTGAATATACAGGGTGGTCCATTTTGTTGTTGTTGCTATTTTTCCATTTTGCTCAATCTTAGTTTTCTCATTTTTTTTAAATGGTACGCCCTACATGTTATTACACATTTGAATAGCATTTTTTACGGGCTTTATTACTTATTACTACCTATTCCTAAGGGTTCTTGAAATATTTAGTGATAAAGTTGAAAAATGCAAACATTTTCATTGAATTGGTCACAATATAAAATAAATAAAGACAATATCATAATTCAAAGAAAAACAGAAATGAAACAATGCTAATTTTTATAAGCCCGTGAAGCTATATGTGTATGACACAATTCAACATTGTGCACGATAAAATAGCAACGCTTAATAATTATTTACTTGTAGAACTGCATAACTATAAACTTTAACTTAAAACTTAACTGAAACTCTAAAATGGGAATAAAGAACACAATGAATTACAAATTTTATATTAAATGTTCAAAAATGTTTCCATATGTAGCAATGCACACTGTAAACCGCCTAGTAAAGTTTGGTTTGACGCTTTGAATGGTGCTTCTTCGAATACTTCGAAAAGCCTCAGTAATTTCGAAGTTTCATATTGGCTTGTGTAGTAGGAAAATCCCTACACACCTCCTATTTCACATATCTCCACAGAAAAAAGACTAGGGGAGTGAGATCGGGCGATATTGCTGACCAAACAATGGGACCACCGCGACCTATCCAGCGATCTTCGCGCCAATTTTATAAAAATCGACGTACTCGATTATGTTAATGCGGCGGGGATCCATCATGTTAGTAATAAATAACTTGTCGAGTATGTAGGTTCACATTTTCAAGCAACTGGGTCAAATCTTCTTGAAGGAATTGCAGATATCTTTCGCCTGTCCGGAAACCATCGAAGAAGAAAGGTCCTATGACATCAGTATTGATAATACTACCCCACACATTCACAGTCCACTGATGCCGGTAATCTACTTGTCGTACCCAGGGTGGATTTTCAACGGAGCAATAGTGACTGTTATGTTTATTAACGACTCCTATACTATTAAAACTTGCTTCGTAGCTAAATAGCACAAAGTCAACAAAGATTGGCTTGTCAGTTAGTTTTGCCCAGAATAATATTGCAAAATGCGACACGAGTTGCGAAATCTTACGGTCGTGGGCTTTGATTCAAACACAAATCGTATGAATGATATTTATGTTTGCTTATAATTCTTTGTATTGAACTGTTGTACCGCAATCTGAAGAAACACTTACGTGAGGTGTTTCTTCTAAATTTAATAAAACTGTCAACTCGTTCTCTTCGTTTGCAACTGTACGATTTTCTACATCTCTTTTTTTCATGGCACTTCCTGTCTCTTCAAATCGTTCTCGAAGAAGTTGAAACGCTTCAGGCCTTGCATGTCTAGCTCATGCTTTTGTTTATAAATCCTGGATGTCAACAAACAGTTCCTTTCAACTTGTCCCAAAGGAGGTGAGTTTGGCAAGTAAACACTTATGCCAAACTTGGTCAAATGCCTTTGAAATATCTAAAGCGCCTACAACTGTTTCACCAGACTGCTCTACTGTATTGTTCCAAACTTGGGTCACATATGAAAGAAGATCGCCTGTTGAACGACTTTGCCGAAACCAAATATTGGTGGTAACTAAGGAGTTTGTTAGTTTCAAGGAACGTGAGCAGTTGCTGATTGATGGCTTTTTCCATGATTTTAGACAAAATGGAAGTGATGGCAATTGGTCGGTAGTTTGAGGGATCGGTCTTATCGTCTTTTTTGGGAATAGGTTGAACACTAACTTCCATGATGAAGGGAATTCCCCAGAAGACATAGAGATCGTATACAGCTTAGAGAGGACTGGTACTAATTCGGGGGAACATTTTTTTAATACAATAGCTGGGATACCGTCTGGGCCAGTCGCCTTATAGAGACCAAGCCTACTTATGATCGATTCCAAGAGTTTGTACCGAAAATGAATTGGTTTCATAGCGTATGAAGAAGAGTTGGCTAGGGGCACATCTTTTCCAGAATCATTGAGACACGAGTTTGATGCAAACAAATCCACAGAAACATTGGCTTTGTCTACAGAATCAGCAACCACCGATCCGTCAATAGACGTCAGGGGGGGAAATGAAAATGTTCCAAAGTTTTTACTAATGGCTTTAGCTAAAGACCAAAATTTACGACTGCGTAAAGGAGATGGAGCTAGTTCATTGCATTTTCGTTGTTCAAACAACTTTTTAGTTTTAGTGATGACATTTTTGCAGATATTTCTAGCACCAACGTATTCTACAAGATTGTCGACCGATTTATTAGGTTTCCATTTAATGTAATATTTATTTTTTAAAGATATTGCATCAGCACAAGCCTTACTGGACCAGGGTTGGGAACGTGAATGACCTATACGGTACTATTTTTTGGGAATGTATAACTCCATTCCCATGAGGATGACTTCAAATACTGAAAGAGCGATGTCCGAAGAAGAAGACGACTTAAAACAGTGTTCACGCTATGGAAAGGTTGCAAAGAAATCCCGTAAATCACTCCATCTAGCTGACTTAAAACACCACAAGGTTCTATCGGTTTTGCGAACAACAGTGGAATTAGGTACAGTAGAAATGATTTTTATCAGACAATGGTCGGAAAGACCTAAAGGCTAAAGAACGGAAGTTTTATAAACAAGAGGGTTTGATGTAAACACAAAGAATAAAATCTGCAGCGGCCATACTGTTACAGATTAATCAAAAATATTTTGTCAAGTTTGTCAAGATCGTCTACTGTCATCCGAAAAATTAAAAGTTAAATTCCGTTGTACAGGGTGTTTGCTACGGTGGTATAATAGCTTAATATTTCGATTAGCCATAACTCAATTTTTTTAAATTGAACATCCTGTATTTTGTAAGTGATTCAGATAGAGAAATAAATTATTTTTCGATTTTATATGAGGTTCCCTATACCTGACACTTTAAATTATTGCAGTTTTAAGAATAACAGAACATTGTTATGCGAATTGTAATTTTAGATGGCTATGTTAAGTATTTCGAGAGCGTCATTTCTGAAGATTGCAAGATTATCATAAAAAAAAGAAGTTGATCAAATCATCAACACAAAGCAACGACTTATTTTGATTACAAAGTTTTAACACCTACATAATGAAGTTAGTAGAAGAACTACCAGAGCAATTTAAAACAAGTGTTCAAACATACCGCCATTTTGTTGCAGGTGCAGATGAATTCGTTCCGTAAATGAACGTTGAACATCAATTAGTGTGTCATAAGTCACTTGGTGAAAATAGTCACAAATTCACTCCTTTATTCTTAATGCTTGCTAGTAGTTGGAGGAGTTTGGTACACAACGCCCTTTGTACTTTATACTTTATACCCTAAAGGACAAAATCTAGTACAGATATGTCTGGGGACCTAGCACACCAGTTCTGTAGAGCATCTCGTCCAATCTAGCGACCAGGAAATTTAATATTTAAAAAACTCGCATATTCAGAGTTGAATGTTAAGGTGCACCATCCTGTTGGTACTACAATCTAGGGAAAACGTTTTCAGGGACATGTTGCAGTAAATCAAGAAAGTGGAGATCCATTTGACTATTAAGACGGTTCTCAAAGAAATGTGGACGAACAACTTGTATCCTGACAATTCCATCCCACACGTTTAATGACCACTGATGTTGGTGATCAACTGCTCTCAGGAATTTAGGCTTACCGGTAGCGTAATGATGGAAATTTCGCTGATTAGAGAGAGCTCGACTACTTTTCAAAACACGGTGTACAGGTGTATAATTTGCATCAACAATTTGTTGAGAAATTTTTCGGGTGGACTGACGATTTTCAACCACTGCTGCACCAATCATTAATGCGTTTTCGTTATTGGTTACATATCTTGCACACATACGTTTTGTATAATTAACGCTGCCTGTTGGTCGAACCTCCCTTTGAATCTTTCGAAGCTAATTCTAGGTGGGTGTCTTCTGTCAGGATACTTTTGAGCATAACTTCAATATGTAAGAAGATAGTCTTAATCACATTCTCCTAATACATAGATCATATCAACACACTCTTTCCTAGAAAAAATTCATTCTGATGCACAAAACAGTGAACTTATGCAGCACCCAAATACTAATTTACTGCGAATTAATAGGACAGATAATTGTTGTTTTTTGCAGTTGCTTTCTAAAAAATTATTCTTAAAACTGAAATGATTTAAAAAGTGTCAACTTTAGGTACAGGAAACCCATTATAAAATCGAAAGAGGATTTATTTCTCTATCTGAATTACTTATAAAATACAAGGTGTTCCATTACAAATAATTGAGTTATGGCCAATCGAAACGTTCAGTTATTGTACCATTGTAGCAAACACCCTGTACAACGGAATTTAAGTTTTAATTTTTCGGATGACAGAAGTTGATCCTCACAAACGTTCAACAAAATATTTTTGATTAATCTATCACAATCTGGCCGCTGCAGAATTTATTCGTAGTGTTTGCATACATCATATTTTTCCTAAAAAGTTGAATAACTCTGTAACAGCATTGAAAAACAAAACATTACCAGATAGGCAATTGATGGCAAAATAAGAATATTTAAAAATATACAAAGTGTTCAAATTAAAATATTTAAGTTGGATATTGGTATCCGAAAATGCATCACCCTGTATAATTATGGATATGTTTAGGTTACTAGGAATACACAACTTTTATATTTAAAGATTTTCTGTATCTAAAATAGTTATGGAGCAATATACGCATCACAATAATTTTACACTTATATATATATATATATATATATATATATATATATATATATATATATATATATATATATATATATATATACAGGGTGACCCAAACTCGATGGCCAAAACGAAAACAGCTGATTCCTCTGGCCAAAAGGATCAAAAATTGTTAATACATGGTGTGTCTATTGTTGATGGTTTCCGAGATGTTTTTTAATTTTTTCTATTTCGTGGACTTATTTTTTAAATCACGCTGTATCTTCCAAACTAGAAGAGTTACAAGAACACACATTAGGAGAAATTTGTAGAAGATGAAATTGCCTTAAAGAATATTGAATCATACGAGACAAACTCATCATTCAACATTTTTAATGACATAATGAATTCAGAAATGATTTTTTTTCAAATCCCAAGACAAATTTCCAAGAGAAATATTTTTCCAATAGAGATGGATTTGATACATGGCCGATAAAGGAAAAACTTCCTTTTTTCATAAGCTTCACAACGATATGAGAAAAACTTATGGTTGACGTACTAATTACTGAATTATTACAGGAATACACCTCAGGAAAAACTTTTAGAGCATAAAAATATGGTAGAGTAGATGAGAATTGACGATTTGTCCCTCACTTTTCAATCAATCTGTACATTTACGGCAAGAAATACGTCTCCTTTACTGATATCTTTTCATCACCGTAGCAACGACTTGACATTAGTAAGTTAGTTGTCAAAATTTGTTTGCTATTACAGTTTTGCTGATTTCAATACGAGTTCTTTCTGTTGTAGTGATATTGTAATTTAGTTTTTGAGTCGTTCTTGTTCTTGTTACTATTATTGTTCTTGTTCGTGTTCGTGTTTTCCTTCCTGAGTCATGTTTTCAAATGAAGAATATGCCGATATTCATTATTATTATGGTGTTGCCCAAGGGAATGCGAGTGAGGCTGCTAGACTGTATGCAGCTGCTTTCCTTAAGGCAATTTCATCTTCTACAAATTTCTCCTAATGTGTTTTCTTGTAACTCTTCTAGTTTGGAAGATACAGCGTGATTTAAAAAATAAGTCCACGAAATTGAAAAAATTAAACAAAAGTTAACATCTTGGAAACCATCAACAATAGACACACCCTATATATATATATATATATATATATATATATATATATATATATATATATATATATATATATACACACACAGCGCGTCCAAGGTAAGGATGCCCACTATGGAGATCTCGGAAACGGTAAGAGATGGTAGGTCGGTTAAATGCAACAAAAGTTACGCATTTGAGACGCTGTATTTATGGTCCTTGTAGAACTCGAATATCTCTTTTAGTTTTTGAGATATTTGAAAAAAATTGAATTTTTTGATTTTCGTTTTTATTTCGCTGACCTTATTTGAGGAGTCATCAAGAAAAGAAGAGCACATTTTCTTTGCCACTTTTCTAGCTCTACTTAATGTTGTTATTCAATTTTTGATACGTTTCATTTGTTAGCAAACATCATCAACTTTATTTTTTTTAAATACACAAAAAAATTATTATTGCCATATTTAAATTCTCTCCTTGATTCTGAATTCAACGATATAACACACTTTTTATTTTTGATACGTTTCGGATGGGAAAATTCATATTCAATGTAAGAAATCGAAAACGTACAGTTAAAACTAATACTAGAAACATTAGAAAACCGTAAAATTATTATAAAATTAGATTTTATAATTTGAAATGATAAATAAAAAACAAATTTATTTTAAAGGTTAATAAACTCACAAAAGATGTTCAAAAAGATTCCCGTTATTCTCTAAACATAAATAGCATCTTCTAACTGTAGCATCTAAAACATTCTTCGGCATTTGAGGAGTAATACTAGTAAACGCTTCGAGAACTAATCTTTGTAAAATTTCTTCGTTTTCAATATCGTTTCCATAAATGTAATTTTTAATGTATCCCCAAAGAAAAAAATCCAAAGGTGTTATATCTGGAGAACGGGTAGGTAAACAAAATGCAAAGTCAACTTATTTTTATCAAATGCATCAAATGTACGACGGAAGATGTATTTTAACTGGTTAATTAATAGTATTTTCACTAAATACATACTTGTGAATTATTTTATTCCCAACAGGCTTTAGAAAATGAGAAAACATTATTTTATAATACTTTTGCAGTTTTCTAATGTTTCTAGTATTAGTTTTAACTGTACGTTTTCGATATTTTACATTGAATATGAACTTTCTCATCCGAAACGTATCAAAAATATAAAGTGTGATATACCGTTGAATTCAGAATCAAGGAGAGAATTTAAATATGGCAAAAATAATTTTTTCGTGTATTTAAAAAAATAAAGTTGGTGATGGTTGCTAACAAACCAAACGTTGTATCAAAAATTGAGTAACAGCATTAAGTAGAGCTAGAAAAGTGGTAATGAAAATGTATTCTTCTTTTCTTGAAAGCTCTTCAAATAAGGTCAGAAAAAAATAAAAACGAAAATCAGAAAATTCAATTTTTTTCAAATATCTCAAAAACTAAAAGAGATATTCGAGTTCTACAAAGACCATAAATACATCCTCTCAAATGCGTAACTTTTGTTCCATTTAACCGACCTTCCATCTCTTACCGTTTCCATAGTGGGCATGCTTATCTTGGACACGGTATATATATATATATATATATATATATATATATATATATATCTGTGTGTGTGTCTGCATTGTACGAGTACATCAAAATGTTACATCTAATGAACGTATTGACGTGTAGGTCATATGTACGTGGATTTTTACCATGTACACATACGAACATACATAAATTGGACAAAAAATGCGCTTTCAATGTACATAAAAATTCCACGTCCATTGTACGTACTAAGATGTACGTCGTATGTACCTACATCCATTTTTAGCACACGCACAAACATAGGTAAACTGGACACACATGTACGTTCGATGTACAAAAGTTTGACAATTGGATATGGGCTAAGGGTGTTAAGACGCTATGGTGTAGGGTAGTGCAAATAACTATGGTCCTAAAAAAATAGCGTTTACGACAGATGAAAACATATTACTTGTATAAAAATAAAACTCATCAATGTAGCCTTACCTTCTTGGAAATAAATTTTACAACATATCAAAGTTAATTATTATTTGTAAGAGTCTTAGGTATGCACGTTACGCTAAGCAATTAGAAATTCCATGCAACAAGCGATTTGCCCGTAAAACCTTTAATATCATGAATGTTCTTAAATTAACGTTTAATTGCGTTTTACTGTAGCATTAAATTAAGATTAAAGGTAGTAAACGTCTTACCAATTTAAATAAAGTAAATCACATTTATAACACCCTTTAAGTAATGAGTACCGTTTTAGCATAAAAATAAAATGTATTTAATCATACAGTAAGTGCCTCAGATACAGTGTTGAGCTTTTCCCAACTTTCCAAATACCATCAAAACAAAAATTACTTTAATGCAACCTGAACGTTTTACTAATGAATAGAATAATCATACAGATGTACACGGTATTGACATTATCTACACGTGGGATATTGATAAATGTGTGAATAATCCTGAATTTTAATTTATCATCCACGTCTTTCATAATCACGATGTTAATTCAATGACAAACGTGTAATTACTTTAGATCCACGAGTCATTTTTTAGTACTCAGTTTTGTGTTTATTTACATGCTTTTATAAAAAAAAGTTATAATTCACAATATCATCTGGAAAAATAAAATAAATTAAAAAACCACAGTCTATCAAATCAGTGTTTATTCTGAGAGTTGATAAAAAAGTAAAATTGTAAATAGGGCGAATTTTTCGTCGGGAATAAACGATTTGATTGGAATTAGTCAACAAAATCCAGTTGGTTTAATTACCAAATATTAAAACTCGGCGGCAGTGTACAACGTATGAATCATTCATCCAATAAACCGATGCTAATTCTTTGGGTTAATGTAATATTGCACATGTGTTTCCCCTGTTGTACATTGTAAACGAAGTCACTTGCATGTCACATTTCGACTGAAATCTGAACCTAATGTTCGCCACAAACGCATATTAGGGTCTTATTGTGCAATTAATGACTGAACAAATAGGGTGGCAACGCAAAGTGTGCACAATGTGGTACGCCTAGAGGGTTTATTTATTATTGCTTGCATCACCAACTTAAAAATGGACCTTCCCTTTGAAATAGAATTACTTTATTCCAAATTTTTTTTAGGAAAAACGTCTTCTATATAGAAAAGTGACGTTTAATTATTCATTATGGTATATTTTCGAGTTTTCGAACAATTTTATGCAATGTGAATAATTCATATATTCATAACTTTTTGAAATTCTGAAATTCTTTTTAAACGCTAAAAAGTACAAATCTGAGCTTCAATAATAACTTTTCCGGTATCCTTTATTCCGCACGCTTAAGAGACTGAAAATAAACTTTTCGCATATACGAGTATGTTACACAAATTCCGTTTATAACCGAAAACGAAATGCAACACGTAGTAAACGTTTATTGAATGAAGTTATCCAAACTTTTAAATTAGTTGGTAACATTTTAGATAAGGAAATTAAATAGAGAGGAAGCGATTAAAGAGGTGATAATTGTCTTTATTAAATATTCGCCTTAGAATTTATTAATGATAATAGTTGATCCTAACAAAACTTCAATGCAATGCTGAGTTAACTCGAAACACAAGAAGAGGTGTGGTTAACCACCATGAAATTACCTCGTCGCTTGTTGTTAAAGTGAGTTTGATAGTCCCACGTACAGGAAATGGCGATGTAAATGTATAAAACTACGCAACACGACCTAAAATTAAATGGCCTTATAAGTGAAAGATCGTCTAATTAGAAAAGTACTAAAAAGGTATTACAACTTTAATGTAATTAACTTTACTTAAACATAAACTAATTGGGCTGTGTTTTAATCATTGAACTCTAAAACATTATTTATTAGCTTTTTTTTTATTTTTACTGATTTTATTACGCAAATTTTCATGTAGTTCTTTCTACTGAATTACAAGTAAGTTTATATTAGGTTAGAATTGATCTCTGCAGTTATAGGCGGTGCTCCAGGGTGTTCAACAACTAAAATTTGTTTTCACTATTGTTAATTTTTTTGCAAAATATGGTAGAATGCTACAATACATTTTTTGAAGAAAAAATTTAGTCAGCCGAGTCACCCACCTTCGATTATTTAATTGTTTTATTCAATTCATTTCATTTCAGTTTTTCATTACAAATATACAGAAGAAAAAGTCCATCAGTCGTAGAACGGCTATTTCTAACGTATTCATACATCGTTTTACATTAAATTCATAAATATGGAAGCATTTTAGAAACTATAAAAGTATGTCGCCTTGAGGACCCGCTTCATGGGTATCCTCAACGCGATAGGACCTATTTGGGGTGGCTCCAGCTTCTACCTTCGATTAGTGAAACAAATCCGGATTAAAATTTCTAAATCAATAAAGTTACTGTACGTTAGGGGTGAATTTTTGAACAGATTTTTATACCCAGTGGTTTGAATTAATAATGGGCAAAGACAATAGTAATCTAACCTGTAGAATTTTTGTAATGTGTAAAAAAGGTGCGTAAATACCATTGGGATTGATGTGGAATGAATTTCTACGATAAATACGGCTTTTTTAAACCCATACCAGATGTGATTATTGAAACTCGTAGCATTGTAAAGTAAACTTAAAGCGCAAATACCACCCTTTGTCTTGAATATATATATTTGTAATAGTTTCAATCACAAACCCGAACATAATTATTGTTTTAAGAATATTCATTTTATTAAATTAAATAATAAAAATAAAAGAAAACTAGATTGAATCCGTAATCTAAAGTATAAATAAAAAAAAATTTTAATGAATAATTAAACGAATAACTATCTCTAATTTGTAATCAAAAATTTAAATTAAAAATGATTAAATCATTTTCTTTCTCAAATTAACAAAAGTGCTTTTAAAACCCATGCCAGATGGTTGTTGAAATTCATAAAATCGTACTTACACAAATAAATAAATAAAAAAAAAAATACAAAGATGCGGCTATGCAGTCAGATCCGTATATAAGTGGTAAGTTTTTGAACATTTTCCTTTATTTTCAAATCTGAAGGTTGATCCACCTTTTTTATTTTCGGTACTATATGTGATTTTAAGTTTAATTATAACATTGTGTTACATATTGTCTTATACTATATTTGTCTTGGACTGCAAATTCAAAATTTAAGCTTTCACCTTTTTTACTATGTTTGATCTTAATTGTAATTAATTAATCCTAAGAGTAGGCAATTAATGTCGGGAGACCTAACAGGGCATTATCGTTACTTATTGCGATAAAAGTGAAACTTGCAAGATGGAAACGTTAAGTTGTCAAGTGTAACGTGCAAACATGGATATAGGATCGATTGTATCATTTTATATGGTTACTGTTTCTAAAAGCTACCTTAAACAGGTATCTGTGATTTAAACATTTAATAATGTGCTTTAAGCTTACTAGTATCTATTTTCTTTACTATCATGATCTAAAATTTCTTTATTTACGGCATTTACTAATAAGTATGATGGATTAAATGTCATACAAAATTATTCCTATACTGTAGCTAATTTCTACTTCACGTATGATTTTCTGTTATGACGTGTACGTTTCTGCAGTATACGAAAATTATTTCTCTCTCGTATCCACCTTTGTATTTCAAATGTTTACTCGTTTTTAGTTCCGCTAGTTTAACGTATTAAAGCTTTCTGAAGTTATTTAGCGTGTATTAAATAAAAACTAATTTCAATTAATACCTATAGCGCCATCTCTAAGATGTACATAGTTCTGGTGATTGGTACACTTAACTCTTAAAAAGGATCTGTTATCTTGCTATTTCTTAATAAATACACTGTATAAATAACGGTTTATTCTGTTAACGATACATAAAATGCTAGTGTGGTAACAATAATTGATGGGAATATTTTTCAAGTTGTAAAATTGTTTCTTGAGGCATTGGCTTTCTTTTCAAAACCGCCATTGCTGTGGAAGGGTTGAAATTTCTAGGAAATTTTTCCTGTTTCTATTTCGTAGATGTTAAGCAACATTTTTTTTGGAAAATTTTCACAATATAGTATCGCTTTGTTTTACAGAAGTGATATGACCGCTATTAAAGGCGGTTGTAATAGAAATATTTCACTCCATCCACACCTATTCGGTAAACCCTATTGGATTTCGTTAACCTCGTAATTAGAACTGCTCTTACAAGTTTCAAACATAAACGAATTTCAGATTATTTCTTCAAAGAAATAGATGTTAGAAATTGGGTAAGACATTTACACTAACGCTCGCATTCGACCTTAGAGGTAACGCCTTCTCACTGAATAAACACCGTTCTAATCCTTTAGCTTCCTTATAGCTCTTAAGTTCCCATATAACTTTACCGTTACGGTTACATCAAAGTTCATGTTTACATTTGGTTGTCTTTATTGATGTAACAAGATTACCCGTTCTGTATCTCTTGGCTTATTATTTGGATTGTACTGCTGTACTATTCCTATTACTCCCTGTTTTAAGCTTTACAGGTTCTCTCCCTCTTCCAATGAATAACAACCTATATTCTGTTCCTTCTCTCTTTAAAGCTTGTGGCGCCTATTTGGGTTCTTCTCTCACTAACCAAATTCTAATTTAACTACTTCATCGATACATCCAAAACACGCAATCCGAGTGCTCTGCGGTCTTCGGACCGTTTGATTGAGTTTTAGCCTAGCTTACTCATTTCTCCCGTATTGCGCCGTGTGGTGGTTAGACACGTGGCACACGGTTCGCGATAGTAATAAAACAGACTTGATAAATAAGTATTAAATTAAATAACAAAGAACTAACTATAACTCGGAAATATAAATTAAAAATAATTGAAACATTTGGTCGCAAATAAATAACAGCAAGTCCGGTGAGTGGTGCGAGAGCCATAAATCACGTAGGGAGCAATCTGGTTGAGACGTGATGTGATTGAAGGTTATGTAAATGAAAAAAAGTATATGTATATCTGTATATTTAGGTATTCATACAGTAAGTAAACGATCTATTATTTATATTTTTCTTGACTGTGTCTCTATATTTCTACTTCTTACTTGCTTATATGTCGGGGAAGTAGACAAATAACTGTCCAGTAGCGTTATTATGGAATGCTACATCGTCCGGGGCACGATTAGGACAGAAACCGGTCTGTTCACTAGGGTCTTACTCAAGAGAATAATGCAATTGCCCCGGATCCATCTGGCTACAAGGGGCCTTCAAGGTCGAAACAGCACGGCCCTGTTGCAGACGACTGTGCAAGGAATGAATGGCGAGCCGGTACGTGGAATATTAGAGGTATGCATGGTAAAGAATTTGAAAGTTCGAATGTAATGTAGTAAAGGCACGTTGATTTCTGTGTATATGGGAGTCAAAGCGCAAAGGAAAAGATGCTGTGGACATAGAGGATGGCAGCCTAGTACTATGGTCAGGAGTTGAGACTGAAGTGCATAGCGCAAAAGGAGTTGGGGTGATCGTAAGTGAAAGAGCGAAAAGACGTGTTAAACAGTACGAATTGTTATCTCCCCTGGTAATGTGGGTTAGAATAAAAGTGGAGTTTCGAAGAATTTTTCTTATTGCATGCTATGAAACGGTGAATGGAGAAAGAGACCAGGGGCGTGAGAACTTCTGAAATGAAGTAGAGAACGTGTTGAACGTGTGTAAGCCAAACGAAAGAGTGATGATAGTGGGGAATATGAACGGATAGGTGGGTGTACAGAGAGAACAAACTGAACGCGTTCTAGGAAGTTCGGAGACCAAAGAGTCAATGAGAATGGTGAAAGCCTGGTGAATCCAATATGTGGTTTAAAATATGTATATGTATACATGGCAAAGAGGTGAATCTAAAAGTATGATAGACTTTATAGTGTATGGTGAACGGCTTAGAAACCTGGTGAAAGGTACAAAAGTAATGGGCGGATCGAAGTGTAGATCGGGCTACTTTTTGGTTGCATCGAGAGTGTGCTTAGGGCGCAAGAGGGTCTGGAGAAGGAACGCAAACGTAATGCGAACGTCCAGAGTTAGGGTAGACAAACTGTTGGGTAATGGTATAAGAATGAAGTACGCAGCTTCGGTGAGTAAAGAGTTGAATATGAATGAAACAATGTGGAACGAAGAAACAAAAGACACTGACGTTGAAAGTTCATGGATACGGTTAAAAAACTGTGTTGTCAATTGTGCCGTGGCGATATGTGGTAGAGCGACTGTAGGTAGACAGATAAAGTGTGCTTGGTGGAATGAAGCGGTAAAAAAGGAAAACTGTAAGAAAAAAAGATTCGTACATGGTAATGATTGCTGCAAAAGATGACACTAAGAAAAAGCGATTGTATAAGGTGTACAGATTAACAAACAAAGAAGCGAAGGAGGCAGTAAAAATAAGTCAAGAGGCAGTAATGGCTGTGAAAGGAGAGAAAATGCAGAATGATTTTGAGGGAAACAAAAAACTCTTCTGGAAATGGTTTAAAAGTACAAAGCGTGGCCCAAAACAAAACGCTACAGGAGTGACGTATTTGAGAAACGAAATAGTATGGAACGATTGTGAAGTGAGGAAATGCTGGCAAGAATATTTCGGAAAGCTGTACAGTAGTGAGGAAAGTAAGACTGGAGGGTTAAATAAGGAGAATGCAGAAGGAATGGAGATTGAAACTGAGAAGGATATAGGGATAAATGACGTAGAGAAAACGGTAGGAAAGTTAAAAACGGCAAGGGAGCAGGCCTAGATGAAATGCAAAGCTTATGCGAAGAGTGTGTGAATTATTCAATGTATGCCTTATGTGCGGGAAAGTGCCGAGGGATTGGAAGGGCGCGATCATTGTACCACTGTATAATGGTACGGGGACTAAGAGTGATTGCACGCACGCACGGACGCATGAACACACCCACGCACGCACGCACTCACGCACGCACGCACGCACACGCACACACGCTCACGCACACACACGCACACACGCACACACCCACCCACACACACACACACACACACACACACACGCGCACGCACACACACACATACATACACACACACACCCACACTCACTCACACACATACGCACGCACACACGCACACACACACACACACACAACACACACACACACACACAACACACACACACACACTCAGGCACGCACGCACGCACGCACGCACGCACGCACGCACGCACGCGCACACACACACACACACACACACACACACGAGTTCCTTCACGATAACGATACTTATCGACGCTTTAAGTTCATAATGGGCTACGTTTCCTTGCAATATGGTTTATCATGGCTTTTGATCGAAATCGAGGGTTGGATGTGAATTCTTTTAGATAGGGCTAGTTGATTGCTACCTGGGGAATAAACAAACATGAGAATTAAACACATATTAACCTATAGTTTGGCAGTGGCACTGAAAATTTATACACTTGATCTAAACGAAAAGAAGTACAATAACAAATATAAATGACTGATATGTCAAAAAGTAACATAATATAAAAAAATCCCAAACGACAGACACAAAAAATTACTCTAATCCAACTAACTAAACGCTGTTCGGCGCGGTTTTGTACTAATTCATTCGGGCCATCTACTCTGGTCTCCTTATAGTAGCTGAGGAAAATAACGTTAACGGTACAAATAAAACTAGTTCACTCACACAAACTAAATTCAAAATAAGTTAAAGTAAAATCAGAAGATACACCTGAATACTTCTCTGCTCTGTGGTAGCTAGAATAACAGAACTGAGTTTTTACTGATAAAATTTACCACAACCTTTTCTTGCTAGTTCAAATATTTCCGCAGAGATAAGGGTAAATGGCTCGTAGGTCTCTACATAGAAATAAAGGCAGGTCAGTATGAGAAAACCGAAATTTTTAAGTTGGTATGACGGCAGTTTTATATCTAAATTGTGTAATGG
The DNA here is from genome assembly GCA_036346205.1 of Vesta saturnalis. NCBI lineage: Eukaryota > Metazoa > Arthropoda > Insecta > Coleoptera > Lampyridae > Vesta > Vesta saturnalis. Next base: position 4,511,575 of record JARFJB010002109.1, read on the forward strand.
AATTTTAACGTCTTTAGATAATAATTCTAACGTGACCTTAAATCGCAGGATAATGTTCTAATTAGCTTTTAGTAATAGCGGTCTTGCTAATGATGTGACGGTGGCTTGGTGAATGGTGGTAATTCTGGTACCGGGTATAAAGGGTAGCCGGTGGCTACTGAATTTACTTTTTTCCAATGGGGAATTTGATGTTTGGCATCGAGATTGTTCTTTATACAGGAGATAAACCTTAGAGACTGCTTCGATCTTTGTAAGCGTGGTGGTGGCTAACAAAATCTAGGTGGTGGTTCTGGGAAAAAATGTTGCCAGGTGAAATTATTTTCTCGAGAGAAGTGTACAAGGTGTTTAAGCCTTCGATGGTATATCTTCACACATGCCAAGTATCGTGTAGTCCGATATAGGAAGGACTAGGGTCCCGGACTTCGAAAAAGAAGCAAATTACGGAAAGGGCTATTACGTCAAGTGACATCATTTTAATAGTCAACTATATTTAGATAATATCTAGTAATAGCAGCTTTATGACAAGAAATAAGTATCGTGCCCGGGTCTAGTTTATCGCTTTCCATCCAATAACACTCTACACTTGGTAAGGTGTCTGGGCGGCGTAGAGTAGTTTTGGTGTAACTTGTAGGTAGCATCCACGAGTTAAACTGGCCAATCAGCTCGATTGCGCAACTTGGTGGACTCTGTGGGGCCGGTAGAACTTAGGCAAACAACTCTCTGTCCGGCGTTGTAAGTAGATAACGGTACCTGGAATTATACTCCCGCCGTTACGTTTTCTACGGGTGTCTTTGCAGGTGTGGTAAAAAACTTACGTTCGGGTGCAGGCAATTATTAATCTGACAGTGACAGTTCGTGCTAATTACTCGTATCAGGCTTTTACGATTAATTTATGAAGCATGAATGATGTATTTAGAAATACAAGTAGTAAATCTATGTTGGTTCTGGCTTACACAGAGAATTTACATGGATGACAGGGAGGCAGAGACAAGCGGGCAGGGAGAGATGGGCAAGAGAGGATGGGGGATAGATGAAGTGAGAGGGAGAGGGAGAGATATTGAAGGACAGAGAGATATTGAATTAACATGAGTGTGTGAGGGAGAGAATGTGTCAAGATCAAGGCCACCTGTTTGAGGACACGTGTCTCTAAGAAACGGCCACCTGTTTCCAAAAACGGATACCGGTTTTCCAAAGACCCGTGGTTGAGAAACAGGTAGCGGTTTATCAAAGATATGTGTCCTAGATCAAGTATGCTTGACCTTGACACATTCTCTTTCTCTCACTCATGTTGATTTCCCATCTATCTGTTTCTCTTTTACACATTGGGCCAGAATCCACATAGCTTTACTACTAATACATATAAAAGAAGCAAATACGTAGAATCAAATAGTTCAGTATTCTAGTAAATATTACACGCTAAATTAATCCAGTAATAAATTGTTTTCAATCAACTTCAAAAGCATATTTTAATCACTGCAAAACCTTATAGCTTTATTTTCATTAAGAATGTCTAAATTGATTCTAATAAAACATTTATAAATGCTACTTGTTCGAAATGTAATAATTATTATTAGTATTTATTCCACTTTCTATTCATGTATTATGTGAGCATGTAGGTAATATATCTTTAACTTCCTGTAACCACTTAATTTTTTCTTATCTAAAGCACGTTTTGGGATTTTCTATGGAATATTTTTGTATTTAAGTTATACAAATCTAAGATGATAACTGTAAGTGTTATCGAAGCGTATAGATTTGTATAAGTTAAATATGAAAATACAGCATAACAAATCCGAAAAAGATAAGCACTTTAAATATGTGTAATAATGGTGAATGTTGACAGTTTCATAATTTCTTTCTAATTATGGTTAAGTTAAGGGTCTCGAGCCCAAGAGTGCATACCAAAGCGAGCGCACACGAGCCACCACAGCAATCCGATAGTTTGAATTTACAATTAGAAAAAATATTGCAATTTTGAACCAATTCAGCAGCTATTTATATAACTAGTCTATAAATGATAGTTGTGCTAAAATTGCGTACCGAGGTCTGCAATTCAAAAAAATCGCAATAGTTATTTGTTTCACCAGACCAAAAATGATATTTTTGCAAATACTATCAAAAATAGTTTCTGGGCGAGTGATACACAAAATTTATTGCACTGACACTAAAAAGTATTTTTTTAACCTCATTATATCATATCAAACGGCTTTAATTACATAGCTGTCAGTAAATGTTACTTCCATGAAAAATCAGTGACGTTGAACTAGAAACTTTGTGAGTCTCTGGACGGTTTAAAGATTTGTTTGTTAGTGTTGCCGGACAAAAGGAAAAAAATAGCATCTGGGCGATAATACGTAGAATTAATTGTCCTGTGGCAATTCATTCCTTAACCCATTCACTGCGGCCTGCATTTTTTGGAGTTGACAACCGTGTGCGGCTCCCAAACAGCTATGCGGCTGGTAACGTTTCTCGCAGCTTGAGTCAGCAGATTTCGAATGTTACTTTTAAATAGTAGCGTATCATTTAAATTATTTAAATAATATGGTATTATTTAATTTTTGTCACACCACTATTATGACGATAGCCAAGTTCAAATCAGGTTATAATATTTTTGTTTTTATTTTATTTAATATATAGCTTTGAAAAAACAGACCACACATAATTATTTGTAATTGTCAATAATCTGGAGAACAGCTGACTTTAAATTCATCGCCCAGCGTTCATAAATCCACTTATTAAAAAAATAATCGGCAATGCAATGCATAAAAAATAATAAACACTTACCGTTGATTTTATTATCCTGGTATACGACATCCAACGACCAGGGGAGGCAAAGATTAATAAGTAGAAATCTACTAACGAACGTATATGCCCGGGTCTCTCACTTAAACTTTCTGTTGCTGCTCCGAACGGTTTCCGAAGTGAAAGGTTTAAAAAACATCTTTAAATTGCTTTGTGTACCTCATCATATTATTAGTTGGCAGCATTCAACGTCAATATGTTAAGCAGTTTTAAAATGCAACACCGAAAATACCTACATTTATTCTCCAAAAATATGTCGTTTTAGGGTTAAAGATTGAAAAGGTTGTGTTCCGAATACCCATGTTTCTTCTGGGGAACAACGGACCGCGCTCTATCCCACAAAACTGTTTATACCTGCGGTATTCTCAATATAACACCTTCCATTACCTAATTCTAGTTACGCCAATGCTTCCATCCTTAAAAGTTACTTTATATGATCAGCAAAGTACCCTTTTTAACAATAATTCATTATATTATAAACAAGTTCCCTCAACAAAAATACTTCCAGGAATAATAAATAAAGGTAGTTAGAAAGATCCCCTTCAGTATCCAGAAGTAGACAACGATTTTTGCAGAAATCAGTAACACATCAAGGTAAGTGGGTATTTGTAAATGTTATTGTTTAATCAACGCAATAATTGTAAATTACACTAAAAGAAACGTAGACCGTTGAGCCAATGGGTGTATATGTGATATACTGAAATGTTAGTCATTCTATCATAAATTCATTGCTTAGATACTCAGGTGAAATGCATATAATTGTAGAGTAACCTGTTTCGAGGTCTTCAAAGAGAGATGTGAAAGCCCAAGGTGTATCGGTAGTGTGTAGGTAATGGAATTAACAGTGATAGTAAGCAATATTCGTGATATGATTTATTGTTTTGCTCAGTCAAGTTATGATAAATTAGCACCGGCCCGAGGTAACCGAATTACAAACTGTCTAGAAATATTTACAACCACCTTAGCGAGACAGGATCTTTTTTTCGTAAAAGTCACAATGGCGCGACAACAACAATCAATGTCGATGAACAAGAAAGGGTTTTAACTCGTGTTTTGGAAAGTCCATATTTGAGTACTGGTCGGTTAAGTGCGGCAACAGAGATAAGCCAATCCTCTATCTGTAGAATTTTAAAGAATGAAAAACTACATCCATATCACTACACTCCTCTCTAAAATTTATTACCGCAAGATATACCAGCACGCTTGCGATTTGACCAATTATTTCAAGATGAACTAAGCGGGAACCAAAACTTTCTTGATAATATTCTTTTCGCTGATGAGCCGAGTCACTAAACGAGGAGTTTCTAATTGGAAAAAATTTGTGGGATTCTGAGAATCAAAGTGCTGTAAGGGAAAGACATTTTCGGCATGAAAATATCTAGTTTTTTTTATCGGTCCTTTTGAACTTCTGTCTAATCTAAATGGACCATATTTATATAAACTTTCTCGAAGAACATTTAAATGAGCTACTAGATATTCCACTCGCCGTAAGACAAAACATGTATTTTATGCAGGAAGGGGCACTACCACATTATTATCTGTCTGTGCGGCGATATCTGAATCTTCATTTTCCCCATCGTTGGATTGGCCGTGAAAGTGAATTTCTTTTGGCCAATAGTCCAGATTTAAATCGATTGCACCTTTCAATACGGTCATAAATGAAAGAAATAGTTTATAAGGAACAAAATAACTTGATCGAAATGTTGCAACAAAAAACACAAGACCCCGCGAATGCAATTAAAGATGATAGGTACATTTTGTGTAATATTGAAAGGTCTTGAAGAAAGCGCATTACAAAGCGTATTATGGTAAATGGTGGGCCTTTGGAACATTTACTTTGAAATTTTGTTCGTTGTTGTTAGTGATTATCATTATTAATTACTATCTCTTTTTTAATGTCACTTCACTCACTTTAATAATTTAAAGTAATACAAATTTTATAAATAAAACACAGATCTCTTTAAGAGTGAATAACTCAAAAATCGATAAAGTTAGACAAGCTGAACAAGAGAACCTTTTTTTATGTAAAATTGAACGGGTTTTCAGATTTTTTCCTTATTTCAACCGTTATTCAATAAACGAAGAAGATATGGTCTAATTCATTGAAGTAACAGGGTGCCACTAGCGCCCTATGTGAGCAGTCACAAAATAAATTTCAAATTCGTATTTCTGATGTCACAAATCCTAAAACAACCAAATTTTACGTTCATGTTGTCAGAACTTACAGAATTTTTGAGAAATTTTAAAATAAAATATTCCCTTTGAATACCCTTCATGTCCTAGACCAGCAACATTTTTAAAAGGTTTATGGGGCTTAGTTTTCATATATTGATGTTTACTATCTATAGTTCAGAGATTGCTCATTCTTAATGACTCACCCTAGGTCACTTAGTTAATTTCAATGTAGAAACAAGTAAATAAAGATATTCAACGATGAGTTAAATAATCATTTTTATTCATAAACTGGAAAATTACATTTTAATTAGAGACCACATAACGCGAATGATACACAAATTGTGAATATTTACTAAAATAAGCAAAATCAAATTACGCACGCCACAGCACATATACAAAGAGAAAGATAACTCAAAACAAGAAATTAGTTATCAAGCAAACTGTTAGTTACATAAATAATTGTTTTACCCATGTACACTGTAGTTTTCTACCACGAATATCAATTTTGAAAGCGAGACATCAGAAATAAACAGAATATTGAAATTTTGATGCTGCATAAAGCAGCAACACATTACAGTAGTGTGCTATGTATAAACGTTACTATTTACAACTCAAGAATTGCAAGTAAAACCAAAAGACACGTATACCGTTCCGTGCAAGGGTCTAAGTCCTGGTTTAAAGACCAGAACTTACCTATTTTTTTAACTAATTATTCGCTAATTAATCAAATTTACTAAAAATTGCTGAATATGAAACAATATTTATCCCCTACGACGTAGTCCCCTCCAGACCCATTACTTACGTGACTACCAATTACTAAAGTAACGCCACTATCAGCTTCCATCCCCGCCATCCACAGTTATACATAAACCTTCATGAATCCAGCCAAGCTACCGCTTGCACTTGTGCTTGTGCTTGCGCTCGTGCTTGCGCTTGTACTTGTGCCTGTGCTCGTGCTTGCGCTTGTGCCTGTGCCAGCGCTTGTGACTGTGCCTGTGCTTTTTCCTGTGCTTGTGCCTGTGCCTGCGCCTGTGCATGTGCCTATGCCTGTGCCTGTGCCAGTTCCTGTGCTTGTGCTAGTACCTGTTCCTGTGCCTGCGCCTGTGCCTGTGACTGTGCCTGTGCCTGTGGCTGTGCTTGGGCCTGTGCCTGTGATTTTTTCTGAGCTTGTGCCTGTGCCTGTGCCTGTGAATATGCCTGTGCCAGTACCTGTGCTTGTGCTAGGAGCTGTTCCTGTGCCTGCGCCTGTGCCTGTGACTGTGCCTGTGGCTGTGCCTGTGCCTGTACATGTGCCTGTACATGTGCCTGCAACTGTGCCTGTAACTCTGCCTGTGCCTGTGCCTGTGGCTGTGCTTGTGACTGTGCCTGTACTTTTTCCTGTGCTTGTGCCTGTGCCTGTGCCTATGCCTGTGCCTGTGCCAGTGTCTGTGCTTGTGCTAGTACCTGTTCCTGTGCCTGCGCCTGTGCCTGTGACTGTGCCTGTGCCTGTGCCTGTGCCTGTGCCTGTGCCTGTGCCTGTGCCTGTGGCTGTGCCTGTGCCTGTGGCTGTGCTTGTGCCTGTGCCTGTGATTTTTTCTGTGCCTGTGCCTGTGTCTGTGCCTGTGAATATGCCTGTGCCAGTGCCTGTGCTTGTGCTAGGAGCTGTTTCTGTGCCTGCGCCTGTGCCTTGTGACTGTGCCTGTGGCTGTGCCTGTGCCTGTACATGTGCTTGTACATGTGCCTGTAACTGTTCCTGTAACTCTGCCGGTGCCTGTGCCAGTGCCTGCGTCTGCGCCTGAGCCTGTGACTGTGTTTTTGCCTGCGCCTGTGCCTCTGTCTGTGCCTGTGCCCGTGCCTGTGGCTGTGGATGTGGCTGTGCCTGTGCCTGTGCCTGTGCCTGTGCCTGTAACTGTGCCTGTAACTGTGCCTGTGCCTGCGATAACGCCTGTGCCTGTGCCTGTGCCTGCGTCTTTTCCTATTCCTGTGTCTGTGCCTACGCCTGTGCCTGTGCCTGTGCCTGTCCCTGTGTCTGTACCTGTGATTGTGCTTGCGCATACGCTTGTGCCTGTGCTTGTGCTTGTGATTATGCGTGTGCTTGTGCTTGTGTTTGTGCTTGTGCTTGTGCTTGTGCTTGTGCTTGTGCTTGTGCTTGTGCTTGTGCTTGTGCTTGTGTTTGTGCTTGTGCTTGCGCTTGTGCTTATGATTGTGCTAGTGCTTGTGCTTGTGCTTGTGCTAGTGTTTGTGCTTGTGCTTGTGCTTGTGCTTGTGCTTGTGCTTGTGCTTGTGCTTGTGCTTGTGCTTGTGCTTGTGCTTGTGCTTGTGCTTGTGCTTGTGCTTGTGCTTGTGCTTGTGCTTGTGCTTGTGCTTGTGCTTGTGCTTGTGCTTGTGCTTGTGCTTGTGCTTGTGCTGTGGTTGTGGTTGTGCTTGTGCTTGTGCTTGTGCTTGTGCTTGTGCTTGTACTTGTGCTTGTGCTTGTGCTTGTGCTTGTGCTTGTGCTTGTGCTTGTGCTTGTGCTTGTGCTTGTGCTCGTGCTTTTGCTTCTGCTTGTGATTGTGCTTGTGTTTGTGCTTGTGCTTGTGGTTGTTCTTGTGCTTATGCATGTACCTGTGCCTGTGCCTTAGCCTGTTCATGTGCCTGAGCCTGTGCCTGTGCTCGTACTCGTGCTCGTGCTCGTATTCGTGTTCGTGCTCGTGCCAGTGTTTGTCTGTGAGTGAGACTGCTTGTAAGTACGTGCTTTCGCTTACCTGCATACGTGATTTCTTGCATGCGTGTGTTTTTTTGATCGTGTGTATGTGTAGGTAATACTAATAACGAATAACTTTATAGAAAATGCATAAACATATTCTCTCTATAAAGTTTAAGTTTACATAACGTTATAAATTTTCTTAATCCGAAGTTAAACAAGTCATTTAAATTAACTTAATTTAAAAGGATTAAAAAGCATTATCGATATTTTTATTGTTTTTACAATATTTCCAATTGTTAGTATAAACGTATTATTATAGATTATTATAATTTTTTGTTATGAACGAATAAGTTCAAAGGTAAGTATGTAATTAAAAATTATTGTTAATTTTATTAAATACATAAATAAAAAGTTTACCTCGAGTAGGATTTGAACCTACGACCTGCACTTTGCTAGAGTACCGCGCTAACCAACTGCGCCATCAAGATTCAAGCCCCAATCGATGTAAATTTTGTCTTTATGTATGTACAACTGATGTAAATTCTAGATATGATGAGATTACAATCAAATTGCTTATATTAATGGAATGTGAGCCTGCAATATCGCACGGATTTACACATACCAGAGCAACTTGACTAATATTAAATTATTATAAGTTTTTGTTATGAACGAATAAGTTCAAAGGTAAATATGTAATTAAAAATTATTATTAATTCTATTAAATACATAAATAAAGTTTACCTCGAGTAGGATTTGAACCTACGACCTGTATTGTTAGAGTAGCGCTAACCAACTGCGCCATGAAGGTGCAAGCCCCAATCGATGTAAATTTTGTCTTTATCTACATATATAAAGACAAAATTTACATGGATTGGGGCTTGAACCTTGATGGTGCAGTTGGTTAGCGCGGTACTCTAGCAAAGTATAGATTCAAATCCTACTCGAGGTAAACCTTTATTTATTTATGTATTTAATAAAATTAATAATAATTTTTAATTACGTATTATTATAGAAATTCAAAATGGGGATTTTTAGGCCTTATAGTTTAAAATTGATTATTAAGTGGTTTCTTCTGTACTTAAAAAATGTATTTTGTATTATTTCACTTGTTTTTGCTACAACTTCGTAGGCTAGAAGCTCATTTGTTGTTCCACACCAGAAACTTTTTTGCTTTCAACCTACATATACGTATGCAGGTATAGAAGATTACGCAATCGATTTGTCTTTCAGTAACCCTAAATCGACTTACCGCCTCATTTTACAACGTTTGATAGAGTTGCGCTAAGGTCGACCGTGATGTCAGCATGCGTGCGTATGTAAGTTGGTATCCACGATAACTCCAGAACGACAACACTGACGTACATCAAATTCCATATTTAATCATGTTTTCATTTTCACTTGGAACTGATTAGATTTCAGGAGAAATTCAGCGGCGGTGAGGGTGGGTGAATGGGGGCAGTTTTTGGGTATTGTCAATTATTCCCGGAACAGCTGTAAAGATAATATAAGGGTAACATATAGACGTTAAACATATCAATTAATTGTGTTCTATATAATTATTCGATATGACGCCAAATTTATCGGCAAAAAATTCCTAATGTAAAGTGTAAGTGCTGGCTCAAATCTTTTGAATATCCCAATATGATTAATTTTATAAGAAAATGTGTAGATGTATTTTTTAAAAATATTTTTTTTTACATAACTTTGGAATTTTGTTACGTTAGCATCTTTACGTATATTAACTTTTATCTGATATAAAGGTTTAAACGTCCATCTGATGGATTATTCTTTTTGTTTTTATAATGTCCTTTATTTTCGTTAAGAACGAATTAAAAAATAGGTTGCATAATTATCCTAAAAAAAATATTAAAATTACTTCATTTCTTTTTTTTCCACTTTGTATGTTGGAAGGTCCTGCCTTGTTCCTTTACTATATATTTGTATTTCATTAGGATATACTATATGACAATAGTAATTATTTCTAAAAGGGACTAGCAAAATGTCCTGTGTAGTGTCATATTTATTCAAACTATTTGGGTGTCGTTATTATCTAAGAAAAAAATGAAAGAAGATTGTACACACTAAATAATACTACCTTATTAACCGTCTATTGTGAAAAAAAGTATAAGTACAGATTGTGAAATATTAAGGCGTTACGTCATTAATAGTATTTTAGAAGGTCTATTAAACGTTATTACAAGAAAGTTTAGTAGTTATACAGTTTACTTAAGTATTATAATAGCACTTCATTGTTATTATCCCTTTCACATCTTAATGTCTATAATTTAAACTTTAAGTAGCCAAACATAGGCAGTACAATCACTAATTGAAACTTGGCTTAGAAACCGCAGAATGATGACACGTATGTAAAATTTTTGTGCACACCTTGCATAAGTAAATATCTTGTTTTCCATATTTTTTACTTTATTGCAGTTTAAAGTGCTTACCTTTCTTTTATTACAATCATTAGGAGCTCAAATTGTAATGTTTCTAAGAAAACGAAACGAACAAAAGGGGAAGACCCTGATAGAATAACGCAAACGCCTCTCGGAAGCAATTAGACACAAGAGACACCATCGTCAACAAAGTATTAAAAGAATTTAAAAGCAAAGTTCCCGAAACCTCAAAAATAAAACTGTTGTTCAATGTGGAAGACGAATTGACTGCGAAGGAAGGAGTAATAAAGAGACAATATTTATGTATTCACTTTTAAGTTCTTTATCTACTTGTAGAATATCTTATTTTAATTTCGATAAGGTTGTCTATGATTACAAAATAATTTGTGCTAATGTAAATTTTAAGATTGCCTAAGAGTATTTTTAGGATTGTCGTATGTGGTCCATATACAACCTAGTGCTGTACTTTTCATGAAAATACACATACATCGTTATTGTTTACTTCACATACTTAATTTGCCCATAACAAGCACCCAATCAAACACATTGCTAGTATAGAACAAAAACGGGCAGTTACGTTTTACTTAGCTTCCAAAGCTAATACGGAGTTGTTTAAATACAGGAGTTTCTTACTCAAAATCACAATGTAATACATACATACAACACTGAATAAAGCACAGTTTATCAATTGTTGTCTTTTGGCACGCTGGTGACGAGAGAATTCAAACGTGTTTGTGTGTATGTCTGTGTGTGCGTGCGTGCGTGCATGCGTGCGTGTGTGTGCGTGTGCTTGTGCGTGTGCGTGTGCGTGTGCGTGTGCGTATGCGTGTGCGTGTGCGTGTGCGTGTGCGTGTGCGTGTGCGTGTGCGTGTGCGTGTGCGTGTGCGTGTGCGTGTGCGTGTGCGTGTGCGTGTGCGTGTGCGTGTGCGTGTGCGTGTGCGTGTGCGTGTGCGTGTGTGTGTGCGTGTGCGTGGTGCGTGTGCTGTGCGTGTGCGTGTGCGTGTGCGTGCTGCGTGCGTGTGTGGTGCGTGCGTGTGCGCGTGCGTGGTGTGGTGTGTGCGTGTGTGTGTGTGTGCTCTGTGCATGTGCACGGTGTGTGTGCGGTGCGTAGGTGCGTTGGTGCGTGGGTGCGTGTGTGCGTAGGTGCGTGAGTGCGTGTGTGTGTGGGTGAGTGGGTACGTGTGTGCGTGCGTGCATGTGTATATGTGTGTGTGCAAATGTGTAATAGAAATACATTAATATTTACAACTAGTAAGAATAAAAAATTAATATTAATTTTATTAAATACGTAAATAAATAGCTTACCACGAGTAGGATTTGAACCTACGGCCTGTACTTTGCTAGAGTACTGCGCTAACTAACTGCGCTATCCAAGTGCAAGCCCCAATTGATGTAAATTTTGTCTTCATGTATGTAAAATTGATGAGAATTCTAAATATAATGAGATTGCAGAGAAATTACTTATATTAATGGAATTTGAGCCTGCAATATCGCAAGGATTCACACATACCAAAGCAACTTGGCAAATATTACATTATTATAAGTTTTTTCTATGAACGAATAAGTTCAAAAGTAAATATGTAATTAAAAATTATTATTTATTTTGTTAAATACTTAAATAAAAAGTTAACCTCGAGTAGGATATGAATCTATATATGTAATAAAATTAATTGTAATATTTATTTAGACATTTACTTTTGAACTTATTCGTTTAATAACTTAATTGTTGTTAATTTGCTTTGGTTTGAGTTAATCCTTGCGATATTGCAGGCTCACATTCCATTAATATAAGTAATATGATTGTTATCTAATTATATTAAGAATTTACATCTGTTCTACATACATAAAGACAAACTTTAAGTCGATTGGGGCTTGTCCTTCGATAGCGCATTTCGTTAGTGCGGTACTCTAGCAAAGTACAAGTCGTAGGTTCAAATCCTACTCGAGGTAAGCTTTTTATTTATGTATTTATTAAAATTAATAATAATTTTTAATTGCATACTTAAAAACTTATAATATTTTAATAATAGTCAAATCTATTAAAGTTGCAAAGGTGTTTGTGGTTTATGTGGGAACCTATACAGTTTTTGATAATGCGTAAACAGTTATAATAGAATCACGTGGAATAGTATTAGTACTATTAGCATTCAATAAATTTATGTTAAAGTCACCTAGACACACAATTTCATTAAGAGTCGGAGTTGTTACTTCATTTCCAGCGTATCCAAAAAATTATTATAATGTTATGTAGGTGGATAATATACAACACCAATAGCAAAATTTATATTACCAAATTTAACTTTAATCCTTAGCTGCTCTGTGGTATGTACTGTAAGAATAATACTGAAACAAATTAGTTTTAACAAATATTGAAACAACGCTACCGCGGCCGTTACGGTCATGGCTGATAAGAGAATAACTTTTAATATAATACACACTATTCAAAATGAATGAAGTGAGCCAGGTATCAGAAATTGCAATTACATCGAAATGATTACTGAAAATACAGTTTTTAGGATTTGAAAATTATACTGTAGTGAATGGGCATTAATGTGAGCAAAACTTAAACTGAGCATAACTACTTAGTGTTTTACAATACAAAAACTGTGAAAAAAAAGATGAGTTTTACTAGACGTGAAGTAGGTCATATAGGTATTATTGTAATGCTGCCGACCTCCGTGCAACTTCCTCCTCTCTCGCCTATCTCGAATAAACGGGCTAGTACCTTTCACTTTCAAGGCTCTTGCTTAAACAAATTTAAAGTTGTATCTTTTGCCTTAGAAATTTTGATGTTTCATTCGTTAATGTTAATAACTGAGTCCACCCTAATTAAAAAGAAAACGGACTCTCTCGTCTCCCTGGTGCCGCAAAACCTTTTTTTTTTATTGGATTTATGTTTTTAAACCAGGCTTTTGATGAAACTATTACTATCCAATTTTAATACAAAATAGTGGAGTTACTGCAATTCTTTGTTAGCTAAATATGCACTATTTCTTCTAAAGCGTTTTTGCATAAATAAATATGTAAAAAATATAATTTTTCTTTGTTAACCTTTTAATTCCTAACGTTCCCTTTTTGGGAACATTTTATAAAGCATTGTAAAATATTTAAAATAATGCAATGAAACGTAAATTTTTGATAATTATTATTTAATAGTATTCAAAATACAGGAATATCTTTTTAATTTTCAATTATCGTACATGGTTTATAGTTTATAAGATTCTAAATTATGTAAAATTTTGGAAAAATAAGTTTTGCTTATCAAAAATTATTGTGCAATGAAATCATATTTTATACAACAAGATTTTTCATTTCTAGTGAAGGTTAATCCCCCTATTGTGATTTGCAGTAAGAATTTTCTTTGAATTTAATTGTTTGGTCGTAAAAAATTTGCATTCTTTGTTATGTTCCCTAAATGGGAACGTTGGGGCGTGGATTACCCCCTCTTACCTGAGTATGAATTTCTATGCAAGTGAACACTTACGTTGCTTATAAATAACCACGTTGCGTGCAGAATATATTGTGATACGTATTATAATAATAGTTTATGTTAGTGTGGTGTACAGAAAATTGTTATGGATACTTCTACTTTCTACGGGTAAGTTATATCTTTGAAAATGCATCCACTTATATAATTATATATAATTATTATAAGTATATAATTGCATTCTTTTCGTTTTCAGGAAGAAATCCGGTGTATTGCAAAGGTATAGATACCTTTCCGATGCTACAGAGGATGTAGCATCAACATCCCACAAAAACTTGGACATAGTCATATTGCCCCCAGACGCTGGCAACCGTAATATTGAAAGCGACGATGAGGATATTGATGAAAATAACCTGGATACAAGAGCCATGCCATCAGATGTAGCAGGTGAACTTGAAATTCACGTGGCGGAATATAGTGATTCAGAAAGTTCAGATGTTGAAGAAGAACCACTTCTCATACGTTTGCGTACTCTGGACCTTCCAAAGTGGAAGAAGACAAATGATGTATTCCTAAATACTGAACCAAGTAAGCCCGATAAAGTTGGTAGCGAACATATGCTGAAGACAGAATATGAAATATTTAATCTTTTTTTCACGCCTGAAATGGTAGAATCAATTGTTATTCAGACAAACCTTTATGCAAATAGAGATAAAAATAACCCCAACTTCAAAACAACAGATCAAGAAATTCGTCAGTTTTTGGGATTGCTCTTAGTGAGTGGCTATCATAACCTCCCCGGCGAAAAAGATTACTGGTCCACTTCAGAAGATTTACAAGCACCAATATTCTCAAAAACCATGAGCAGGGACGCATTTCAAACAATCAAACGGTACTTTCACCTGGCTGATAACAATAATTTGTCTGCCACAAAAGTCGCAAAAGTCGAACCTTTGTATGAAAGTTTGCGCCAAAATTTCCAACAGTTCGGTGTATTTCATCAGACATTGAGCATCGACGAACAGATGATACCCCACCACGGCCACCACTCGTCAAAGATGTTTATAAGAAATAAACCCATACGATTTGGCTTCAAGTTGTGGGCACTTTGTAGCTCAGATGGTTACCCATACAATTTCGACATCTACTGCGGAAAAAATAATGGAGAAGTAGATACAAGGCCTTTGGGTTACCAAGTTGTTGACAAGATGCTGTCTATCATTCAAGAACCTTCATTACATGTTGTGTATTTTGACAATTTCTTTACAAATTATCAATTACTAAGTGATTTAGCAGACCGAGGAATACGTGCTTGTGGAACTGTACGCGAAAATAGAATCAAATGTCCGCTGCTTCCTGCAAGGGAAATGAAGAAAAAAGGGCGTGGTGCTTATGACTTTCGATCTAACGGGAAAGTTGCTTGTGTTCGATGGAACGATAATTCCATCGTTACACTAGCTAGTAATCACCATCGTGTGACTCCAATATAAAAATTCAAACGTAGAGTCAAGAAAGAAAATAACAAGGAACTTCCTCAACCTCTTATGATCAAGAAGTATAATCAGGGAATGGGTGGCGTAGACCTATTAGATCGTATGCTTTCTAGTTATAGGCCTCGTCTAAGATCAAAGAGGTGGTGGTGGAATCTGTTCGCCAATGGACTAAACATGGCGATTGTTGGCGCTTTCCGATTTTATACGTATCTTCACCCAGAACAGAAAGTTACACACTTATCTTTTCGTCGTTCTGTTGCAATGTCTTTGCTGAAGGTTCAAATGGTATTACGACATCGCTTGGGAGGACCAACTGCTCCAGTTGTTCAAGATATCAGGTACGACAATGTGAACCATTTCCTTATATCAACTAAACAAGGAAGGTGTGTGGTTTGCGGAAATAACACTCGCCTCAAATGTGAAAAACGCTTACATAAAAGTTTCTGTTCTGAGTCATACCATAAAAAGTAATCTTCAAAAATTATAAAATGAATAACATGTAAAATTTCCATCGAAAGTAAAAGTTCCAATATTAGATTTGTGAATTTTATTATAGGTACTTCAACGTTTGGTGTTTGGCAAGAAATTGTAAATGACACCCCAACGTTCCCATTTTGGGAACATAGCAATACAAGGAAACTGAAACTCAGAATTTTCTAATTCCAACGAAATGTTGTCATTTACTCAAGGAACAATAACATATACCAAAATAATAGTACAATATCAATTATAAATGGGGTCAGGAACTAAAAGGTTAAACGGCCGTAAAAGTTGTCCATGTTCTCGAAAAACGAGATAGACAAATAAATTTTTATAAATACTATAACACGAATGTCTCACAGTTTTAAGGTACATGAACACTCATAGCCTTGGCTAGTTTGATTTACTCATTAATACTAATTAAAAAATTAAGCGTATTTTTTGCAATAACTTTTTTATTTATTAAGTCAATTTGATTCACCTATTCTCATTTTGTAGAATTTTCAATTTGCTAAAATTTCTCCATATTAATCGTTTATTAGAAGTATAAACAACAAAGAATAGATGAAACTCTAGACGAAGGACTGTTTTTCATCTCAAAGAATCCTTTTCAACAGTCAAACTTGTCTATATACTTATGGTAATTTGACCCCCAACGTTGATCACTTACTCCACAGTAATTTAAATATCTGGTATGAACCCACGACCTACCAACCTACAAAGCGGAAATTAAAAGAAATAAAACAATTTTAATTATAATTTTAAATAAAGAACTGCTTTTTTTATACGTTCATAACAAAATTAGGCAACATTATAAAAACAAAAACAATAATCTATGTGAGAATGACGTTTAAAACTTTATGTCAGATAGAGATTAATAGGCAAATAATCAACTTAAAAAAAATTCCAAAGCCGCCCGCTTCTATAAGATATCAATAATAGACTTTAACCATGTTCATTAATACTTAATTAATTTTTAGACTTACCTTGCGTTATACCAGCAAACCTTAGAAACGAAAGTTATGTACAATTAAATTTTCCTTAAAAATATCTCTACCCTTTTTCTTATAAAATTAATCGTTATTCACATATTGGAAAAATTTTAACTAACACTTACATTCTATCTTGGGAATTTTTTTGAGGCTAAATTACTCGTCGTACAAAGAAATTGTATAAAAGATGAATCGGTAAGTTCAACGTCTGTATCTAAATATTTTTATATCTTTCAAATATGCGGCTGTTTAAGAAATACACCTAGTTACAATATTTAGGGGCAGTTACCAATTATGTGTTCAGATTCCCAGAAGTCCAAGGTTCAGAGAGACCTGTGAGAGGTGCGATCAAGGTTTGCCGTTATGCTCTTGATTTGTAGCCGGTCAGGCCGTGCGGTTCTTTTCAAAAACGATTCGTAAGATGGTAATAATTCTGGGCGCCACTGATTCACTACTAATTCGCGTGCACTTGAGCCAGACAGTGCTTAAGGTGTTACCTCAGTCTCCCTCAATATCTTATCCTTACCTTTACTATCCTGGCAAATGATCTCACTCTATTATTCAAATAATTAAAGAAATATTTAACAAACTCAGAATAACAAATTTTATTTTTAAACATACAACAATTATTTATTTGTGGTTGCTACTTTCTTTTCCACCAATTTGAATTACCAAAGAGAATAGCTAGATTTAGAAACTTTTCCAAATAGAATAAAAATGCAACCTACCCACTAACATAAATATTTATAAAAAAAAAAAAATTAAACACGATTATATCTAGACTACGAAATTTACGTACTGGGTTCTCTTTCAATGCTTTGTATATACAAATATCGACGCTAAATAAGAACGTATGGTTCTCTGCAGATCTCGCCTACTTATTTTACTTTAAATTACAATCAATTGTGTACAACTTGCGAGACCTCAATGAGAATACTGATATAATTTTCTAATCGGCAACACTGCTCCTTAAAATTTATTGTAGATTTCTATGTGCTACAAATACACAATTTGATTAATTTGATGGCTTGTGTATTAACCGCTTTAATTTTATTTTGCGTGAATTTTATTTTAATGAGAATGAATTTTACACTTGCTTTAAATCATGGTTGTATGTGCTTTTTAATTTTACCAATTTTGCTTTATTTTGTTTTACAAAGAGTTAAATTTTTCGTTGCTATAAATATGCGTAGTGGTCATGGTCACATTACATTTTGTACTAGAGTAAACCACTCTTTGAACAGTTGCCATGGAAACACGATGAATCCCGAAATCAGTCACTTTCGGTACAAAATACTGTCGTAATATGGCGTCTTACTTAGGTGGTTGGAGAAAATAGTTATTTGTTTCATTAGTGCAAAACATGTCAATTTTCGGGACAAAGAAGGAAGCTGCTGGACAATGCGAAGCGGAGTCCACCAATCTTCAGCATTACTAAAATGCATTTTATGTATGAACAAAACATTAAATCTTTTCTCCAGCAACTTCAGCCTTTATGTTCTATCATTCATTGCAGTTCGCTACGTCATTATCAGTATCAGAAAATGATGTTTTATACAAAATGAGTATTATTCTACTTTTTAGTAAAAAAAAAAATTACCGTGTAGTTCTTAATTTATATTCATTGGATTTTACCTCTATACATTTGATTCAAATGCGACAGTTGTTAGTGAAGTAACATGTAGATGGACGTCGCCAGCGGCGACTGGAAATGTCGATTTCTGTTCATAGAAAATATTCATTCCAAACATTTAATAAACTTACACTTGTTTGAAATTAAAATAAAAAGCAAAATTTTATTGAATAAAAACACCTATTTATGACTGAAAACGTTGTTTCCGATGACCATGCGTAAATTTTAAAATTGTATTTATTGAAGCGACGACATTCCATGAATGTCATTCACACGCAATTGATGTTTAGTAAAGGTTAAATTACGTTTTGTACTAGAAGAAGAAGTTGATTACTTTTTGTACAGTTACCATGGAGGCAAGGAAGGATCCCGAAATCAGCCACCTTTGGTACGGAATACTCTTACAAAATAGCGTATTATTTGGGTGGTTGGAGAAAATAGTTATTTGTTTCCTTAGTACAAAAATGTTAATTTTTGGTACGGAGAAGAAAGTTACTGGATGACGCGAAGCGGAGCCCAGTAATCTTCTGAGTCCCGAAAATGCAATTTTTTGTACAAATGAAACATAATTTTTTTTCTCCAGCCACTTTTATCTTTATATTCAGTCATTTATTTCAGTTTACTATGATTTTGGGAACCATTTATTTATGTCATTATCTGTATCAGACATTAATTACCAATTATTACCAATTTTATGCAAAACGAGTAATTGTTTTACATTTTAGTGAAAGAAAAATTTTTGGTTTTTAATTAATGTTTATTGGATTTTACCTCTATAAATTTAATTCAAATGTTAGTGAAATAACGTGATGATATATGGTGCCACCGGCGATAGCAAATGTCGAAATCTGTTCATAGAAGAAATTCACTCGAAACGTAAATAAGCATATACTTGCTTATAAAATGAAAGATAAAGAAAAACTATATTAAATGTCAATACTATCAATTTATGTAGTCCCTTGTCAAACGTGCATAAACAGGCTCCCCTGTGGTTCTTAATTATGCAAGTGTGGAAGTAGTCTCAATCTCTTCGCTAGACCTTGGAGAAACATGATTTCGATGATAGCACTCTTGGAAATGGTGCGTTTGAAGCTGCAGGTAAAAAACAAAATTGCCGCCATCGCAGACTCGTTTTCTTATCTATATCAATAACCGTTGGGATTATGACAAAAAGTTTCAAACAATAATGTAATTACACAGATTCTGCACAGAAAAGGTTATTACATCTTTTTATGTAGGATCAACCGTTTTCTCATAAAAAGGATGAGTGTTTCTCAGTATGACGGTTTTGTAAGCGATTATTTACATGCTTGACATTATTTACATGGCCACTGGATAATTATAATAATAATTAATACATTAAACATAATTTATTAATAAATACAATAAACTACTGTGTAAGATAAACAATATTTAGTTGTTTACAGATTTACATAGACAAAGTGGAGACAATAATACGTGTAGAATTAAATTTTTAATTACATTCGTCGTTTTCAATGCAAATCTTACTTAGACCTAAATCTTCATCATCGTTTAACCCGCACTCTCCCATATTGTCACAACGGTCGGAATTACCTTCACACTTGCACATTTCAGTACATCGGAGTTCATGACAGGAAGGTTTTCATCTTGACATTGTTATGTGTGAACAACTACCATCGCACAGCTCCTATGTCGGCCAGTTTTCATTTGAGGATATAAATGTGACAATTGAACGCTTCCAAGTTAGCCCTAATATCTTTAGTTAGTAACAGTGTAGTCCCTAATTTAGCCAAAACTTCTAGCAGCGTGTCACTTGCGAAATTAAAAGCTTTCCACCACTTTATTTTACCTTTGCCAGCAAATGATCTTGTTACATCAGCTCCTGAAAGTGCGTGTAATCCAGGGAGGGCAGAGGCTTTCAGAGGTCCAAGTACTGTGTAAATTGAACCTAACTGAATGAACCTTTTTATGCCATGGCCGATGAAAAATGCAAAATCTTTCGAAAGTTGAGGATATCGTCGCCGTAGTGCTAAAATCAGAACATCAGTGTCAGGGGAAAACACATGAGTAGTTTTACTTCCTTTCTGTGCTAAATAAGCTGCATGTAATATGATCTTAGTTTGTAACTGAGTACAAACCTATTGTTGCTGGTCACGCCAAGTTGAAGAATCTGATCGGACAGGAACTGTGTTAGTTCGTCCTTCGTCTTACCATGGGCCAATAATTTGTACATAGGTATACTTCCAATCCTCGTTTCTGATGCGATTTTGTACTGCATTGGATGTGAGTTCTTTTTCTAAATCTATCGCGTCGGTTTCTTCAATGAGTTTTCTTTGTAAGAGTCGTAAACCGTATGGATCTCAGTGTAATTGCTGAATTTTTGTCCGATTCATTGGCTGAAGCTTACACCCAGGTCACTATATGTTTTCACCTTGTTTTGTTTCTGATAGGTATGAAAAAGCACCATGCCATCTAATATCACAGCTTTTCCCTGTAGCTCTACATTTTCTTCTAAAACATCACATGTGGTGGAACTGTGATCACTTTCATTTTCTTCGGCTGGTATCTCTTGCATTGATTCAAGTGCACACATAAGTTTGTACTTAGCTAGAAAATGGTGCATACTCCCGTCAACTGCAAACGACTTCGGTAGTACTGGAAACTCGTAGTTGCTCAAACTGTGCCTCAAATCTATATCAGGTCTGCTTCTGGAAGCTATCAATAATATTGAAATAAGAGAAAAGTCCGTCTTTCTGGCAATGGTTTTATCTTTGATGGTAATTTTAACCTTTTTTGCTGCCGTTTCACACGTTGTAATCACATTCTTTTTCATAGGAGCCCAGAACGGAATGTTTTGAACTCGTTGGTTTA
Organism: Vesta saturnalis; assembly: GCA_036346205.1. Taxonomy (NCBI): domain Eukaryota; kingdom Metazoa; phylum Arthropoda; class Insecta; order Coleoptera; family Lampyridae; genus Vesta; species Vesta saturnalis. The sequence goes on from JARFJB010002109.1 coordinate 4,532,491, forward strand.
AGAAAATATTATGCAGATCTTGACCAACTTCCGCAATACTTTCTAAAGACACTTTTATTTCTTGTAGAAAGACTTGCTGAGTTAGGATATGAATGAGGCCACCAGCTTTGCACTGGAAGGGATTTGTCGAGTTTTGAAACGCTTCCTTTAGTTTAAGTGCATTGTCATCCTGGCACTGTTGAGTTTAACAGACACTTCATGATGTTTACTTCGTTCTGTATTTTGAATTCTATCAGTTTTTTAGTTTCGCATGCAATTCTAGTTAGTTCCGAATTAGTAAGGAAGAATCGATTTCGAGCATTCTCATTAAGTGCTATACCAAGTTCCCCATGTACCTTTGGTATTCGATTTCGGTATTCCAGAGCTTCGTCAGCACCTAGAGCACAAAATGGTACTTTACTTCTGTTCACGATCCAATTACCTTCCATAAATAGTTTCCAAATCTCTGGATCTGTAGATTCTAGGTTTTCCACTCGTGGAGGGATGCTAAACACAGCATCCAATCCTATGTTCTTACAGCTCTTATAAAGTTCATAATTGCTTGGACCATATCCATTTATGCACACGCTAGTTTGAAACCAGGATGCTTGATCTTTCTTGTTGCTGAAAGGTCTTCTATTTCTTCAACAAGTCTTCTTTCTTTTATTGTAGAAACTACTGTGGCATGTACCTTTTCCAGCTCTTTTTTATCATTAGCTGTCAGTTCTTCTACCAGTTCTTGCAGATGAGGCCTCAAACAGTCTAGTTGTCCTGGACATTCCTCCTCAAATTCTTCTAGACGTAGGATATTTAGCGCAGAGGTAGTAGTTATGTGAGCTTTAATCGCGTTTCCGATGTGTTTACCGTAAAGGACTTGTTTAATTGTTGCAGCAGAATATAATCCACATTCAACCCACACTTCAGGTATACCAGAAGATTTAATAAGATCTCCCATTGTTCGGAGCTGAGCAATTATAATATACAGCTCACCAGGCTTCAAAATTCATTTTTCCTTATAGTCATAGACAGTATCATTTCCAACTATTTTATTGGCTTGTAAAGAGCCATATCTACTGTGTTAACTAGCTTTTTCTTCGTGGCCTCTACATCTGAACTTGCATCATGTACTAAACTATTCAGTTTCTCCAATTGTTTTAACACAGTAATCTGCACAGATTGATTGGTTGGTGATTCTGGGATGATAGGTAGCATGGCCACTCTTGATACAGGCTTATAATCCTTTATGAGGCTGTTACAGCCAGCCCATATTGGAGAATGTGTAGTAGGTTTCTTGTTCGTGGTCAGTATGTAGTTAATTTGTGGTAATGTGGTTAACTTGTGTGATTGAAATCACAGGAAAGGGGCAGCAGGTTTTCCAGTTAGGTGGGTTTGTACATGTTATTATGGTCACACGATTTTAGTCGACACTAATTTGGGGAAGCTAGTGATAGTGGTAGAAATGTATCGGAATCTTTCATAACCTGATATACAGTTATGACAGTCCCATGAAATGTGCTCCTACTAGATGCAGTGTCTTCAGAAAAATCAAGCTTGTCCGCAGCACAATGTACACATCTATTTGGTACAATATCTGATGGCATGTAAACTACATCATTGTCACGAATTATTTTCAAAACATTTGCTGTAATTTGTGTTTCCAAGTTTAGAACACGACTATAATCAGTGATACATACAATACTATGCGCAGGGTTAACTAGGAACTGACTGAGATATGACCCATGAATTGTCAAACCGATAGCTGTTTAAAGTGGTAAGTCCCTTGTGTGATAAAACTGAGTAGACTGTTTGTTTTCAACTTGCCTGCGACAGATCATTTTCTCAGATGAAATGCCCTTCTTTCCTTCAATGTACCACTTAATTAATTAATTTATTTTCGAATAATACCACTCAGATCTTCTGGAACAGAGCCATCAAAATTCCACTGCTTTGAGTTCAATACAAGACTTCTGACTATGTTTGCAGCCTGAAGCAAAACATGAAGTTCTGTAATCTTTTGGTCGCCATAACATTCAGCCTCTGCTAATAATTCTTCTCTGGTACACTACATGAAAACTCGCTCTGATTTTTTACACTGTCTGGGGCGAGAACATTCAATTTCCTGGTCCGATAGCTTCGTCTCAATAAATACCTTTAACTTTTGTACACTTGAACGTTCAATGGATTTACGTAAGTTTTGGCCAGCTTTGTCGGTTGAAACTCTCCTTAGTTTTTCTTTTCTGTTTGCTACCTGATCACAAAAAAAAACACTTGTCCTCAGAGGAAAGTACATTTGTTTGAGCAACTTGAATAGACTCTGTTGATGCCTCTTGATCTGTAGACGTTGACTGCAAACACTAGTACTTGATTTGAGGTTTATCAATTATTTTTTGTTTCAATTTCTCTACGCTAAAATAAGTTCCGAACTTCTTTAATATGTTTTCACTATTCTCTTCGCCATATTTGGGCCGTCACTTTAAACACACAGCAATTTTCTCATTTCAGCGTCATTTGAAGGTTGTGAAACCCATTCCTCTGACGAATGAGCACTACAGATGAAACAGCATAGCTTGTTGTCTGTCTTCCTTTTATTTGTGAAATGAGCATTAAATACAGGCTCCATCATTCTTCCTATCTTCTACTGAAACAAAAACAATAATTTCAAACAAACAAATATAATAATAGCTTAACATAGTACAGTAAAAAATTTTTATAAAGTAATAACAGCTCCTAAAAATTATCTCAAGCATGTAAATACGCGCTTGTAAAATCCTCATACTGAGAAATACTCATTTGTGTTTTTTAAAAATACACAAGTACTTTTTATGAGAAAACGGTTGATCTTACATAAAAAGATGTAATAACCTTTTCTGTTGCAGAATCTGTGCAGTTACATTTTTTGTTTGAAACTTTTTTTCGTAATCCTAACGGTTACTGATATAAATAGGAAAATGTGTTTGCGATGGTGGCCATTTTGTTTTTTTCCCGTATCATTCAAACGCACCATTTTCAAGAGTGCCACCATCGAAAGTATGTTTCTGCAAGGCCAGACGGTCAAACGAAAGATTGAGACTGCTTCCACACTTGCATCTTCAAGAAGCACTCGGATGTACATTTGACTGGGGACTAATGAACATGTGAACATTTGAACATTGTATTTATGGAAGTAATGACATCCCATGAACGTTATTCACATGAAGTTGTTGGTTTTGTGCAGTTGCCATTGAGATACCGAAGAATCCCGAAACCAACCACTTTTGGTACAAAATGCCGTGATAAATCAGCGGTTTCTATAGATTGGTTGAGAAAAAGAATGTTTGTGTATCGGTTTTTTTGGAAAATACGTGTTAGTTTCGAGCACAAATACTATCTTGAAGCAAAAATTATACAGCAGTTACGACTAAACTGTTACACATTCAATGCGGTATTATTGAATAACCACTAGTATGTAATATTAGTCAAGTTGCTTTGGTATGTGTGAATCCTTGCAATATTGCAGGCTCACATTACATTAATATAAGTAATTTGATTGTAATCTAATTATATTTAGAATTAACATCAGTTCTATATACATAAAGACAAAATTTACATCGATTGGGGCTTGAACCTAGATGGCGCAGTTGGTTAGCGCGGTACTCTAGCATAGTACAGGTCGTAGGTTCAAATCCTACTCAAGGTAAACTTTTTATTTATGTATTTAATAAAATTAATAATAATTTTTAATTACTAGTATGTAGCGTTTGAATATCCATAGTAATATTTGAAAAAAGAAATGTTTCAACGCTTAAATTCATACGCTTTGAACGTAATATTTTGCCAGACTTGTATTATAAATTACAATCTCAATAATATTTATATATGCAAATGTTAGAAGTAACGAAATAATAAGTATTTCTCATAATTCATCTTATTACACCACATAATGGACGATTAAGTATAAATAAAACCAAAATGACACACTTAATTGGTGTTATAAAATAAATTTGACTCAAATTATTTTCAAAGATCTCAAAATACGATAAAAAAAATTGAAAATGTAGAGGTATAAAAGAGGGAATGGAAAATACCTAATTACCCGTAATATAAATGGTTCCAAAGTCTTAATGTTACTAAAATATATTGTAATTAATGCCGTAAATTTAAGACATTCTACGTAACTAAAGATTAAAAGCCTTCTATCTTGTCTTTTATTAAAAGGTTTACAAGAGATTTTCAACTTATTAAAGCTTTACAGGTTGGTTAAATGTCGTAAGTTGTTTTTGTCACCTGCTCTTTCTATCAATTTTATTCCAACTTTCTTCAATGAAGTTATATAACGCTAGAGAGTTTACGTCTGAAGCGAAAGTAGGAAAACCTTAATTTCAGAAAAAGTCATTTAATAAAGCAAACGAACGTATATTTCGATAGGAGCGCCGTAAATTGAGTGTATCTAAAAAATCTGATAAGCAGTCAAATACTTGATAACTTAAATAAATAATTTAGACAACTTAAGTTACAAAGGCGTAAAGAAATTTTATAGTGTCTTCCAAAAACGTTATGGGTTCAGTCTAGTCAACGCCTATGTAACCCCGTTAATTTAATTACATCCCCTTTAACACAATTCAGCCTAAGATTTACGGACAATTTTGAATAATTGAATATTGTTTATGAAGGAAATTTTGAAAGGTTTGCTTAAATTTTAGTTACTGCTTTGTAAAACAAAGGGGATAAGTATTAGGGTTAATTTACAAATTCCTTGTAATAATAATAAAGGCACTAACAATTATAATTTATGAATGCGTAACGTTCAACCCCATTCTAATAATGTTAAAAATGGTTCGCTAAATATAAAAGTCCCCCTATATCGCGCCTTTAAAAGACACAAACCCTAAACGCCCCGAACGCATAAATAACAAGGCTAGTCATGGTTGTCACAGCCAACTTGAAATCTGACAGTGAAATTCCGCCTCCTCACATTAGCGTACTATTGTGTTCTAATAGTTGCTCAAGAGAGGCAGACTAAACGGTTTTATTACATGTTGTACTTCCTGAGGATAGCATTCTATTATTGTAACAAATTTACGATTTGGTAATGACATATTAGAATTTACTTAAAATCTTGCCTAGTTTTACTAGGTTGTTCACATGGAAATACCTTGCTTTAGAACTTAAAAGCGTTTTCCATTTCACTTTTGCTTTATGTTAATGTAATTTTCTTTACTAAACAGTTTCCTGTTCTGAAAGATTTTCGTAATAGCTTTTAGAGAATTTTGTGTCAACTACTACAAGTTAAAAACGCGTAGACAAAATAAACGAAATGTATTAAAAAAAACATATTTGATAAAATTGTTTTAAACTATGCAATATATTGTGAAGTACTGTGGCAACACTTGTCTGCTTCATGTCATAGGTTTTAACAAATTAGTAGTCCATTTGATGTTTTAAATATCTGGAGTGAAACAACACACTACCTTCCAACCTACAAAATGAAAATTAAAAGAAATGAAATAATTTTAATAGAATTTATCGTTTGGTAATCTGTGAAAGACCACGAGACCGAAGCACAAGTGGTATTTTAAGGATTATGTCGAGTTGCGATTGTAAAATAATCATTATTTTCGATTGCACGAGTGGTATTCGTTACGATTATAAAGGGCGATTCAAAAAGCGCGCCGGTTTTGAATCGCTCGCCATGTTGTTGTTTGTTGCTTAGCAACATAGTTGTTTATAAAGTTGAGTGGCTAATATTCCGATTTCATTCTGTGTCAAAATGGAACGCTTTTCTACTGAACAACGTGGGTTAATCGTGAAAACGTTTTATCAAAACGGAGGAAGCTTTGCAGAAACTGTCCGGCGACTTCGTACGATTTTCGGGCGCAATGAAGCTCCGAATGAATCAACATTGCGCAGACTTATGACAAAGTTTATTGAAACAGGATCAACACTCAACATTAAAAATTCTGGTCGATCTAGATCTGGCCGGTCTGTTGAAAACATTGCTGTAAGAAATTCCCGGATCGGCTCATCTCACTTCGTGGTGACCAGCAATGGCCACCAAGGTCGTGCGATTTAACCCCATGCGAGTTTTTTCTTTGGGGTTATGTGAAATCATTGGTTTATGTCAATAAACCCCGAGACATCCGCGAGTTAAAGGAAGAAATTGGACGAGTTATCAACGAAATCGACGTGCAAGTTTGTGAAGCTGTAATCAACAATTTCAGGAAGAGGATTTTGGCATGCCAGCAAAGTAGAGGGGGACATATGCCCTATGTGATTTTCCATTCCTAAATTGGGAAGGTTTGGTTAATAGCTTTATGTCTTTTGTAAATTATTTTTTTAAAATAAACTTTGTTTTTTGTTATAATTAAAACCGGCGCGCTTTTTGAATCACCCTTTATAATGAATAGAATTCATTGCGATTGTAATTGACGTTTGTTAATAGATACAAAAATTTGTCGTTATGGCAGTTATTAAATCATGGCATTTAAATTATTATTCATTATTTTTGCTTTGTTGGACCCACCGAAAAACTGAATTGATTAAACCACGTCGTCCAAAGTATATTCGTTTATCAATACATGGTAACTATGTAAAATTAGTAATTGCTATTGGCAGAGGCGGCCCAAGGTAAAATGCGCGCCGATGCAAAAATTGAAATTGTGGCCTTTGAATGAAATAATTAGGAGTATATGACATACGAAATAAAATAATCAATCAAACATATTAGAAAACAATTTATTTATTTATAGGAATATATTAATTGCACTAACATAATGTGAACATAAATAAAATTCAATTTAATATAAAAATTAATGTTAAAACAACAAACAAAGGTTAAATATTTGAGTTATGAAAACCGTCAATAAAAGAAATTGTAATTATCTATAGGTAAGAACTATAGCTACATACAAAATATAAAGACTTACTAGTAGTAGTGGGACACCTTTGCCACCATCTTGGATTTTGACGTCACAAAGATGCCCCACGTGGGGGACGCGTTTTTTCACCCTCGTTTTTTATGGTTTATTTTCGGAGGCCCTTTTCATCCCTAATTATTTTTGTTTTTACTCGCTCACGTGTAGTACGCGTTTTTTCACCCTTATTTTTTATGGTTTCTTTTCGGGGGTCAACCCTTGATAGAATTTCAATGTTGTATTAATAGTCTTTTTGACTGCAATTTTTTGAACTTGCTCACGTGAGGGGCATATGCAGGTCATGGGGTTGGTCTTGGAGCTGGGGCTAGGTCTTGGACCTGGAGTTGGTCTTAGGGTTATTTTTGATGGGCAGCTGTAACCCTAATTAAGGTCCTTTTGGCTGTATTAAGAGCAGTACCCCTGGAGGTTAGGCAAACGCACACGCATACAATGTTGGACATTGCATAATTACCATAATAAGATATTATTATTAAAATTATCGATCCTATTGTTTTAAAAATGGTCACATGCTATTGGGTACGTTTGGATGATCTTTTACCTATACGAGAAATTTATTTATACATTGTGTTTCTAATAAGGAGGTTCTTGTAAGACAGCACTTGTGTTAGGGATTGATCATGCGTGGGGGAATTTGAATGACAGTAAAATTTAATTATAGAACACTTATTTTTATTGTAAATATCATAATTAAAAAGCCTAAGTGAGTTATAAAAAAAATTACTTCAGGTTATTCTCTAACGAAACAAAAATTTTTATTAAGTTAATTAATTACATAACAGTTATTACAATATTATTTTATAAAACGAATATTAAAAACTGATTGCTTTACCTACACTGATTGCATTGAAATATGTTTCATATTCGTCCGTTCGTTGAATTGTTGTATATTGCACATCCTAATATTTTTAAAGAAACTTGTTGTTACGTATAGATTAGATGCGTTTTATAACTGTAATTAAAAATCTGTACAAGTAAATAAATAAGAGGTTAACAGCACACTTACCAGCTCTGTATTGAAAGAGCATTTTTGAGGGACTGATTCACGAGTGGTACCCGTTTTCTGTTACTCATCTAATCAAACTAAAAACAACTTTCTATGTTTTTACGTTTATGAATATTTAATGTGAAACTATATATTGATTTTCCATAATTAATTTTTAGAGTGTAAATATGCATACAACCTCATTATCTTTATCACACTTACTGCAACTCGTATGTACCTTTCTCTTAAAATAATTAATAACAAAGCGGTTTGAACAAAATGCTGCACACACACGCAAAATTGTTTTTATAAAAAACCTCATTAAATGCTTGGAAAGTAACAATTACATGTTTAAATTCCACGACAATATGTAGTAAGAAACCACTGTCCATGTTTACTTTTAGCTAATTACTGTGTAATTATATAATCCTGTTAAAATTTAATAGTCTAAAAAATTGATTGCCAATATCGAATGGTTAACATAATTTCTTTTAAAAAACACTAAATCATAAATCATAAAAAGCTCTTAGTAGAGACTGGTTATTATCGAACAGACGTACTCATTTATAACCCGAACCTTCCATCATTTTATCGATTTTCTCGTCGGATTTATGCTTAAGGTTTGTACCCGCCTCGTGAAATCTTTCTTGAAACGAATCCTTAATAGGTCGATCCTCTATGACGTCACCAAGAATATTAGCACCCGTTCTAAGAGCTTCTTTTCCAATAGCCTTTGCGGCAGACTTAAATAGCGGTATTATACTTCTAAATATACCACCTAACCAGCTCCCTATTCCATGACCACGTTGATATGGCGCACCTCTGTAGATAGAGCCGATACCGTTACCGGCCTGATTCATGTAATATTGCTGATAAGGGCAAACCATTATTGTACTTTCTTAAAGTGTAGTTTCAGACACGACGTTCCAAACTCAAATGGCATTGCTGCACCCGTATCTGTTTTTATATTAATCTCGATGTTTTCAAATTCCCGTATCATTACCGGTATGTAGTGTGCAGGCGAAAAAGCCACATCTTTATGACCCCCGTAGGCATAGTTTTCTGAAGTAATGTTTATTATACGCATAAGCGGAGATAAAACATCGCCCACAATTTGCGGTTCAACGATGTCGCAATAAACAAACATTTGAGTTGCTAATCCTATCCATACAGTAGCGGGGTGAGGGGGTATTGGCTCTATAGCTATGTTCTGATACGGACGATAACCCAGCTGTAAGGCTAGACGTTGTGAGAGTCCGAAGAGCGAGAGCTGATATTTAATTTCGTAGTGACGCGCTTAGTTAGATTATGATATTCGATTGTTAGCAATTTACTTATTAGTACATGGTTATTTAGCTCGTTGGTAATTTCTTCTATGTTGGCATAACTTCCCGAGGCGAAACGTATCACGTACCAGCCATCTTCAATATAAATGATCTCCTCGTTGTCGCGTTGAAAATATTCTGCGGCTTTTTTTAATATCGTTTCTAGCACGCTTTCTTCAGGTGGCTCTGTTCTATAATAAATTGAATCGTCTGTTGCATTTACAGCAGCAAAAGAACATGGGTACTGAATTTCCGATATCCCTACAACCCGCGACCCCGTTAATCTTATTCGTTTTGGTAGATGCGTAATAAAACTTGACGTCATATTACCTGGAAAATACGTCATAGAGCTATTACTCAATAAGGTAAGATAAAACTCCATTTTTATATATCTCTCAACTGCGAAGCTAACACCCAGCTATTAAATTTATCACTGTATCCACGCCACTTGACCAGGTATTGTTTATATCGCCCACGGCCCTTCTCTGCTAGAATCTTATCGACTTTGAATAGAGTATCTTTATCAACCGTAACAATTTGCAATTCTTCTTCATAAAAGGTACCCTCAACAGGATCGTTATTAAGATCGATTATTCGATAAACTGGTGGTCTTCTTTTTATCACTGCACTACTTGTTTAAACTTCCTCGCTCCAATTCGTTTCATATCCCTTCTCAAATGCGTACTTAGTTCTGGCGATTCTGAGATGCTCACCGACTTTATATTTAGGAAGGCGTACTGGGCCTAAACCTTTTGTGTACAGGTTATTCCACACTTCCAAAATGTGTTTATAGTTTACAGCCGCAGGGGCCATCTTTATACTTAAATGAGGGCTATTGTTGTAAGCAGTCACAAGTCTTTCGAGTACATCAATATACCTGTAGGAATTTTTGTAAGTGAAATAACGCCACATCTTTGTTTTCAATGTTTTATTAAATCTTTCAACTACAGATGCTTTTACATCAGGGTTATTTGTTACACAGAAATCGATATTTTGTTTCTTGAAAAAGTTTTGTACATTGCTCGCCACAAACTCTTTGCCTTTATCACTCTGTAGGTTTGCCAGAGTATTGTCACAAGCCTTAAAAATATCCACGAATGCTTTAATTACAGATGAGGCTGTCTTCGTTTTAAGTGCTCGCGCCCATGCCCTCTTGCTAAATACATCAATTACCGTTAGTATGTAGTTGTATCCACTATTGTGTTTACTTAAAGGTCGCATATCATAAAGATCCGCTTGCCACAACTCGTAAAGGTTACTCACAATATATTTATTTCGTGGAAACTTTTTTCTGACTGGTTTATGTACCGTATAAGCTTCCCGTGCCTGCAGCCAATTTTTCACTTTACCATATCTACCATTTACAGCATTAGTTAAAGGTGTTATAAGCGAACCCTGCTGGGTGAGCGGGATCATAGTATACAGCATCCATGTTATGTCCGCCACGAATCCCAATCTAGTGAAATTCCTCTTCTTCTTTGAGAGATTCTTCTCAGTGTTTCTCACGTTTCACTATCAGCATTGTAATTCTCACCTATAGTTATTGTGAGGGCCTGTTCAACGCTGGGTGATACAGAAACATCATGCCTTTGCGCATTTCCGATAAACTCTCGTGGTATATTTATCTCTTTAATGTACGTCGCAAACTGACGCCAACCGCGCGGGTTTGTAGTTTTTAGTTTTCTTAACGTCTCGTGAACCAGATCGATAATGTTGGAATGTGGTATGATCTTGCCTTTTATTGTGACAGTACCTCTTTTATCCCAGAAAACATCGCTGCTCGTATTCAGTATACGTAAGAAAGCCTTGCATTTTCTCTTATATGAAGGCGGAAGCGTTGAAACTATCTCGTCGTCTGTCAGACTTTTGCGTTGCGGTAAATCTCTAATATCATCAGCAACAACGGCACCGCTGAATGTTATGCTGGTGGGCTGACGTAACTGATTGGAAAAGTATAGATACCTTTGAAGAAATTGGTTGTTCTGCTGCCATTTGTCATGGTCTTTCATTTTGGTTTTTAAAACTTTATCCATATCGTTACCCAGCTGTGTTAGAATGTTGTTTCGTGCAACATCTGGTGCCTGTAAGCGCTGTATAAAGTCCATCGGTAGAATAATCATCTTCTTCAGATTGTGATCCATGGTTATTGAAACAGATTACCCAGGATTCCGCCGAGTAATGGTCCTAACAGGAGTGGTAGAAATGCACCACCTTTCTGTACAAGAAACTGTTTCTTCTTTTTTATAGATTCGCTTCTCTGTGCCAAGCGTCTTAAAGTGTGCTTATGTTGAGAGACTCGCTGCTTCTGATCAGCTGACGGAGTACACGACCTTTTAAAATGTTATGTGCACACTCGTAAATACAATCTACCTGTTTACTATCCAAATATTTCAATAAAGCGTCACGTTGACTTTTACTTAATCTGGCTAATGCATGCAGGATATCAGTGTTCTCGCTTAAAACGTCAGCCATCATATATGATGTAATCTTTATGACTGTGAGACTTAAACCCGTTTTTCGCTATATATACATGGCAGATACCTTGAGGCCCGAATATTTTTGTTCTATAACGTAGCACATTCGGTGTATTCTGCTTTAAATCGAACAATAAATTTCCGTGCGGACTTGAAGTAGCATCTTGGTACGCGGCTTCTAAAAATTTCGGGTTGTCCGACGAATCGGTCTTGCTAAATGCTGTATCTGTGCTCTGTCACGTGGGTTCTTAAACAAAATTATGTAATCTGCGTTGAGAGAAATATCCCGCTGTCCACGTCCTTGATGAATTATGTTCTACGTTAAGAAAAACACGCTTAGATTTCGATGATGACAACCCTTTGTAAAAATATCAACCACAGAGCCGTTCGTTTCGCGAATTAGATCGTCAACTATTATTAAGATAGGTTTTTCTCCGTCAAACTGTTCTATATCAGGTAAACCCTTTTGAAATTCCACAGAGAGAGAGATCTTTGAATAAAGGCTGCCACTCACTGTAAAACCAGATAATTTTTTTTCAAAAGCTGTATCGCAGGCAGTTTCGATATTTTTTAGAAAATCCACGATAAAATACGATTTCCCACAACCCGACGGCCCCGCAACTATCGCCGAAAAGGGGTGCTTAAACTGACCTTCCATCTTGAATCGCTAAACGATACTAACAGGTACTCTACCAGCAACTTCGTTTAAATAGACTAAATAACGTCCTTTTCAATCAGAATGCTAACCCTACAATCACCGGGTCAAAATGACCTATAATTGCCAGAAATAGTTGTCACCCTACCCTAGCCCTAAGACCAACGCCTGGACCAACCCCAAGCTCCAAGACCAACCCAAAGACCTACATCTGCCCCTCACGTGAGCAAGTACAAAATTACTGTCAAAAAGGCTCTTAATACAACATTGAAATTCTATCAAGGGTTGACCCCTGAAAAGAAACCATAAAAATAAGGGTGAAAAAACGCGTCCTACACGTGAGCGAGTAAAAACAAAAATAATTAGGGGTTGAAAAAGGCCTCCGAAAGAAAACATAAAAAATAAGGGTGAAAAAACGCGTCCCCCACGTGGGGCATCCTTGTGACGTCAAAATCCAAGATGGCGGCCATGGTGTCCCACTACTACTCTTACTTCTAACTTATAACTTAATTTTTCTTGTATTTAAAGCAGCAAATTCATCAATGGTTTTTTTAGTACTTATCCAATTTATCCCAAATATCATGTTCTATAGCAATTAATGATAAATCAACTGAATGATCTTGGGATAAATTGGATCTTACATAGGTTTTAATTAATTTTAATCGAGAAAATGAAAGTTCTCCACTTGCCACGGACACGGGCAATGTTAAGTATGCGTAATGCTATACACATATTGACAAAAGTTGAATCTAAATCATTGTCATATATAAACTGTAACGAATCTAAAGGAGTTTTAAAATTTCCAAAATTATTAATTACAAATAAATCTTTGAATGGAAATAATTCACTAAAAACTTCTTTGCCATCAATATCTTGATTATCTTCATCTTTTAAACGATTTTCAAGCTCGATACAATTATTATTTAATTCTTTAGTGTCAATTTTTTTTTAAATTTTGTAGAATATATAAAAATTTTAATATTTTACTGTGGCATTTTAATTGCACATATCTATCGTGTATCTAAAGTTCCGTTAAAAAAAAAATTTAAATAACATTTGAGTGTCTTCAGAGTTTCATTCATATTTTCATAGTTATGTTGCCGTTTTCGTTTTCTTATTCTAACAGTTGTTTGAAATTCAGTTGACATTTTTAAACAGCTCGCTAATTCCCGTGAAGTTTCTAATAATTTATTAACACCTTCCTCTCCGTAATTTCGAATATAAACTATTAAATTTTTTTACATAATTAATTGCTTCAAATTTAGTATTTTCATCTTTACCAGTATCTTCCGAAATATCAAATATAACATGGTAAATTTCTCCGATATTAATTATTTAGCAGTGAACGTGTTAAATATAATTTTGCATCGCAGGGAAAATAAGCATATGGGACTCAAATATTAACCATTAAATGCAGATACATATTTTTGCAATTTCTGAGTAAATTTAGTCAACTATTTTGGTTAAGCGAAAAAATCGAAATGAAAGATACTAAGTATCTGTGTATATTTTGCATTTTTTTAAATTTCATTTTTAAAGTGGGCGGTGTGGATCACAAACCTATTATAAAACGACCCTAAATAGAGACACATGTTTGTATTGTACTATGCCGTAAGTACATAAACCACCAACCCTCGAAATCTTATCTGACTATTGACGTATCTCTATGTGATCAAAATTTTAAAACGTGCTAGTAATTTTTGACGCCCCAACAGACGAAGCGACCCGAAGCAACGCTTACTTTGCTTATCGCTCCTGGACCTATTGGTTGAATTTGTGATAAATTATGTAATCAGAATAATTATGCCACCTCTTTTATAATAAGTTAGAGATGCAAATAAGCAACATACAAAATAAGTAAATAATTCATTTATACGGTCAATTAAATTTTATCTAAACTCGGTAACTAATTATAGTAAATTATCATATTTTAGATAGCTTGTTTTACCTGATTTTTGACTGACCCCACCCCGAACACGCACACGCAGCACACGAACACGCACACGCTTACGCACTTGCACACGCACATGCACACGTATCTGCGGTATTGTAAAGGAGTCTTGTCATAAACCTTCACGAATATGGCACCCGTCATAAAATTGTTGCTTGCATGCATAAAAGTATCGCCGTGCCGAAAGTAAAATAGTGTACGGTAACAGCAAATAAAGATTAGGCGGGAAGCTCAGTCGGTCGTCTAGGCACTTGGATGCGTAGGCAGATGGCTGGTGCAGGAACACATAGAGTGATAAAAGGGCACCATTTGATTTCAATTGTTATAGCCCTAAACCAAGAGAGGGCTACGACACAATATAAGAGATACGTTACAGTTAAAAATAAAAGCGTTGGACACGAGTCGAATTAATTCCCGAGATAAATTCATACCCCAACCCTTATTAATACTATACAAAATATAAATAGCTCAATCTGTATACATGCTCACTGCTATGGATATACAATTTCGTCACCTCTAAATAATAATAAGTGGTTACACAGCAGATATCGTAAGATTGGATAGCTACACTCTTAGTGAACCAAACGAGAAATTTTCTTTTCGTCACTATTTATTTAATCAAACGTTTTACCAGTAACCCACTTATCTTGCTTGATAGTGCTATACCTAACTAAAAAATACAAATCAAACAATCAGTCGGACTTTACCCTATTAGGGACAAAACCTTTTAAACACTGTTCAACATCCAGCGTTGGACCTAGAAGTAAATACATAACATAACCAAAATCAAGTAAAACACGAAACCGTGGTTTCATGAAGAACTCTCCTTAAAACTGGCGTATCAGTTTTAATTAAACCTAAAAATAATTTAAGCTTGACTAACCAAAATAGGTCAGCCAGATGTCTACCATTGCGTTATAAAGCACACAAGAAGAGTTAAATTTGACCAACGGTAATAACAAGACCAATAAAGCATAAATTTTTCCAACAGCAACCAAAATGGGTAGCCTGCTAATAATATTACAAGCATAGCTCAAAACAGTAATCTAACACTTACCAATTTACCACCAAAGTGCAAACAAGTATGTATAACCCTGGGGAGAAAGCCGAAGTAGTTATATGCAAAAGGAAATGTACAGCTTCCTTGTTAGGATAACGATTGTTAACACGTATATTTAAGATTTAAATAACATTAAACATCTAACATCAAATAACTATGGAATTTTGATTTAAATCACCCAATATAAGCATTTTAGTTCATAAAAGCACAACTAGTGACATATATCGTGAAGTACTCTGTATAGCAACCGTGAATTTCGTAAGTGTAAAGCTCAGGTCGTAAACGGCTGATTACTTCAAAGCAGTAGGTATAACAGCTGTTTAAAACGCACTATAATTTTTTTGAAATTTGGAAAGCTTTTACACTTCCGAAAACATAATAATGAAGCTAGTTTAGCAACCGTGAACAACTAGCACCTGAATAAGTGTCAATTGGTTCTATTTCCAATAAAATTTTACTTAAACAGTTAATGTATTATAGGGACGAGCTACTCTCAAATACTTTGAAGGTAAACTACATTAAATGTCTATACATCGAGAGCCTCGTCATGAAGGAACAACAGTAAAAGTAACTCGCCCAGGATGTTGTGTGTATATAAACACTTAACCGAGTGTCGCATTAGACCTAAAGCTGCTTGCTTTTAGCGAGAGAACGAGCCGATGTGTAGTAACCGACGGAATTTATCTTCCAGCTGGCTATCGGAGACTATTTCTGAGTAATTCCATAGTTAGGAAGAAGTGCTAGCCAGGTATAGTTGAAGGATCCGTTATCGCAGTATCTTGAAGAAATGGAGCAGAACGATAAAAACAAATAGAACAAAACCGCTTGATATGACTGCACCAGACATAGTTATTAAGAAACCTTTTAAATCCGTATTAAAGAAAACTAATAAATTTAGTTCGCAGAAATGTTGCAGTATAAATCTTGAGGATTAAAAAGCCAACGTATCACTATACAAATAATTGTCTACTTTGTAGAAATTACAAAAAATTCTCCTCAAGGTATCTGGTTTCTTAGTAAAAATACGTATTCATTCTTAAAAATGGCGTTTTTCACCCAAAAACGAACGCAAGAGGAAAACAACCTAATTTTCTTTTCCAATCAAAATTGGTTCTTGCTTATCACATTCCGAATTATTTAAAATTGAACCGTCAGGCACATCGTTGCCAGACTTCTCGTCGGTACTTAACGTAAGGTGTGCTTAGATTAATCATACTAAAAACTCTCAAACTCGTACGAAAACATGACTTTAATCTTTCGTACGTTACATTGTTAATTTGTTGATATTATGATATTGTATACAGTAGTCATAGTAAGCTTTGTACTTGGATCGAATCATACACTATTACTATGTATAACCGTGAAAGTTTTCACTTTTATAGATTATAGTGTATGCTGGCGTGACTCAAATCTAACATAATACACAGGGTATAGTTTAAAAAAAATAGCTATTAGCCAGACCCTATAAAATGCCTCTCCATGGTATTCAAACAAAACTATTTTACGCGCGTTTGTATGTTTTATGAGTCAAAATCTGTAATCGATTTTTCGACCACCTCTACAAGTCCAATCGACTTGAAAGTCTCCAAAATTATGTATCCCGATGACGCTACGATCTTTTAGCAATTACATTTAGTAACAATGCTTAATTAAACTATAGTTAACATAAATTTCAGTTGTCAATGGTTTAAATAGTAGTTTTAATGTCAAACTGGCAGAGCACTTATGGTTTAATGGTGAAATGATCGTCTGCCAGGCGGTCGGTGCGGGTTCGATTTCCGGCCAATACAAATTTTTTTTTAACTATCAACAAACTTCAGGTTGACATTGTTGACCGTACAAATTACCTACTTCCGGTTTTTTTATACGCTTTTATTTAACTCACACTTTTGCGTCAAAATTTCGCCCCAAGCTTTTATTCTTAGTCGTAAAGATGTTTGATCACATATTGGTGAAAGGAAAAGAATTATTTTCACCTTTTTAGTGCACTTTCTACGCGTAATTAAAAGCGTGCTTTTTAAAAAAAGTTTCCTTTTTTATAGTATTATTCAGTCACAAATCAATTCTTAACGTTTTTGTAAGTTCTGCCGTTTTCCATTTGAAACTTGATTAATAACTAAGCATTAAAAACAAACAAGCGAAACCGGTAAGAGATGTATACTTGTTGTTAAAGTAATACAACAGCAACTTGTATTTGTGATGAAAACGTGTTCTCAACTTTACCGCATAACTATTCGAACTTACATATAATGTCAGAGTTTGTAGCACACTATGTCATATTCAGTTGCATTAGTTTTACGTAGTTCAACACAGCCGTACCGATAACTACAATTGCAACTCACGTAATTAACTAAACAACTGCATTAAGGTGATAGGTATTATGACGGAATATTCATACTTTATAATATGCTAATAATACTTTTTACAAACAGGCCTATTTCCATATAATTTATAAAAATACATGTTGAAAACACTGTATTTGCTGGCACGTATTTTTGTATAGCTTGTTTTTTACAAATAAAGAGTCTGTTGTAAGGAGTTTGACGACAAAATTTGTAAACGAACGACTATTCAGTTGCTCTTTGTATGTGAACAAAAGTAATTAATCGATTTAAGAAAATTCTCCTTAATGTGAGATATCAAAGAAAAATTCAATTGCAGTATCTTCCTACTTCTGCAATGTGCTTATATAATGCTTTCGACTGTAAATTCAATCTTTCCAGCTTGCATATATAACGTTGTTTTCGGAAAGGTTAATTAAACTGACTTCTCTCTGCAAATGAAAGAAATTATAACCGATTTATCTTTTTATTAAATCACTTTGCAGATGGTACAATAATAAAGATTAACTAATAAAAGAGATTTTGTTATTCTGATAGAAGTTTTCCTCAAAAGGATTCAGGTCTGCAGCATTAAGGAAAAGATTGTCAAATTATAAAATGAGATGCAAATTTATTTAATTCAAAGATTCTGAGCATAACGTACAATTGAGATTTATTTATTAGAATCTGCGGAAATGAATAAATAACAACACAATAAATAACATTAAAACAAAACAAATTTTAGGAAAATGTTGGCTTCATCAATAATTACTTATATTTTGGCAGTGACGTATCTACCGAAGCGCGCCTGAGGCAGGCCCGTACACCTGGGGGCAACGCTAACGACGCGACAAGCCAGCAGTAAGCAAGGAAAAACCAACCGGAGGGACCCCCACTTTTATCAGTCTTTATTCTTGTTTATAGTCGGGCGCCCTTTCAACCAACTTATAGGCGCAGGTTTATTGCTAATTTGATAAGTTCGTGTTCGATAAGTACAAGTGGAGTGTTACGATTCAAATTTGCAATTGTACAATTATCTATATACGTTTTAAATATTATTAAACTAAAATACTAACAGATGGCATGAACATATAATAAATTTCAATTTTGAATTAGGTAAGAAGTTAACAATCTTATCAGCGGTCAATTGCACACTGTTGTTGGTACGATACATACAAGTTTTACACTCACCTTGGATAGATTCATTATCAAGTCAGCAATCAATTAGAGTCTCATTTAGTAATTAGAAAATTAGTATATGAATTAGTATACTAAACAGATTTTGAAACTCAACAACTTAGTATTGGATTTAATACTGCAAGTTTGTCACACTCGGCACCCAACTCAAAATTATTTCTAATCCTTCCATTAAAAACAAAATGTATTCCGTTTCATATTTTGTGACCAATGCCATTAATAATTTTCAGCCATTATGTCTTTCCCATATTACTTTTAAATATAGTCGATGCAAAAGTCGTGAGGTCAACCAAGGATCTCGAATTTTAACATTACACTACCATCCAGGAGATCATTATCAAGAGTATCCTATTGTTTTTATGTGTTTAAATCAAGTTAATAGTTTAATTTGTGTTTAGAACAGTCGTAATGCAATTAGTTGCTAGTATAATAAAAATAAATAATAATAATAATAGTAATAATAATAAATTAGACGAATACATTTATTCAGATTACACAAAAGTGTACGTGTGCATGTGCGTGAACGTATGCGTGTGCGTGTGCGCTTGCGTGTGCGCTTGCGTGTGCGTATGCGTGTGCGTGTGCGTGTGCGTGTGCGTGTGCGCGTGCGTGCGTGTGTGTGCGTGTGCTGTGCGTGATGCTGCGTGCGTCGTGCGTGTGCATGTGCGTGATGCGTGTGCGTGCGTGCATGTCATGTACGTGTCCGGTGTGTGCGCGTGTGCATGCAGCAGGTGAGTGCATACGTGGGTGTGTGTGCATAGAAAACTTAATTTTTGTTATTTAATTTTTTTACTGAAAATTAGCTGTTATTTTATTGTAAGAGAAATCTACGTACCTAAATAGTAATGTGATTACACGAAAGATCTGCCAGAATAAAAATGAGGTTAAAGGAGTAAGAGCTAAAACATGTTATCTTGATTTAGTAAATCTATATTACTATTTGTTTTCTTTTTCATGATTAACAGCGCTCGGACCTCTTACTGTGGGTAACAAATTTATCCACATTTCAGTAATCGACATTTGTCGTAGATTTCTTTCACCGTCATTGGTAATTAATTTCTTTATTATTTTTTAGTATTTTCCTATGCAGGGTGGTTCATTTTCGATGTTTTCTTATAGGAAGTACCCTTTCTATTACAAATAGATAAAAAGTAGGGGTCCTTGTGGTCGATTTTGGTATTAATTAAGATCCAATGGTCATAGTCAAGGTATCTCTGACCGTTATTGCGCAATTAGCCTTAATTGAAAAAATGGCGATTTTGAAAAACCTGAATATCTTTTTTATTTCTAAATGAATCGACAAACTGTAAAGACATTCTTAAGGCACTTTTTTACGTAGAATCCGTTACTGCATTCACATTTTTAATACCTCCTTAATTTAAAAAGGTATGACATAAAGTTGTATTTTTTATATGGAAACCATAGTTGGCTATGACATTTTAAATGAAATTTTTTTTTGTGTTTTTTAAAATCATATAACACCTCTATGCTATTTTAATAACTAATTGATTTTTTTAAGTTTTTCTTAATTGGTATATTTATTAGGGATAACAGTTGGCTTAGAAAGCCATATACGGAATTGAATGAAGATATTCTACTTAAAAAAGAAATTTCACTTCCAGTAAAATATTTTGGAGACATTTTGTAATTCAAATATGTTTAATTGTGCTGTTGTTCTTGTGGAATGGAAACAAATTATAAAATCTAAAGATTGAATACAAAATTATCAAAAAACCTCAAATGCAAACTGAAATGAAATGAAAATAAACAATATAACATCATCAGAACTTATGCAAAGCTAAGAGCAAATCAATTTTTATACGTATATAAACATCTAATTCTATAAACGAACAAAAACATGAACCCAAAAGATCAATATAAAAAACACACTAAAACTACAAATATGTTTCAAACTGTGCGCCCTCTTGTTGGATAAAGACTTCACATTGTCTTCTAATTGAATTTATAGAGTTACACGTAGATAATATTGTTAATTGTGCAAAAGCCACACGAACACTTTCTTTTAACTCATTCACAGCATTATTAGTTCTTTTGTTCATAATTACGTAAACGTAAATTTAGGTAGTCAGTAACTACATGGGAATTATGTGCGGGAGCTCCGTCTTGCTGAAATATGGCATTGCAATATTGTGCTAAATAAAGGCTCTGTAGAAATTCCTCCAAACCAATTCGTAGAATATCGAGATATTTCATTGGGTTTAATGTTCCTTCATACATGTGATAATAAAAACATCCGTTTTTAATGCAGCACCACACATTTATTCCAAATTTCCCTTGCCTCCTGCGGACAACACTGACATGAGCGTTAGTATCTGTCCAGTAAGGTAAATTGTGATTGTGATCGTCCGACTATGCAATAGAGTTTGAAAAATTAGATATATTTTGGCACTGACTTATATACCAGTTACAAAACTCAGTACGCCGCCTTCTGTCGTCTATAGTAAAAAAATGTTCTTTCCGAAATCTATAGCGATAGTATTTATGTTTCTTTAAAATTCGAAGGGCTTTGTCTAGATGAAGTTGTTGGCTCTGCTTCGACTTGGTCTAAGACGACCATTGAATTATCTTAAGAATTTTGTTTAAAGTAAGTTTTTGGCCTGGGATTTTTAAAAGAACCGAAATCAATTAAATTTTTCTGTAACCTAAAATTAATTAGGATATTACTTTGAGCTAGCAAAAATTTTAATTTCTATCAGTAGGTAAGATTGGAGACTTTTGAAACTCACCACATTTCCAAGGTCCCACATTTCCAAGGTTACCACAATTTCAAGGTCCCACCCGACCAAGGTCATGAAGTAAGTAGGTCATGTTTGCACACAACTTCCCCTAGGTCGCATATTTCTAAGATTACCACACTGTAAGGTGTAAAAAAAATACGAAGGCCACTAACACTCAACACATTCTAAAGGCTATTTGCGTACCGTACCTACTCAGACATCTCACTTTTTCAAGACTTGCTCATGTAATCTTTTACACTTAGAACCAAATTAACAAAAGATAATGATATGGTAATATATTTATTTGTTGTATGTACTAATGTAATCTATGTATTATTCAGATATACGATTTTCCCTAGGAATAAAACATTTTGATTTATTACAAGTGCAAAAGGTCCTTTCCACTTCTGTATCATTACACCTGAGAGGACGTGGTGCAAGTAATTGAGCGTACGTGCACTGTGGTGCCCATCGGAAATGCTCCTGTAGCGGAGTGTCAGATGACCGCTATTGGCTTATTCGAATTCCACACATGAAGCATTCAACCGTATCGTCTGAAGATGCTCCTCTGGAGGACTAGCAGATGTTCATCAGCGATACATGATGGTATACCATGATATATTTGAGCATATACACCGTGTGGTGTGTATCTGTCTGTTTGTCCATCTCTCTGTCTGTATGACTGACTGTCTGTATGTCTACCTGTCTGTTTGTCTGTCTGTGTAGTATTCGCCACGCTCAATCAGTTAGTGTCGGCCTGTATGATCTGGGGTCGCACTACAGGGGTCGACGTTTTTCTGGAAATATATCATAAGTAGAAGGAGAATTCTATCAGTTATACTTAGTATGCCTGTCTCGATCACTGGCAAAGACCAATTTTCGAAGAGCTGCATTACGAACTCGGATGAGTTCGTAAAGTCCACCAATATTTTCGATAGTTTCCAGTATCATCAGATGTACAATGGTGTGATTATTACCCACTTAGTATAGCTAGGCTTATAACACTATGCCAGTCAAGGGATAATGTTACAAGCCTAGTGTGGACGCGGTCCAGCTGTTCTTCTAGAGAGGTCTCCGTAATCATGACATCATAACTCCGGACGAATGGCACTATGGTTGTCAGCTGAAATGAAAGAAAGAGTTATAAATATAAATAAAGTAGTATCAAGACAATACATACCGTGAACGTGAGACGGTCCGATGTGATGATGCGATGTGCGTAGAATAACCATTAGCACCCGGAAATAATTAGAAACGCAGAATTGCGCTGAGTGGTACTATCTCCCGACGCCATCGCTCACATACCGTTGTAGAGGGGTGAAGCATAGTGCGACCAATGGTTATAGGGATATGTGTAGCCCAAAACCAGTCATCGCCAAGTTCTTCGTCGTCATTGTCTTGCACGTTGTCAGCGTTTTCGTTATTACCGTGACCCAGGACCTGCGGAACGACGTCTGGAGCACTGGTATTGTCATTGTTCTCGTCCTGTATGCTGTTATGTGAGTGTTCCTGTGCACTTAGCTGTTGTACTGCGTCTGACAGTTCGTAAGCGTTACGTTACAGTGTCATAGTCGTCGGAATCAAAGATGTAGACAGGGTCCATGTCTACGTCGGAGTCGTAGTCACCACTGTTGAGGTAATCGTTCCCAGCACAGGAAGAACGTACTCTCTCAATACTGGACAATATGCTGACGAAGTCATTACTATCACCGTTATGTTCTTCTATGTCAATAGGTAGTGGTGTGTCCTCGTCACTGATAATAATGATTTCGGCATTGGTCATGATAAGTAGTACTGTATCCGCATAAGGATTTTAATCTTGTAGAGAGTCAGGGACTACAGTCGTGAGTTCATAAATTTCGTCGTCTCTGGATTGGGGGTCCACGATAATAGAACAGGATGCAGACGGCGGGATATACAGCACCTCAGGGGAAGAGGGGAATGAATCCTGAGGTGTAGGCGCTGAAGGGAGGTCAACCTCAATTGGATAGGAACCTTGAGGAGTAGGAGTTGGCGGGGCATCGTGGAGAGGAGTTGAGGACGCTAGCGGGATAAAGTTTTGGTGGTTTTTACCTGGGGAGATGATGGGGAACTTGCTCTTTAGGTCATTGTATGTTCGATGTCTCACCTATAGAATCAGTTGTACGAATAATTTATAGTGTTTTCGTTTCGCTAAATATAGGCGTCTCCTCCACTAAAAACAACGTTTTTCATGCATTTTTAGAAGACGTTTTTCAAGGTCTGCTAATAATTTTCAATAAAATCTTTACGGACAAAACTCATTTGTGAACATTGAATAATTTGAAATAAAATCTGTAGGGACTTGTAAGTTTCAAGGGCTCACCTTATGAACTTAGAATCAATTTCAATAAAATCTTTAAGGGACTTGTAAAATGTACAAATGCTATTTTTGTTGGCTTTCATTTTTTTATATTAATAATAGTAATCACTTTTAGATGCTGTAAACCCAAGTATAGCCGTCACCGTAGTGGAGAATACTACGCCAACCGTAAACAGAGGTAAGAAAACGCGTTCATGTATTACTGCCACAGATGAGTAATTTAAATTTGCTTGCTTTTAGGTAGGTCATGAGAATGCGTGGCTTATGATCGTCCCATAGCGGTGGGTGGGCGAGTTAACATCATAAGCCACATTGTGATACTACCGCGGGATGACATTCCCATCCTGAGGAGGTTTCTGGGAAAACGGCCTCATACGAATCACGCACAGGATGTGATGGAGCTGCTCCAGGGGAGGAGGTGCTGCCGGTGACCGCGTGGAGAGCGAGCAGTATTTAGACCAGGATGACTGTGAAATAGCGTTGCGGTTTTTGGATACACCACCTTCAGCGGACGATTTGTTTATGGTATTATACCACGTACGAGCAGGCAGACGTGGACGAAATACTGCTCACCCTACAACTTGTACATGAGCCGTATGAGAGGATGCAGTCACCCGTGAGTAAAGATCTGGTAGTATCATTTCTTAAGTCCTGACTGAATTGCAGAGTTTGGGATGAATGGTCTCCACTTGCGGAAGAGCGTTCATCGTGAAGCCCTGTGGCACAACCGGTGTTGGGAAAAGGGGAATCTCCGATTACTCTAACACCTGCATGTGTTGTAGATGAGCAATCGTCCACAACTGCAACATATGCAGAGGGCAGAATAGTAGGGAATCCATTTGAAGGTATGCTGCGCCCTGCGTCTACCGTAGAATTTATGGAGGAGTGGCCGTACAGTAGTTCTACGGTAGGAGGAGAGGTCAGGGGACCCATTTCTGATAGTATCCTGATCCCTGCTTGTATTGCAGAGTTCGCTGAAAAGTGGAGTCCTATGAACTCTTCGATACAAGTGGAGAAAATGGATGAATCATCAGAGAGTATCCTCAGTCCTGTGTGTGCCGCTGATTTTATAGATAGTGAATGGTCGCTAAATCACTTCTCATTATCTAGGAGTACAGCAACACCCATTCAATGCTTACCTGTACATCACCGGTGAGGAATATAGTGGAAAATGAAGTATCTTCTACCCAGAGTGTATTGAGCCCTACATGAGATGCGGAGTTTCTGGAAAACGGGTGGGGGTAATACCTTGCTTCCATCCCAAAGCATAAGCAGCGTGAGATAAAATGCTGGGTAGAATATGTATGCTCAGCAACACTCTATCCAGACTATCATTGTTATTGTTTCCTTACCCGTACACTACTTTACCCCTCAACCTGATATAACCATCATATATATTATCATATTCCTGGCGATATGTTACTTTGCGTCCTCGTTTGCATCGCTGGATATAACTCCTTTACTTAACAGTTGTAATACATGATAGTAATGCTACAAACTAATAAACAGCAATAAAGAGTTAAAAAAAGAAATTATAACAAAGCACGTAACTCTGCCCGTTCACTTATATATTGTTTATACATTCTCTCTGTTCCAGAAAGCAATAAAACGTCTCAACGTGAATGTCTGAAGAAATTTTCAAGAAAAGACTGTCTACTGCGACATCAAAAAACTGCGTGTTGGATAAGCATTCCAACTACCCCAGCTTCAGAGATGCCGGAGGCTGTATCGGAAAATCGTACCGCACGTAGGATTGTGGTTCATCCAAGTACTTTCGATGCGAACAGAACGGAACATAGCCATATTGCTGAACGTCTTGCACAACCCGGACTATCAGTGTTAAACAACTTAAAGAATAATGTGCAACACAGGCATGCTGACGATTCCTTTGCAGAATCAGGACCATCGGGTTTGAGCAACTCACGGAAGCGTAAGTCAGCGAACCAGTACAAAATAGAAGTAGCAAAAGTCTGGAAATTGTGCACTGAACTGATTGTTCGATTGATGTTCCTCGATATGCTTATCAAGGACACCTTGGAAGCAATAGGCACAAATCAAATGTGTGTCTACTCGTTGATACTGTGGTTGAAGTGATTCACAATGCTTTTAAACAACACAGTGTTTCGTATAGACTATCACCATGCAATACCCATGCGGATGCGCAGACGTTTATGGGCGACGTTAAAGTGAGTGTGTTGAAACTAATACAAATTCAATTGCAGAAACACTTCTCGTTGAAATGTAATATTGAGTTTTTTGGGTTGTACTTTCTAAACAGTAGAGAAAGTACCGAATTAAAGTCCTTTCGAACGAAATATGATATATTTAGTGTCGGGATGGTGTTGGAAGAGTATTTTCAAAGAGAAGTGGAAATCTTAAATGCTAAGCAACCAGAATTTCAGCATAAAGATTCTGGTAAGTGCGAGTTACTAGTAGTAGGGTACCATATTATTAATATATGTTGTTTCGTAGGGTGGTCGCTGGTGAATTTCGTATATTTAGAGGTAAACATGTTAAAATTTTTTCCCACTACGGGTTCATCCTATATGAACGTCCCGCTTGAAATTTTACATGCCATAGTGAATGTGAAGAATATTGATAATAGCTACTTTGCGTGGGCTATTGTATCAGCATTACCGACACCTACGGGGTTACCACAACGGACGACTTCTTACCCTTATTTCAGGACGTTATTCAACTGGAACGGTGTAGAATTTCCCGTTAAGCTGACTAACATCTCAACGTTTGAGTCCAAAAATAATGTCTCATCAATGTTTATGGACTGGAGGATACATATCGTGATGGTCATCGTATCCCTGAGGTAGTGTCCTCTCTACTATACAAGAGCTAAACAACCTATTCATGTTAATTTGTTGCTATTAGTCAGTAACCTAACGGATAATCAGCATTATGCATGGATAAAAAATTTTTCTCGTTTACTTAGCAACCAAATAAGTCGGCAAAATATTTTCGTGATTCATGTATTCATTACTTTAGATGGCAGGAGCAATTAACTCGACACGTGTCTCATGACTGTAATTTAGTATACACTAAATTACCTGGCGTAATGCAAAGAAAAGACAGAAGCCGGGAGTTCTATGCGAAAAATATACATGCGTTTCGAAACTATCAAAAACAGATGTTTCTACCGTTCGTAATATATGCAGATTTTGAAGCGCTATTAGTACCGGTAAATACTGCTGAACCCGATCCCGAACAACCGTTCATGATAAAAACGTGTAAACATGAACCATACTCATTCAGTTATTATATTAAGTGCGGCGTAAACGATGCTTGGTTCAAATTAAAACTTTATAGGGGGTTAATGCCGCGGAGGTATTTATTACACGGCTCGAGAGTGATGTGAAACGGATATATAATGAGCATTTGAAAACTGTTATTCCCATGTTACCACTACCTAATGAACAACTGGTGATACATGAGCAAAGTCGTAATTGTTATATACGCGACAAGCTTTTTACGGACGATCCTACAAATTTCAAAGAACGAGATCACTGCCATGTCACTGGTAAAAATCGTGGTGCGGCGCATTTAAATTGCAATTTAAACTATCAATTACCTACATTTATCCTAGTTTCTTTTCCATAATCTCAGTGGTTATGATGTCCACCTGTTCATCAAACAGTTAGCGAGTGAAACTGAAGAAATTACCGTACTCCCTGTTAATAGTGAGAAATACATAAAGTTCGGTAAGCATATTTATGTAGACGAGTTCATTAATGGTCGCGACTATAGGGAAAAGAAGTACATAAATTTGCGATTCGTCGATAGTTGTAGGTTCATGGCAGCATCCTTAGATGCTCTATCCCATAATTTATCAGATGATCAATGTAGAGAGGTAAGGAAATCTTTTGTTGATGATGTCGCAGTACCTTCCTATGACAAATTCTGCGATAAAATGCATGACGAAAATATATCCGATAAAGAATACTGTAGCGTCCTATTGGTGTGGGATCACTTTAAGTGTAATACACTCGGGGATTGTGCTGACATATATTTCAAATCGGACGTGTTGCTGTAGGTTGACGTGTTCGAAAACTTTAGGCGGCTATGTATAAACATGTATGGATTGGGACCAGCGCAGTATGTTACAATACCTAGGTTGGCGTGGGATGCCATGCTGAAATGTACTGAAGTAGAGTTATAATTATTGACTGATATGGATATGTATCACTTTTTTAAGAAAGGTATTCATGGTGGAGTGAGTAGTTGTGTTAAGCGAAGAAGTATTGCTAACAACGAGTTAGTCCCAAATTATGATCCTAATCGTCCAAAAGTCTTTTTACAGTATTTAGATACCACGAATTTATACGGATGGAGTATGCGGCAACACTTACCTCTCAATGGGTTTATGTGCTTAAGTGAAGAGGAAATTCAAAACTTTGATGTACTGATGGTTAGTGATGATGCTGATATTGGGTATGTGCTAGAGGTAGATATAAACTATCCGCACCACCTGCATGATGAAAACAATGATTACTTATCCTTTCTGTCCTGAAATGATCTGCGCACCACATTCCAAGGAGGAAAAATTAATTCCTAACTTATGTGATAAGACCAACTATGTTATACATTACCGATTTTAAAACAATGCATACAGCATGGGTTAATTGTTACTCGTATTCAAAGAGTTTTACGGTTTCGTCAAAGTCCTTGGCTAGTACCATACATAGACCTCAATACAACTCTTCGTAATTAACGGACGTCGTTTGGGTCTAGCAAGGTACGTCGAAAAACCGCAATTTAAGAATATTATTCAATTTACTTGCTTGATAGTTTTAGGAGTGTATATATTATCTCCATAATGAAGCTATGAATATGAATAACCATACATATTATAATATGTATATGATATATATATATATATATATATATATATATATATATATAATGTATCATATTGTGTGATATATAAAAGAAATAAACAAAATATATATTTACAATTTTTATTTAAAAAAGGTGTACAAGCTTTAATGCATTACATAAGTATCGTACAGATGGTATACATTAGACAGAGCGCAGTGACATAATGATGTACAATGATAATAACAAGCTTGTTGCCAAGCTCTATAACGGGTTGTGTAACAAATTTACTGATGTAATCCTCTTTCTTTCTACCCTTATAGTCAGTATCTGTAGGTTGAATCAAGCGACTGAGAATTCTGCGAAGTTTGTGTGGTGGTGTATTACCCTCTTCCCATTTTATACAGTGTTGATTATGAATTAACCAAGTAGCTTGACGGCGGCTCTCCGCATCTAACGTGTGCCATGGAAACGGTGATTTAAACATATACTGGGCTACTTGTGTTCCAGTAAAAATTGCGAGTTCTTTCGGTATAAAAACTATTGCAAGTTTAAAGCCTTGTACGTCTACTATGACGGGCATCGTATTACAGCTGTCTTACTGCTTTGGTTAACGCGTTATACGTAGCTAAACGATCGTGGACTATAACACAGTATGCTGTCGTATTCGCGGGTATGTTGACTACTGTTTCCAATTCTACAGGAAGTACTACTGCTTTAGAGTGTAATGTATCTTTTTGATTCGAGCAGTCTACCACTATCAATGGTGCGACTGTCGTAAATTGATTAGGTGGTTGACTATCTTTTTGATAACAGGACATTTGGAATTTAGCAAACATTTCATACAATGTAGCAATAACCTAATATTCTTTAGTTCACATTTATCTAATCTGCTCATATCTTGGGAAACGTCATTTTCTCGCCCCGTTTGAAATCCGATAATAATGCATCTAGGTGTTTCTATACTAGTCGATATTTTGATCGTCGATGTATGTTTATTTGTTTTGGGAACTGCTGGATATATGTGTGCTTCCCAACTTCTAGATGCTACTGGAGTATTCATATTTTTATCAACGTGCTTCGTTAAGGCCAATTCCTCCGCTAATGCTGGAATGATGTGCGGAACTATCCAATACATTTTATCTATGTTAACTTTTAGTGCTCCGTCTGCAACAGTTGAAATTACCGCATCGGTATCAATGTTACTGCGAATTAAAACCAGTTCTTGCCTGATGTTCAAAATCACTTTATTGTAGTCTCCCGCAAAGCCAAGTAGCATTAAAATGCCATAACGTATTTGTTAGTATCCTATTTGAGGTAGGAAACCAACCTACGTTTTCATGACGAGCGAGGTCGTTAGGTGTCAATGGTACCAATCCTTTCGTTATAGGCGTTAATCCAACCTTCGTCACGGAATCTACCACTATTCCATTCATTTCGTATATAATGTCACTGAATAAAAATGCAATGCCATTATTAACAAACCGCGCGGTGTTAGAGACGGCATTATCCTCCCTCAGCAAACTTCCATCTACGTAGACATAACTTTCTGATGGTAAAGTGCACATGTCTTCCTGAATGGGTATTCTGATTGTATCATTGTTTCCAAATCTCGTAGTATATGGTTGATGGGTGTGGAGTTCGGAATTTACTATGGAACTGTTTCGTTTACGTTTAATATACTCATTGTATTACTATAAAACCAAGACTTTGCAAGTATGCTCTATTCTGCGCTGTCAATGCTTTGAAGGTTGACCGCTTACTGACTCTCGCATTTCCGCACTACGGTCTTTTGTAGTTCACCTTCTTGTGGTTACACGCACATGTGTTATACCGCGTCACCATCTTTTTTTCAAAAGTAATCCTATCGTTGCGACTTCACCGTTGAAATTGACGAATTCTCCGTCTTGGTCCACTATTTTAAGTCTTATGGTTGAAATGGTGGATGTATTTATAGGTAAATAGGTGACATGTAGAAGGGATTCAATTATTTTGTATCCCACTGGTACACTGGGGAAAAATTGATGAATAATATGTGACGCCTCCCCATTTTTAAAACTTCCACTTGTTATATTGCATTCGATAATTAACGAATTAATCTTAATAATGTTAATAGGCTTTTCAGAGGTATGTAATTCATGACCTATGTAAACTTTTTTGTTAAATCCAGGCATATGTCTTATAGAATTTTCTACATTAAGGTTAATATCATGTGTTGCTTTCATAATTGCTTTCATAGTGCTACAGTTCGCCCGTAAATTAAAAAAATTATTCGAACCCTTCACCGTATCATTTATATGTTTATTCACATCCGCAATTTCGTATGATAGAATTCTAGTTCCTTAAAATTATCAGTTGGTTATTCTTTGATGTAACGTTTTGTACAGTATAGAAAGATTCAAAACTAGTTAACCCCATTACATATCCCGACGCATTATCAAACTAAATCGGCGGGTGAAAGTTGGCTTGCGAAATACTGCTTGCATCGGTAAATGTAAATGTGTACGACATTACGATCAAGCAACGACTGCTGAGAATCAAAACGATCCGTCATATAAAAATCGTAAGACTAAATGACCGGAATTGTATGTACAGAAGTTTTGAACCCTGGTATAGTTATAGTCAATCGTGTTTCTGCTACCATCACTCTTAAAATGGTGAATTAATTCTAATGGTGGTTTAATATGTCCTATTCTATCAAAATATGTAATATGTCCATTACGCTTCATGAAGGCCGTCCAGTGTGTTCCCTTGTTTTTTTCCAGATTTCCTTGTTCCTTGTTATCATCCATATTCACGATACCACATTCATTCGTATGGATTCGTGTAGGTAATTTATCTCTAAAACAGAGGATTTTTAATTTCTCAACAAATTTTAATATCTCAACGTTGCTTAAGGCGTGACGTGGTAGCTTCAGTGTAAGTTTTTTAATACGGTTGTTGATATAGGCCTAAACCTCGCTTATATGGTTTTATATATAAGCCTTTTCCTAAGGTAGCAGCTTTCATTGGTTGATTGTGTCGTTTGGTTTCTTCTAACATTTTCGACGCAGTTATTGCGTCAGTGACCGCTTTTGCAACTGCAGCTGCACCTCCACCCAAAGAACCTAAAACTCCTAATGCTGTAAGTAGGGGAATAAGAGGTATGAATCCCCCACGTTTTGTAAGAACGCTGCCTACGTCGTGATTTGCTTCCCATTCCCATTGTTCTTTTTCTTTGCATTATACTGGCTATGGTTAATGCAGCTGCTCTTTCTCCAAAGGTAGCGTTCGAAGAACGAAATATGTTCCAAGCTTTTTGTTGCAAAGCATTATCAGCTATGTGGCGATGCCTTAGATCGTTTGACTGCGAGTATGCAATATCGTGTTTTTTAAACGCTTCGTCCAGTTTGTTATTACCTCTGTCACCGCGAACTAATCATTCTCGTAAACGGGTAGCCGGACCGCAATATCTGTACCCAGATATATGCAGCTCCACAGTGGTATGCTTCATACCACACTGACTGACAATTCACTACTAAACTTATAATATATATATATATATATATATATATATATATATATACTATATATATCAGGTGTAGGAATGGGACAGTGCAATATCTCGAGAGCGGATGAAGATTTTTAAATTATGAAAATATTTTGTAAATATCTTCCAAGGGCGCACATTTGTTGGTACAAAGATTTGAATCAACGCCCATCAGCCAGGTGGCGTTATCTCACTTCAATTTTTAAATGCAATGCCCTATTTTTATTTCATTTTTGGATTCTATGACATATTTGTGATGACTTTTATTAAGACTCCTACCAACCTATCTTTTGTAGTTTCTGAGAAAAAATAATTTTTGGAATTTTATTAATTGAAAGCATACAAATTAAATTAAATGTTCAAATGTTTCTCCATCATTTTCTACACACGTTTGATAACGCCTAATTAATGTAACACTAGTTGCTGCTCTTAAAGTTTCTTGTGGTATGTTTGCACAAGCAATTCTAATTTTGTTTTGTAACTCCTCTACATCTCTAGAAGGTGTTTCATACACTACACTCTTTAAATGTCCCCAAAGAAAGTAGTCTAAGGGACTAAGGTCAGGAGAACGAGCTGGCCACATAAAGGGACCATTTGTACCTATCCATCGTTGCGGAAACACTCTATTTAGAGATATATATATATATATATATATATATATATATATATATATTGAGATGTTCAGAAAGAGGTAAAAGAAGTATCGGACAGTTTAAATGACATTTGGGTAATAAAAAGGGGTGATTTCAAGCTCGATACATGTGCAAGACACTGTTTTATATAAATATGGTTCACGATGTGATTAAAATAGATTTGATTGGTATAAATTAGTCTGAATATTATTTACATAGTTTGGTTTTATCATAAAAAGCATTTTGCTGCTAACAAAATGGTCAAGAATGTTAAATATAACTATTTTCGTAAAGTCATTTTAGTATTTCAATTATTGCAATAAAAGTCAATTTTTCAAGGGTAATTTGGCAAGTGAACACTTTACAGGTGTTTAAACATGAACTGTATAGTTAGAATTATGTTAGGGATAGTGTATAATTAGTTTTTGAAAGCAGGAAATATAAAAATTTTATAAAAGGGTTATAATTTGGACAGTTTAGACATTTTTCACACATATTTCTGGAAGCGATTTAGTAACAAAAATTCTGATATAAGTTTAACAATAAGAACAACATATAGAACATTTTGGCATAAAGACATTTATAGTGGTGTACATTTTTATAGTGAAATGATTCATAAGAGTGTTAGACGAAGAGACGTTTTTAATGCAACACTATATGACATTATGCATTTCAAATATATAGTGAAAATAATAAAGCCAAGAATTACAAACCTGTAACATAACATTTCAAGTGTTGAAAACATTTTTAAATATGAACTATTTCCAATTTTAGATTTAAGTTTGGTTAGGTTATAATTTCTAGGTTTTTTACATAATTTTATACTTTTTTCACATTATTAGGCTTAAATTTTGCTCTTAAAGCAATTAGTAGAAGTTCTTTCTTAATATAGCACAGTTTGTAAAAGGATACATCGCTTTTCACCGCAAAATTGTGTGAAATTTGAGGTGAATTTAGGATAAAATTGCAAATGCTTAAAATTTCTTTAAATTCAATATTTCTAACACAAAAAGTATGTGTTCTTGTGTAAAATTTTCTCAAAATTCCATTTACGTAATTAGATTAAGTGTAGCTTGTAAGTTTACATAGTTATAAGCTTATTTAAGTTAGATTAAGTGGGTTCGTATATTAATTTTAGGAACCATAGCTTGTTAGGTGTCTTTTGTTCAAAATTTTGTGTAGTTTTCATTTCTGTTATTAATTTTGATTTCGCTTATGTATAAGAAAGTTACAAATTTCCATTTGAGTCAATTTGTAATATATGTCACCAATCAGAGCCTTGGATACGTAGGCAAAATGGCTGGAAAAAATTGAATTTTGTAACAACCAGAAAGATATAAAAGGAAGTGCTCTGAAATTCAACTCTCTCTAGAATTTGTTCAAAGTTTAAAAAGTTAAAACAGTGTTGTGCAATTGTGTATAAAAAGTAAGTTTCATAACCTAATTTAAATTTTCGTAAAGAAAGTTATATTTTACGAAGAATACTTTCGAGAGCATTTGTTTTTATATCGACGGTTAAGATAAATAGTTCGGTCTCCGATACCTGTCGTTTTCGGAAAATATTTTGTACGTGTTAATTTGTGTCACGATTTTGTAAAGATTTCTTTTTGTGTTATCAATCTTGAGTTGATTCCGTTATACCAAATTAAAACCCACTTTTATTTACTAAAGTTACCAAAGTAAAATAAGTGATTGGAGTTTTGCTGATTTCGAAGAAAACATCATAAGTTTTGGAAGTTGGTGTCTTCGACAACCTGAGAATCGAGTTAGCTGTATATGGGTGATGGTAACAACTGTAATCGAGTGGACATTGCCTGCATCTAGTTGGAGTTATCCGAAGACATCAATTTACAGTGAGGACAGTATATGTGAGTCACAAATTTTATATAACCCTATTGATTTTGGACATACATTTGGTAAATTTCCTGCAAATTAATATTTATTACGTACATGTTTTGGTTTAGAATTTTAAATATTTACTTGTGTAAACACCTGTAAAGGTATTAAATTATTTTCTTTTTCTAAATTTTCATTTTGGATCTAAACAGTAAATTACTAAATTATTTATTTGACATTTTTGACAGCTTTGATTTTACTTAAGTACATTACAACGCATGCGTTAGGAGTAAATTGTATTCAGGATAAATTTTATACTTTCATTATAATTCTATAAAGTGTATTTCATATACACATTTTCAGATTTAAATTTAACTTCAAACTAAATTACTTTGAACTCTATCCCCAAATTGAGATTGAGCTAGTCCGGTGCATAAAAGTTAAAAAAATTCCATCAATCATATTATTTACAATTAAATATTATATTCCCATATTGAAATTATTTAATTATTATATAACAGTACAATTATATATATATATATATATATATATATATATATATATATATATATATATATATATATATATATATATATATATATATATATATACCACCATACAAGTTATAGTTCAGTACTACAATGAGTGACATCCGTTTCATTCTACAAGATACTGTATTACCTATAAAATATTATGACACCACTTTTAAGAGTAATCACTACTCTAATCATAGTGGTCTACTAAAAGTGGTTGTAAACGAGGTATAATCGTCGGTCCATCAGGTTGCGGAAAAACAAATGTTATGATTACCTTATTAGAACATCCATATGGTTTACGTTTTGAAAATGTTTATGTATACTGCAAATCTTTATATCAATCCAAATACCAGTACTTACGAAATTTACTTGCACCTTTAAAAAATATCGGGTATTTCGAATACAGTGATAACAGTGACGTTATATCTCCTAGTTATTCACGTAAAAATTCAATAATGATTTTTGATGATGTAGCATGCCATAAACAATGAAATAAGGGATCATTTTTGTTTTGGCAGACACCAAAACAATGATTGTTTCTATCTGTGCCAAACGTATTCTTCTATTGCAAAACAGCTTATACGTGATAATGCAATTCTACTAGTTCTGTTCCAACAATATAGTACCAACCTTAAGCATGTGTACGATGATCACGTTAATGTAGATATGACATTTGAAAGATATAAGGACTTGTGTTTCTGTTGCTGGCGTGACAAATTTGGATTTCTTGTGATTGATAAAGGGAGTAATGTTAATGCAGGTCGTTTCCGTACGGGATTTGACTGTTCCATTGCATTATAGATACTACACTTGATATGTAAACATGCAGTAGTAGTGGAGGAGCGCTTAGTACAAGACATTTTGCGCGCTCGCAAGAGTGTGTAACAAAAATATGCCTGGTTTAAAGGAAGATACTGCACATACAGAGCGTGCAATGGAGGCGCACCTTAAACCTATAACACAACCATTGAAACAATTGATTTCTGAGCAAGGTGGTTCTCTCGTCAAAGATGAACCATTTACATCAGAATTTGGAAAGCTGAGCCTGTTGCACATGAAAAGGAAGTTTCTTTACATCATACGCCTAAAACATCTGGAACTCGGAAGGCACCACGTGTTCTTGTTCCTGACGCCATTTCACAAGTTTTATGGGAAACTGTGATGGCTGATACCACACATGATGACGAGAGGGAGATTCCTACTTTACAACAATTGAAATCAGAACTGTTAGCTGCGGGATCTCAACCGGCCTTTGAAGAATATCTAATTCAGTATGAGGGTTAGCGAAATATTATGCGAAAGCTATATTTAGAGATCCCGAAGACGAGTAAGATTTAACACACGGTGTACACTTTCTTCCCGTAAAAGAGAAATTTCTATTGGTGATGCTGAACTAGACTTTGTTGGTGAAAATTTTCGTATCGTTCTTCCTGATGGGTTATCATTAGACTATGATGGAACTCCGGGATTATATGAGCTACTATTTAAAAAAGCTCCTACGGGATAAAAAAAGAGTGATCTGCAGCAACACAATGACATTTTGCGCCGCACAAATGCTGCTCGACGTAATTATAACCCAGATGGCCAAATCCAAGGAACTGATGGTAGGAAATACATTGAGATCATTAAACCACTACTTCACCCTAAAAAACGACCTGCTACATCAGCTATTGTACCTCCTGCCACAGGATCTCGCACAACTTCTATCGATAGAATAACAAAGCGATTGAGTTTGCATCTTGAAATGATCCGAATAAATTAGTGGATTGGTTGCGGAGTTATTGGGATCAATATATATATATATATATATATATATATATATATATATATATATATATATATATATATATATATATATATATATATATATATATATATATATATATATATATTATATTAATTCATGACGAATTACGTAAAGAAAAGTAATAAAGTAGGATCTGTGGTTATAAACCTATTACTATATTCACTTGTTACAACGACCATCACTTTGGATACTACTGCATATCCAGCAATAGATAAATTTGGTGGACACCTTCATCATTAAATGACAATAGA
The DNA here is from genome assembly GCA_036346205.1 of Vesta saturnalis. Lineage (NCBI taxonomy): Eukaryota > Metazoa > Arthropoda > Insecta > Coleoptera > Lampyridae > Vesta > Vesta saturnalis. Next base: position 4,569,840 of record JARFJB010002109.1, read on the forward strand.
TAAATTTGGTAAACATATTACTTATCATCATAGTGATACCACGAAACAAGGTGATGTATATTACTATACTTGTTTTACCTTACAAGGTTTATTGCATAAGAAGACAGTAGACATTCCATTGGGTATAGATGGCAAATATTTGTTTCCTTATACAGAGTGTACAATAGCGCACTGTATGTGATCACCTCGAGTTCTTCATCTTCAAGTGGATGATTTACTGTATACGACACCGATGTTTCTAATTAGTCAAACTATACTTAAGGAAGCTGTCATTCAACCTATAACACCAGATGTGTGAAATTTACGCAAGAACAACCATTCATCATAGAGATTCTACTAAAATCGAAAGCGATGAAATGAGTAAAGCTGATATTGCTGAAAAACTGCACAAACCAACAAGGAGAAATTTTACGCGGCGTTGTGTAAGTGATAAAAGGTTTAAACGACCTCTTTCAAGCTGATTTAATGGAAATGATACCTTATGCTCGAGAAAATAAAGAATTTCGACAAATTTTAGTGATAATAAACGTTTTCTCTAAATATGTCTGGGTTTTTCTCATCAAACGCAAGAATGGTAAGCTAGTCGCAGATGTAACGAATAAACTTTTGTCTGGTCTGCACAGGACGCCTACACATATACAAACTGACATGGGAACGGAGCTTTATAAAGCTGAATTTAAAAAAGTTATGCAAAAATATAATGTTAATCATTACAGTAGTTATTCCAACTTGAAAAGCAGTTAGTAGTAGTTAGTCGAACGTGTAAATCGCACTATTAAAGCAATAATGTGGAAAACATTCAGTATGCAAGGTACCTATAAATGGTTATCAATATTACCTCAAATTGTTGTGGATTATAATTCCAGAAAGCATAGAACCACCGGATACAAACCTATAGAAGTAACGGAAAAGAATGCTGCCTGTATTTTCAAACAATTAAAATGCCAAAAAGTTCTTGACGTAAGACACCTAAATTTAAAGTGGGGGATTGTGTACGTATTATCAAGTACAGAAGCATATTCTCTAAGGGTTACACACCTAATTGGAGTTACAAAGTCTTTCGAATATCAACAGTGAAACGTTCCAATCCAATTATTTACACATTACGTGATAGTCAAGATGAAGAGATACAGGGACGTTTCTATGAGCGAGAACTTCAAAATTTTAACAACATCCTGACATTCACCTACTTGAACGTGTAATACGCCGTCAAGGAAATATGTCTCTCGTTAAATGGTTAGGGTTTGATAATTCACACAATTCATAGATTTCTAACAATGACATTAGATAATACGCTCTGTATGATTCCTTTTATATATTGTAATATTATGATGTAATAAATAATTTAAAAAAATTTTTTTTATTTATTAATCCATAAATACTATACACCACTAAAGCGTTTCATAAATACGTAATCACGATGTTGCCTTTCCAGGACAGCTGAAAGTATTTGACTACACTCTTATATCCTTTTCCTAAAGCGTGCTAACTGTTCCCATTCTCCTTTTTGCTCCCATTCTACTATATCGTGAACTACGTTTTTGAGCTCATTAATGCAGACCTCCTTCACTTCGTCGTGTTATATTTTGAAATAATTCGGTAAATGACATTCTATTTCATGTACAAATTGTTCCGGAGATATTTCTCTAAGGTCTTCTATTAACCGCTTAATACAACAAATGCACTCTACACCATAGTCATGCGATAGAAAATATTTCTCACACAGACGTATTCCACTACCATACTTATAAACTAGATTATCTAAATAGTCATCACTAAACGTACCCCGCCCATACACTTTTTCATGTTCAGCATCAAATTCTAGTGATTGAAATTGGCACATTAGTCTTTTCACTGCACTAACGCAATCCACAGCCTTAGGCCACGACTCTGCACTATAACACATCCACATATTGACTGAACTTTATTATTATCTCTATTCTCAATTTGGTCGTTACCCCCACTTATTACTTAACGAATTTCGCAATGTCTACGTCAATATCAATTTTCCCCTTGGCAAATTCTACAATTTCCATAAGACATGCTACATTGAGATCAAATATATCGTGTAATGGAACTATTAACCTGCATGTATTATTTTATTATAAAATTCAGGAAATTCCATAGTAGGTACTAAATCCAATCGGTAACTGACTATCTTAAGAAGTCTCCATAACTGCTCTATGGACTCCCATCCTAAATAGATATCTGATTCTTCACGATCAGAGATACGTATAAATTTCGTCTTGTTAATAGTTTCATACTATATCGTCTTCGAACCCATCTTTAGTAAGTAGCCATGTCCCTTCATGTGAGTAGAAATAATTTGTAATTATCCCTTGACTGTCCATAAGTGTGTGCCATTCCTGCTTATAAAACACGTCTCCATTACCCTTAGATCCACCAAGTTTCACGACGGATTCAAAATTGAATTGGGGCGACAGACAGACACTAACGTATTTCGATATACTTTTATTTAAAAAATACTGCACATGAACATGATTCAAGCATACTCTGCGGAGAAGTGTATTATTTGGAAAGGACCCTTTACACTTGTATTAAATCAAAATGTTTTATTCCTAGAGAAAATCATATATCTGAATAATACACTGATTACATTTGTACATGCAACAAATAAATACACTAAGGGTGTAAAGGTGTAATGATATAGAAGTGGAAAGGACCTTTTGCACTTGTATTAAATCAAAATGTTTCATTCCTAGAGAAAATCATGTATCTGAATAATACACTGATTACATTTGTACATACAACAAACAAATATATTGGCATAGCTTTATCCTTTTTAATTTGGTTGTAAGTGTGGTATCAGAGAAGTGAAAAAACTACATGAGCAAGCCTTGAAAAAGTGAGATATCTGAGTAGGTAGGGTGCGCAAATGGCCTTGAGAATATGTTGAGTGTTAGTTCCCTTTTTTACATCTTATAGGGTGGTAATCCTAGAAATATGCGACCTTGGGGAAGTAGTGTGCAAACATGACCTACTTATTGCGTGACCTTGGGCGGGTGGGACCTTGAAATTGTGATAACCTTGGAAATGTAGGACCTTGGAAATGTGATGTGTTCCAAAAGTCTCCAATCTTACCTACTTCTATTAACTGTGCCGTCCAAAAATATTTTTATTTGGCTGCCGCCTTTTAGAAAAATTTTGTAAATATAATTCCGATGCCACATTTTTCAATTTTGGTTAGTTGCGCAGGAACGGTCAAAGATATCTTGATTATGACTATTGGATCTTAATTAATACAAAATCGAGCACAAGGACCACATATCACTTTTTGTCTATCTGTAATAGAAAGGGCACTTCCCATAAGAAAACGTCGAAAATGAACCACCCTGTACACTATTGAATTGCAATTTATGTTACGAACATTTTTATCTAAATTGGCATGTACCGTAAATTTTCTTCCTTTTCAATTTATAATTTAATATTCTGTACGCAGTCTATATACATTAAGTTGAATTAAGTTCATGTATAAATATTAATACACTCTTATATATAATGATACACATAGTTATTTTCCGTCATTGACGTTTTGTAAGGTAAGGAATTACCACATCCATCAAGTAAGCAACAACTCTGAGTTGTTCAAGTATTTAGTTTAGGCCCTGGTGCCCTATTTTATTTATATTTTGCTGTTTGGTAGGTACTGCACAATCGAACCTACTACTAATACATATTTTTATAACGACTGATCAGCTGCACCACATTTTGTTGCCATTCCAAACCTGGCACGTAAATACGAACATAACGTTTTTAGTTAATACATGTAAAGAAACAAACTGTCTAGCGTGACAAACAGTAGCAACAACAAACGAAAATTACAAAAAGGAAGGGCAAGAAAAAATACATAACTTTCCAAAGCTCCAGACTTTCGCTTTAGGAAAGGTTCTTGAAGAAGCACAAAAAACCGAAATGAAACACTTGAAAATATCGATCTTCCAATTTAAATTAAGAAAAATTATGAAGCATTTGACATTATCCGAACCCCGGATTTAGTTGAAAAGGAAGTACAATAAATTTCGGGCTCAAATATTAAAATAATTCAATGTCCACCAGGTATGTATGAACAAGAGTAAAGTATTTTGTATATTGGATAAAATTTTTCATTATTATATTATAATATTGAAAAAACTAATATAACTGTTTTATTGTCTCTTGACAACCGATCGGGTTCGGCGGGGTTCGCCACCATCAGGCTTTTGCTAAAATAACGTATTTGGTAATAGAAATATGAAATGCTGTTTGCACATTTCAAATTTTGCAAATATTCAGGTGAATTACTAACAAAGGCGTTTTATTGTGAACAGCGAAGTTAGTCGTCTAAAAGAACCATTTCCCAAGGATCCCAAGTAAATGAGATTATACAAATGTTAGGGCAGGCGTTACGAAAAAACCTTGTTAAACACAGTAAGGATGCGCCATTTCTTCCATATTGATGGACAAAACTCAGAATATTACTAAGGCAGACCAAATGAGTTTAGAAGAAAATAGCGAAGTTGGTCAAGTAACGGTTTTATAATTTGAGAAACGTTGCGGGTTATTTTCAGTCACTAATCATTCGGCCTAGGCATTATCAAAATTTGTTCTTGACATTTTAAAAGATAATCGGATAGTTATAAAGGAAAGTGTTAAACGGTTGAGAAAGAGCATTGACAACTTTGAATTTATATTTTTGAGCGTGTTCCTTCACAAAATACTTATGGTAGTTAATTTGGCTCCAAAAAAGCTTCAAAATATTGAATACTGATATCAGCGAAACAATCACTGCTGTACAACGTCTAAAAGAAAATGTACAGTCATTAACACTATCTTGCAACGGCAGAAGAACATGTCAAAAAATGGGGAATAAAAGTAGAGATTACTACTAAACGATAGTCAAAAGTCGAGCAACATTTTGACGAATTTTGCAGTGATCACAAATTTGTGATCACTAGTCACCATATTTAAGTATACGATTGATACTCTTTACCAACAATTCGAAGGGGGTTTTGAGGGCATACATACTGTTTTCAAAATATTTGATACATTGTTGCCTAAAACCATATTAAAAGAGAATAAAGAAGAAATAATTGAATCATGTGAAAACATAAATACCACAACCTCATCTCTAGAACTTTTGTAGATCAATTCTTTAATGTAACAGATCTCATTAAAAGCGATATTAGTGATGGAATAGCAATAGCAGATTTTTTCAAGATACTTACTGCTGAGTACAGGGTGGCCAACTAAGAATGCGAGGTACTATATCTGGGAAACTATCCTTCGTAGAGGCTTGCGCAAAAAAAGTTACACTAAAACGGCCAATACAAAAACCTGGAAAATATCTTCAAGTTTCTAAAATGGCCGCTAGGGGGCGTAACTGCAATCTTGAACCTAAGAAAGTGATGTTTCTGTGAATTCTGCTATATTAACCTAATAAAAAATAACTGATCTTTAAAGTCGAGGATAACCTGAACTTTTTCTGTTTGGCACTTTTTGACGTATCTATAAAAATAAAGTGGTGGGGGTATTCAAAGGATTCCTTAAATCACCACCCGTATCTTCGAAACGGCTAATCCGATTTTAGTAAACTTAGGCGCGTTGAAAAGAGCTTCTCTTGGGATACAAATATTAAAATAATTGAAGTTTTGTTAGTTTCACATGTCGTCGCTAGAGGGCTTTGTTCGACATTCCGACAGAAACGGTTAATTTTCCCAAAAATTAAATGCATTGGTATGACTTTATTTCATGAACAAGTAACTAAATGATGTCTCAACAAGCTCGGGAAAACCGCATCTCGATATCTTGTTCCCAACCTAAAATATCGGCCAAAGAAAACTATATACGAAAATCCCTTAAATTATTTTTTTTAACTATATTTTTCTGGAATTGTTTCTATTATGTAGGTTGTGGCCTTAAAAAGGACCGATTTAAAGAGAAAGGTTTTTAATGCCCCCGTAAATGCTCGAAATGCTGACCATCACTCTGTGCATTGCTGAGGCCTCTTACGGGTAGACAAAACTGCAGCTTCAATTTCGGCTCTGAATAGGTTACCTAGAAATTGCGATTTTGTAAATTTATTCACCAGAATAAAATCACCCTTTTTGAAATTACTAGAAATTGCGATTTTAAATGCTTGTAAATTTATACACCAGAATAAAATCGCCCTTTTTAAAATTACTACGGTCAGGTAAGCAATGCTAAAAGTTATACGAAAGGCCAATTTTTCGTCTGTTTAGATGTGTATTCACTATGGATATATACGAAAAATACAATTAATAGAAGTAGGCAATGGAAACAGATACCTAAACAAAACATACATAATCCTCAAATTGTCAATAGTTGTCAATACTTTCGCGTTACTTTCAGCAATTTTTGAGCTTTCAAAATGCGTTTTACGAATAATGAAGCTGTTGATATGCTTGCGGTTTATTATGAATGTCTTCAGAATGCCGCAGTAGCTAAAAGAGTTTACCCGGCGTTCTTGCGATGTAAGAGTTTTTCCCCGATTAGTAGCGAGCTTACGAGCCCATGGTAGTTTTCGGCCTACGTTTCAACGGCAAAGAATTGGAAGAACACAAGAAAATATTAACCGTGTACTGGGCTATATTGAAGAAAATCATCATGTTAGCACAAGAGCATCATCCACTGAGCTGGGCATATCACGGACAACGGTTCAAAATATTTTGAAGGACCATAGGTAAGTTCTAATGGCCATCAAAATACATAGGTATTACTTTAAGAATACATCCATATCATGTCGTTTTGCATCAGGCCTTGAAAGAGGAAGATTTTGATCGAAGGTTAGACTATTGCCATTGGATGTTAGGCATGATACGAGAAAATAGAGAATTTTTGTTTCAAATTCTTTGGACCGATGAAGCCACCTTCAGTAGTGACGGAGAGTCAATCTGCACAATACGCATTATTGGTCTGCAGAAAATCCCCATTGGTTGCGTGAAGTTCACCGCCAAGGACGTTGGAGTTTAAATGTATGGTGTGGCATACTGGGAGGCAGAATTATTGGGCCACATTTTTTCGAGCAACCCCAAAATGGCAATGTATTTCTCGACTTTTTGGCCAATCAATTACCGTTGTTGTTGGAAGATGTGCCTCTGGAAACAAGAAAAAAATTGTTTGTGCAGTTGGATGGTTGCCCAGCACATTTTGCTATTATTGTGCGAGAGCATAGTAATGCAGTATTTCAACAGCGGTGGATTGGAACAGGAAGTCTGTTTCCATGGCACCCGCTATCGCCAGACTTAACTTGCCTCGATTTTTATTTATGGGGGCGCTTAAAGGACATCATATTTCGGACTCAACATACCACTAGAGAAGATATGAAAAACCGGTTTCGTAACGCAATACGTAACATACCGAGAGCCGAAATTGAAGCTGCAGTTTTGTCTAGTGATGAGAGGCTTCAGCAATGCATAGAGCGTGATGGTCAGCATTTCGATCATTTACGGGGGCATTAAAAACCTTCCTCCTTTAAATCGGTCCTTTATAGGGCCACAACTTACATAATAGAAACGATTCCAGAAAAAGATAGTTAAAAAAAAATAAAAATTTAAGGGATTTTGGTATAAAGTTTTCTTTGTCCGATAATTTAGGTTAGGAACAAGTTATCGAGATGCGGTTTTCGCGGGCTTGTTTAGGTATCATTTAGCTACTTGTTCATGAAAAAAAGTCATACCAATGCATTTAATTTTTTTGCGAAAATTAACCGTTTCTGTCGGAATGTCGAACAAAGCCCTCTAGCGACGACAAAACTTCAATTATTTTAACATTTGTAGCCCATTTTTAACGCGCCCAAGTTTGTTAAAACCCGACTAGCTGTTTCGAAGGTACGGGGGGTGATTTAATGAAACCTTTGAATACCTCCCACCACTTTATTTCTATAGATACGTCAAAAAGTGCCAAACAAAAAAAGTTTAGATTATCCTCGACTTCAAAGGTCAGTTACTTTTTTATTGGGTTAATATAGCAGCAGTCACAGAAATACTACTTTCTTAGATTCAGGGTTGCAGTGGCCATTTCAGTAACTTGAAAATGTTTTCCAGGTTTTTGTATTGGCCGTTTTAGTAATAACTTTTTTTTTGCGCAAGCCTCTACGATGGGTAGTTTCCCAGATACATTACCTCGCATTCTTAGTTGGCCACCCCATACAGTGTGCTGCATACTGACATTATTGATGTTTACACAATATTTTTCTGTCTCTACAGAAAGGATGTTTAGCAAGCTGAAGCTTTTTAAAGATTATTTAAGATACTCAATAAGTCAAGGGCGGCTTTCTGCCCAATACGCATATCGCATGTGGGCGCAGAGTTACCTTACTAAGCCCCTCACTTTTGGGTTGCATTCTTGTATTTTTATTAATTTTTTTTTTTACAAATTCTATAACAATTACAGTTATCGTTTTCCGTAAATGAGAGTTTTAAAATATTTAGTAGTTAATGGTTAAAGTCATTTGAAGGTCTACAACGGAATCTACTTTTACACTACTTTAGTAAAATTAACTAGATCTTCAGTAAGTTAAATCTTGTTAAACCGCATTGAAGATGTCACATTGAAATTCCCTTTAACACACAAATACTAACAATAAAAGACGTAAAAAATAAATTTAACAACATTTAGTCATAGTATAATACCATATCATTATTATGAAGGTGCCAAAAACATTCACTACGAAAAATTTAGACATATCAATTAAATATAATAATATAACAATAAGATTAGTAATACTAAAATTTGTTGCTAATCTAACCATTGATAATGAACTACAATTTATCTCCGTGCATAACATTTGGACAAATAAAAGCGTTAAAAAGGTGATTGCGTCTGACAAACCAAAAACTAATTTCGGCCTAAGGTAGTTGCGACTCCATACATTAAAATTATGAACTACCTCACCTACAGAGGAAGTTGTTTTATTCAACATCAACAAAGTAATATAGCGGTAATCCGCACTTCATGGTAGCTTAACTAACAGCTAAGATGATCTTTATAACATATTGTTTTAAAATCTGGGGACTTGTAACGGTCTTAGTTACGATCCATGATTTTTGATTAATTCTTAGTCATCTTTTCAGTTTATGCTACGATTTTGGAATTTGCTTATTTATTATATTGGTTATTTTGTGCTTTAAGAAGTTTTATGTGCTGGCTATTAATCTTACCGAATTTTTCATTTGGAAACTAACTGTTTTGGTATAAGTGGCATATAGCTAGTAATTATCAACCAACCGTACGTTTTCGAATGATATTGTCTTAATTTGACTGAGTAAATCTTAAAATTGTAAGTTCTATAATTAACGCGAGTTGGCCGCTATTAAAACTTAACGTTTAAGGAAACGAGATCTGCTATAAATTTTTATAAAATTTACATCTTCATCCTACGTTCATCTTGGGAAATTTAGATTCGTCATCATCAATATGCTTAGAGTACAGTCCTTGATAATTGATCATCAATTAAAGAACATCTAGGTTGACGACTACTTACAACGAATACAAGAAAGGTGTTCATCGTCTTTGACCCGATCTGTACCAATTATACAAGAATTTAAACCACATAAAATTTTCGTGTACTCCATATACAACTAACTTAACCATGAGTTATGTTTGTCTTTATTACGTGACGAAGCCTTAAAGATCACAGCCACTAGTTATAGCAGTACTCGATGCTCACTTCTATGCACTAAACCTACAAACTGTTATGCAATGTGGAAATATTCCTCCAGCTGTTGAAGAGTGGTTTAAGTAACTATAAAGTAATATATTCTTCTGTCTATGCATGACTTTCGTGTAATATAGAAGCAGTACGAAACTCTAGATCTTACACCTGATGTGTGTTACCTACAATTTAAGAAGTTAAAAGTCAGTATAGGTGTCCGAACTATAATTTGTTGTACTTAATCAATGCGTCAGGACATAAATTCAATAACTGGCTTCGATTGAGCACTATTTATTTAATGGCCGAACTTCCGTTTCAATAGTCCAGTATACTTGTACAGGGTGATGCATACTGGTTTGTGCAGCGGTTATCTCAGTGCTCATGGTAAATGAATTTTTTTGCAGTTACTTGGGGATTTACCTTTCAGGGCCTGATAAGTGGGCAGTTGCTTTAGATAAGGTTTTACGATATTAGTATTCTCTCATTATGCCATCAGCTATACTCTGCAGAGATCTCCCTCTATATTTGGTTGCCCTGTTTCGGCTTTTGAGGACCAACCTACACAAAAATGCTTGGTCGAGATCCAGCGTTTCTTATAAAGTTACCTTTGCCCGCTTGGGCATGCAGTAAACCGTAACATACCTAGAAAGAGTAATGAATATCTTGACATTATAATCTTCTCAATACACTGATTAATCTGAAAAATTCTTTTTATTACATCATCACCAAAATGATTTCCCATTTTTAACATTAATACGATAACATTCATCAATGTATTGAATTAATTCCGATATCACAAAAAAAATTACTCAGTTTCTCTAACGGTTTCAACACATTATTACAATATAAAAATGAAGCAACAATAAACTAATCTCTGGATTCTTTGGCAACTTATGACCGACATGTCTGCGTGATGCATGCAAGTTTGAGCTTGTGACACTTGCACTTATACTTGTGTTCGTCTTCTGCCTCTGCCTCCGCCTCTGCCTCTGCATCTGCCTCTGCCTCTGCCTCTGCCTCTGCCTCCGCTCCGCCTCCGCCTCCGCCTCTGCCTCTGCCTTTACCTCTGCATCTGCCTCTGCCCCTGCCTCCGCCTCTGCCTCTGCGTCTACCTCTGCCTATGCCTCTGCCTCTGCCTCCGCTTACCGTTGTAGTAATGGTTTGTGTGCCCATTTTGGACATTTTTTGGCAGCTTTAAAATAGACAATTGCATTTCTCGTCGTTAAATAACTTTCTGCCAGGAATACTTTCATGTTGAATTCTTATTTTACACAGCGTCACGCGTTGGTTATCCATTTAGTACCGTGTTAATTTATTATTGGCATTATAGGCATTGAAGATACTTACTGGACCTTTTTCATTTGCTCTACTTCATGTTTTGATTTGGAAAACTTCTGGTCACGTATCCTGTACTTTCTGGATATTAACTAAGGTAATATATTCACCTTTAATCATTTAGGTTCAAAGCTTTCTTTTATACAAGCACAAACTACAGAAATACAGTAATTAGTATCGTAATATGTTACGATTCTCACTTGTGCTAGATGTGAGTAAAAACTAGGTTGAAGAGAATTTAATTATAAATGGTAACTTAAATTAGTAAGGGAAATTACTCTAAAAATATGACACGGGGTATGTACAACTCTCATGAATTTAATCAACTAATCTATCATTTAATAAAAAAGTTTATAGTAGTATTTTTATTAATGTCATACGTGAAATAAACGGGAGATTGCTAACTGTTTCAAATTCCAGATAACATTACATTACATTATCTCCCACCTGCCGACCTAACTGTTTGTACTCAATACATCATAGTATATTGGGATTAGAGATTATGTACGGACATTTAGTAATTGTATTATCGATTATAGATGAATGGGTATAGATTACATTAGTCATTTATTTAGTTATTATTTCCAATATTACTATTGATTATTCTCACATATTCCTAATAAGTGAACTTGAGTTAATATTGAAGTGTTTTAACTTGTGTGTTTTAAGTTTGTCAATTTACTAACCTCCAATTTAATGGAAACTTTAAATACGTATTTGTTTCTGTTACAAGTCGATAGTAAATTGGATAGTGCTCTTAGTGTTTTATTATGTCTGGTAGATGTGGGACAAATGACAGTAATGTTACGGTATGCAGGAAGTCGTAAAACTCATATCAATGTGATAAAACAGTGCAAAACAATGCTAAGCACTAAAAATATATTTGTTACCGGTTTAGATGCAGCTGCAAAGACAAAAAGCATAACATTTTGTTTTTAATGATACTTCTACAGCACCTGTTTATCTAGTCAACGTAAGCTATAATAAAAATGCAAAGTATGTGCATTTTAATATGAAAGAGCTTCAAGAAAAGTATAACACTGTATGTCTAATGGAGCTATTGTATAATCGTCCGACTTATATAGTAACCTGTTAAATTGCAATGCAATGGAAATCGTATGTATACTGTGTGTACAGACAATAAAGGGTTTTAAAGGTTTTGCCTATTTTAATACAAACAATTGAATCCTAATCGTACAAATACTATAAGAAAGAAAATGATTATTACTAAATGAACAGCAGTGTAATTTGGTGTTATCGAAAATCCTGTGGATGATGGTCTACGGTAGCATCGAACAGAATATCTAATATTGTGTAAAGAAAACTTCTGTATCTGAGTTTATGATTATTACTGAATACCCTGTTATTGTACAAAAACTGCTGTACGTCGTATTTATATTACCTTTTAATTAATAAAAAAATAACTAAAGTGGTACGCATAATACCATATAAAATTATGGAAAAAAATTAACTATGTAAGAGAGAAGAAAGAGATCGAATTATAGGAAGATTTAGGGTTGTTTGAAATTAATTGAAAAATGAAGAAGCTGTGGGTTACCTATAAAAACTTTTTTGAAAACAAGCACAATTTTTAACATGTATAAGTAATCAATAATCACCATTTTTACGAATATTATGTTGTTAACCAATCAATAAAACCTTTAGTTAGTTATGAAAATGTAAACTTTCACCATTACCACACATAATAAAATCCTTATCTTTTTTGGGTTTTTTAATGGGATATTTTAAATTATACAATCTATAGATTGTATAGTTTAAAATACACCATTAAAAAAACCCAAAAAAGCTTTAGTTAGTTGTTCATAAAATTATATTATAGTTCATTCGTTTAACTTATCCCGATGATCGATGAATCAAACGCGCACTTGTGTATGACTATCCTTTTGTATATATTGAATACAATGTATTATTCCAAGAGTGTTGTTTTGTATGTCTCTTATTAACTCAAGTAACTAACTAGGATAACATCAACAACAAATTTCGTTTTCTTGTACGAACAATTTTGATACCAACTTAACGTAAATGTCAAATGTGCATGTCATAATGTTGTTTTCAAATAAAAGACAAGTTTAATTTACGTATCGTAGATGTACGTACGTAAAAGCATATTATTTTCAATAAAACTTACAATATAATAACGTAGCAGATGAATTTTGGTAACTAATTTTAAAATGTTACAAAAATTTTGTAAATATTTGTAGGTTAACTCTTCCCAAGAAAGGAAGCAATTGTTCCAATCGTTTTCTACATAAAAGTGGCGGTTCTACATCTTTGATGGCATCGGGTGCATACAAACTATGTAAAGATCAAAGTATTAGATGCTAAGGACGCCTTGAGTAAATATCACCGGGCCCGAACACTGCACTCCTTGTCCGAACTAGAACGTCAATATATTCTATAACGCAAATTTGTGAGTTAATGGTTATTTATTTGATTTATTCATAAATATTGAATTTTTAGGAATTCTCCTAATCATTATGCTTTGAGAAAACATTCGAATTCCAAAATACGGAAGCATAATTTCAATCATCGGTGTTTACACTTGTTTGTGTAGATGATTATTATACTGCAATTCAAAATTATTGGTGTATTTAATGTAATTTAATTATAGTACTTTTTATAAACTTATTCAAAGTATCGTTTTAAATACACTAAACACATTATAACCCAGTGTTTCTTACTTATTCACTACATTATTACACCATAATGTAATAAAACGTATGACAATTTGTCCATTCATATTTAAGCATGACTGCGTTGAAAATAATTTATTGTTATAAAATATAATGTTAATGTACAATAACGTAGATGTTATTAATTAGATTAGTATTAAGTTTTTGGAGAAAAATATTTGTTTGCGTTAAGAATTCAATTAAAAACAAAAAATTATAACTAATTATAACTACAGTTCATCTACTGTATCTGTGTCATCGTTTGGATTTATAGTAATTGGATTGACTTGGACATCGTACACGTTTTCTTGTTCCCAACACTTTAGAATTTCAGCTTCTACATGTTTAATCGTTTGTAACCAAACTGAAGGTGAAACTGTTTCTAAAGCTTCTTTCAACATCTGCTTGACATTATCATCCCCATAACCATCTCTTCCAATGTGTTTATCATAATAAGTTTTGCTTATTCCCCAACCATTTCTGTTGGGTTAAATTGGCAGTGGTAAAATTTCATGTACATGTTCTCTAATAATATTGTCGACCAAATATTGTTTCTCTTCCTTATGTAGCTTTGCTATATGTAGTAATTCCGTTTTAAATGCTTCTCTTTCATAAGTAATTTTTCTTCCCCTAAGCACTCTGCAATTTCTTGTTTTTTCCAGTTTGTAGTTGGTTGGCGATTGATAATTTCTGAATGATAAGGAGCATTATCCATAACGATTACAGATGGTTTTGTTAAGTTTGTCAAGAGTTGATTTTTTAACCATTCAACAAAGCTTTCGGAATTCATATAATCGTGATAATCACTGCTAGCCATCTTCTGTTCCAGCATGTGGAACTATATAACGTCGCTACCAAAATTCTTAAAACATTTTGAATTGGAATTTTGTCATATTCTTTTGTTGCTTCCTTTTGCAAATATCCATGTTTCGTCGAGATAAACGAACTGCTTGTAGATATCTTGTTTCATATAAGTGATGTAACTCGTACAGGGCTTTTCTATGGTTTTTTTTTGCTTGAAAGAAAATTCAATTTCCAACAAAACGTGATAGAGGCCTTGTCCTTTTACACTCAACGATACCTCTTTCTTTAATTTTTGTTAAGAGCGTATCTAATGTAACATGTTCATGATTAATATAGATGTAGTAAATTGTAGTACGGATTTCACTTTTTTGTCGTTGATCCATGTCTTTTGTTTTTAGATTTTTTCGTGGAGATTCATTTTTCTTGTTTTCTTCTTGATTTTGATGTCGTAAAGCATCAGAAATAGTTTTGGTGTCAATTTTCAAAGTATCGCTAACCCTTGCATGCACTGCTGTTAATGGTGTTAAGGGCCCGTTGTTCTGTTTTTCTTTATTAAAGTATTCCGCTAAGTTATGGATCAACTCGTCTACGGTAATTGACCTACGAGGCATGTTGATGTGCTACAAATGAAAACATAGATGTTATCTCTTTCTGTAAAAACGAATTAATCTTTACCTTAAATGAACACTAGAAAGTAATGTGGTTCTGAAAAGAACCAATCTTTTAAAATACTAACACAAGAAGCAACGAAAAACGAATAAGAAATAAACAAACCGGCGCGCGTACGTAACCTCAACCAACAAATAAGCAAATAAAGAAAGGTTGGTATAAGTGCTCATATTTTTGCTTTAAATTACAGACGACGGCCATTTAGTGCTTTAATGCATACATGACGTCATCGGGATAAGTTAAACCAATGAACTATATTTGTTAAGGCTAGTAGTAACAAGAAAAAATAATGGTACACACTTTATTAAAAGGATATAACAGTAATTTTTTGCCTTAAATGAATGAATATTTGTAACTCGTGTTGAATTGAATTACCAGTACATACAAAATTTACACTACAACTCCCATATTTACACTCTAAAGTTCCTAATAGCTTATATCATCAGGTATTGACGACAAGGATATCTGCTGCCGAAGTTTAGTCGAACATCCGCCGATTCATGTTCTGACCGTTCAATCATAGCACCACTTTGAACTTCTCGTGTCCTTTAAGATTCTATTCAACCATTTCTTAACATACTCACGGTCAAGCAAGCCGTTGGAGTAGCTCCATATTATTTCCCAACTGTGGTGGTGCTGCAGCCGGTTGTTAGTGAAATTATTCTCCCAGCTGCTCATGCAATGCCTGAAATTGAGGGAGGGTGATTCTAAACATCAAGACATTACCAATTATGATAGTGATTACCTGTGTTAAAATAAAGTTACTAAATGTATTTACTTCTCTAAAAAGCACATATAGCCATCATCCTCATCGTCATCACTCATGGTTACTAGATCATCTTTACTATTAGATGGGCAATTGTTTATTATCCATAGGACAAATTCAGGTGGCGATGGAATGTGATCAAGGGGGCGTGGTGGGGGTGGATTGATGGTGAGAAGCCTCAGGAATGACTTGTGGTTGCGCTGTTCAAGAATTTTAAATTTAACCTGGATTGACTCTGTAGCTAAATATATATATATATATATATATATATATATATATATATATATATATATATATATATATGTATACAGGGTGAATTATGGATCTTCACCAAAACAATGTTTCGTCATATCTTTTCAATGATTAAGTCGATTTGTCTCATTTTTTGGTGAAAGTGTGTATTCTTGTCTAGTAACTAACTGCCATATTCAGAATTAAACAATCCAGGACCGTCTTCGTGAAAATTTGTGGGACTGCTTCATATCCAATACCCTGTATATGATTTCTCTAAAATCTGATATAATTTTTTCAGAGCGCATTAATAGACAGTTAAACCTGGGTATTTGAATTTTTTGTTACACTTACCTCACATTTTCAATTAAAGATTCATTTTAGAGCCAAATTGAAAATTGGCAATAATGAAATATCTTACTGTATAATAATGTTTAGTTATTAAAAAGAAATCTTTAAAATAAACAGTAACGACACACACTGTGCTGCATAATTTGAATTGATTTACAGGGTAGGATTTAGAAATCTGGCATATCTGGTTCATCTCAAAAATTCACCTTGTATGTAACTATTTCCACCCGTAATAGACAGAAAACAGATGAAAAATGTTTGTAATAACCTAGTTTTCTTATTTAAAATCATGTGTAATTATTTTAATCGGAATGAAATGAACAAGCCCAAGAAATGTTTATTCATAAATTAAGAAAGTCCATTATACATTTAAACATTCGACAAGAAAAGTGTATTGAGGCAGATGGATTTCATTTTGAACATCTTTTATAATCGTAATATTTATTAAATTGTTTTTTACTTTGTTCCATATTGTTAAAACTGTTTTATTATTTGGTTATTGTTATTTATTTTATTTCTTAATTGTGGGAGACGCATACTTTGCAATACAACACGATGTTGCAGTCGTACCATTGGCGCGCGTATTGGCACGTCACAGGCTATTTTTTAAGAAAAAAGTATGATGCCGCTGATTTCTCTAAAAATATTTTTCAATTCTTTGTTCAATTGTGAAGAAAAAAGCTCTCTTGACTTTTTATCGTACGACGTACCGTTTTTGAGTAAAAAAAAACATTTTGGTGCATGTCCATTTATTACAGAAAAAAAGTTTTAAAAATCAAGGGTTTCATTCAAGGGCAAAAACAAATATTTCACCAAACCAAAAATTTTACCAACCAAAAATTACAAAAACTGTTCAAAGTGACCACCTCGAGCTCGGATGCAAGAATCCGATCTTCTCCTCACTGACTGGCGAACTCTCTCAAAAACACCAGGATCTGTTTTAATTGAGTTGCACCCAGCAATGATTCGATTTCTTAAGTCTTCTACGTTTTCCAATGGAGTAGCGTACACCAAGGACTTCAAATGGCCCCACAGGAAAAAATCAAGGGGATTTAAGTCCGGGGATCGTGCTGGCCATAAGTGAGCTCCACCCCGGCCAATCCAACGATTTCCGTATGCTTGTGTTAAGGAATCACGAGCTACTTGACTAAAGTGGGCTGGTGCGTCATCGTGCATATACCACATTGCATCTCTAATTGCTAATGGTACGTCCTCCAGAAATCCAGGGAGCGTGTTTTCCAAAAAGTTGAGATACACCTCTCCGGTAAGTCTCCCGACTAGAAATACCGGTCCAATTAGGCAGTCACCCAATCCAAACGTTCAAAGAAAACTGATGTTGAAAACGATCTTCAACAATTTCATTTGGATTTTCTTCACACCATACATGGTTATTATGAAAATTCCATATTGCATTTGTTGAAAAACTCGCTTCATCGGTGAACAGAATCAACATCAGGAGTTGAGGGATTTGAACCATTTTGTGCAAAAGCCATTGACAGAATGCAATCCGAGGAGGAAAATCAGCAGGAAGAAGTGCTTGAACGCGTTGTATATGGAATGGATACAACAAATTTTCCTTAAGAATATGCCAAATAGTCCCATTACTTACATCCAAAACGTCAGCAATTTTTCGAGGAGAAGGACCTCGATCTTCTTCAATCATGTCCAGCACATTCTCCTCCAGCTCTACCGTTCTTGCTGTCCTTGGCCTTCCTGCTCCTTCATTTCGTCTTAATGTGCCTGTTTCATAAAGACGCCGATGAATACATTCGAAGGTTTTTCTATCAGGAGCAATACGGTCCGGAAATCTTTCAGTATACAACCGCCTAGCTTCTAATTCATTCCCATCAGCAAGTCTATAAATGTAGTGCATGTCGGTCATCTCGGCATTCGTATAGCGATTCATGATAAGGAACTTCAACAAATTCGACACATACAAAATTATTAATCACGAGGCTCATTCAATGTCAGTGATATGTCAGTGAATAATACAGGAATGTTCAAAAATATTTTTGTACGCATGATAAATGGACATGCACCAAAATGTTTTTGTTACTCAAAAACGGTACGTCGTACGATAAAAAGTCAAGAAAGGTTTTTTCTTCATAACTGAACAAAGAATTAAAAAATATTTTTTATTTTTAGAGAAATCAGCGGCATCCTACTTTTTTCTTGAAAAATAACCTGTGACGTGCCAATACGCGCGCCAATGGTACGACTGAAACATCGTGTTGTATTGCAAAGTATGCATGCGTCTCCCACAGCTATTGACACGCGTAGAATTTCATTATGATATCTCAAGCCGTTTTGGAAAAAATCTAATTTTGACTGTTTTTTTAAATTAAACTTCAACACGCTGTAGATCGGTAACGAAGCGTTTGCGGACCTATGTTTATAGGAACTTTATTGTATAAAATGACCTGGGCAATCACCCCCTTTATTGCCGCATCTTTTTTAAACACCCTATATATATATATATATATATATATATATATATATATATATATATATATATATATATATATATATATATCACAGGCCGTCCATCGTAACCGTGGAAAAATTCGAACACTGCGCCGGTAACTTAAGAGTAGGGACGCGGTCATACACTCAATGGTAAAATGATCTCATAACTGTTGGTTATTGCAGCATCGAACACTGGTGTTGTAAGATATCAGCGTACACCGGAGATCGTTAAAATATTGCTTCACATTTACAGTTACAGCTTAACAATGTTGTCTAATGTATTATACTTTGTAATACCAATATTATATATAATTTTATGAGAAATTAAGGTTAAATAAAACGCCTGACCTATGTATCTTCTATGACCGCATCTTTTATGGAATATCATTCCCACTTCTAGTGATAATGGTCGTTAACTAATTAAAGCAGTATTGTTTCTAGAAATTACTATGCAATTAAGTTACAATTACTACACTATTACAAATTGATATTATAGGAATGTAAAACTTTCTTTTAACAATGACTAGAAGCCTGATCATAAGAAATTATTTTTTAAAAGGAAGAAAATGTACCACAATGACAATTGACCAATCATTTATATGGACGAAACTTACATCCCCGGCGGCTATACAGTTTCAAAAACTTTGACAGACAAAACAAGGAATTGATAATGATTTCTGGTTTAGTTACAGCTCGATTGACGATTCTAATACTCCGTCGTCATTTCCTGAATTGCTGCAAATTTAATGGTGTTTATTAGGTATTACTCTTTTATTAGGTCATAATTAATATGTTTCAGCATATAAACTTTGACGTAGAATATTATAGTTTAGGTATTCAAATCCGAAATAAGAGATCGCTATGTATTTATTTTATTATTTGACTGTTTCTTTAATAGTTGTTATTGTTATAGCATAATATTATTAATAATAGGTTCGCGCTTTTCTTATATTGTGCAACTACTAACATGGAAAGTAATTCTACACGAACGTATTATTTGCTAGAAGTACCCACTATCTACTGCCCGGAGTGTACTGTTGCCGCTACACGCATTAAAATTCTATGAACTGCTACGTTTCACCTGTACAAGAACTATGATCTATCGCAGCCATAGTTTTGGATGATTGTCAAAATTATAAAATTCATTGATTTTGCTAATTCATTAAATCGAATATAGGGTAATTCAAAACACAAGTACATTATTTTCTTAGTAATTTTAAATGGATCATCCAGTATTTTATTTTACAATTGCAAAGTACATTACCATACTTTCATTTTTATTAAGCATTCCCTATGCTTAAATTTAATAGTTTTGAGATATTTTTATTGATTGATTTGTCAAAATCGACAGTTTTCCACTACTCTTAGTAAAGCAAATAACGAATGCAAAAGAAAAACAATTTATTACAAATAAATTTTGCATAAAATTTTACTAATAGATAAATAAAGAACAGCACTCAAAAAATAAACATTACAAACCAACACTTATTTTATTAAAATAACATTACATAAATTGTTCAAAATGACCTGCCAAGACATTTATGCATGCCCGTAAGCGGTCATTGAAAGGGTTAGTTAGATTACGAAGCATTTCTACATTAACATTTGGAAATACATGTCTTCCCTTGTTGGTGGCTGTGTTTTATATACTTCGTGCTTAACATAACTCCACATAAATGACCATACCGGTCTACCTCTTCGAATCCATCTTTAGGAAACTAATCGTCAATTTCACCTTGAACCAATGCATTATGGTGAACAGGAGCACAGTCATGCAAGAACCACATACGTTCCCGTATACGAAGTGGAACCTCTTCTAATAATACGGGTAACTGATTTACTAAAACATCTAAATGCATCTCGCTATTTACATGCTCTTCAAAAATAGTCCCATTACATACTTACCAATAATACTCTCCATATGTTTAGCGACCATCTAGTGTGACTGTGCGTAATTATGTGATACGGATTTGTTATAGAATATTTTCTTTAATCTTTCAAAGCTTGCTGTAGTAGGCTGTCGCTTCTCAAGAAACCCTTCATGATAAATTCTTACTGGTAATAATGCGTTTTTATTGCATTCTCCCAATATGTAGATCATATCAATAATTCCATCACAAGTAAAATTCACCTTTGCTACTTAAGAATGTATCATACCATTATAGTTATTTATATATCAAGGGAGTTAAGGGTATGTTAATTACCGAGGACAACAAATTGCAATCCCGAGGACGTTAGTCCCCAGGGATTGTTAAGTTACCTGAGGTTATTAACCCTCGAGGGGCGCGCACGTGTATTTTGTACATGACAAATACGTTCTTATTTCTAAAAATAGAATTCCCACCAACCTGTCGCCGGCGTCATACCTATTTGTTAAGTAGACTGTTATCGTAGGAATAGTCAAGTGGTCTTTTACGTGGAAGTAAGTTTGTGCAAGAAATTTTACAAATACGTAAGTAAGTCGGTCCTTTGTATAGAATACGCGCTTTCTGTTGTAAGCATTTTAAACCAAAGTTTTTGTCTAGGAAAAATTTTCTAACTGATGATGAGTTATCTAAATTTCTGGATGATGATTTGAAATCTGAAAGTTTTGAAATGGAACATGAAGTTGAATCTGAGACCGATGAAGAAATAATATACCAGGGTGACCACAACTCTGAATCTGAAGTAGAAGATAGCAGCCACGAGGGAGATAGCGATGTAGACAATAATCCTAGAGAGAATATTACAATGCAGAAACATTTTTTGGGTAAAGACAAAAACCGCATGGTATAAGACTTCGCTGTCTAAGCCATCAAAAATTAAACAGAAAAATATTACAAAAGGGCCAACAGCAGACGCTGTATACGTGACCACGGAATTATCTGCATATGAAAAATTATAGATACTAATATGTTAGGCATTACTTAGAGTACTCTACCTCTTGGGCACTAAAAGGCTCATCATACTAACGCAATTAAACTTTGGACGTCTGATGGAACAGGGTAGGAATCCTGAGGGCTATCATGAGTTATAAAAGGTTTTATTTTTGCTGCGTTCAATGCGTTCTGATGATAAAAACATTAGACAAGAGCGAAAAAATATGATAAACTTGCACCAATTCGAGACATACTGGACGCATTTGTTGGTAATTGTAAAAATAGCTATAGTCTAGGCGAATATGTTACAGTAGACGAAAAACTACAGGGATTTCGAGGGCGCTGTAGTTTTGTACAGTATTTACCCAATAATCCGGCTAAATATGGTATTAAACTGTTTGTTTTGTGCGACGCAAAAACTTTATTTGTTGGTAATTTAGAGATTTACTGTGGACGACAACCAGACAATTGCCCTTACTTCTTATCAAACTCACCATGTGATATCAAAGGCTCAAATCGAAATCTAACCACCGATAATTGGTACACCAGTTATCCTTTAGCTGTATCCCTTTTGAAAGATAAAATTACTATAATTCGCACTTTGAGAAAAAACAAAAAGGAAATACCTGCCGAATTTCTATCAAAAAAAGATAGAGAAGTAGAGTCGTCGCTTTTTAGATTACAGGAGAGCGTTACTTTGGTATCCTTCGTTCCAAAAAAAAGTAAGGCGGTATTACTTTTATCAACAATGCACGACACTGGCAGCATAGATGCGGAAACAAAAAAGCCCGACATTATATTAGATTACAATACCACAAAGGGTGGTGTTGACACGGTCGACCAAATGTATGCATCATATACAGTAAAACAAATAACCAGAAGATGGCCAATGGTTAAATTTTTTTCTCTAATGGATATGGCCGGCATCAACACACAAGTGTTGTTTTTTGCCAATATAGGAAATCCTAAGTTAGCTCGTCGAATTTTCCTAAAAAATTTAAGTTTTAGCCTGATGAAACCTTATCTTTCAAAAATGGCGACAATGCGACACCTTCCATGTGATATTCAAGCATTTTTGCAAAAATATAAAGCAGTTGCTGAAAACACTAATAAAGCACTGCAAATGGCTACAAGAAAACGTGATCGTTGTGCCTCATGTCCAGGACCAAAACATTCCAGCACCACTGTAAGGTGTGGACAGTGTGAAAATTTTGTTTGCAAAATTCACTGAGAAAGTAAAACTACTTGTATCAAATGTTTAAATGTGCCTGAGCAGCACTCAGATGAAAGTAAATAATTTTAGTTATTTAAATGCTTTAGGTTTTATTACTTTATGTTTATTGCTCTGTGTTTAATTCTATGCTAAGTTATTTATTTCTATGTTCTATATGATAAATTGATAACCATTTCTTGTAAACATGTTTCAACTTAAATGTAGTTTATATTTCGGAAATCTTTTAACAAAATCACATAAATACAGTTTAGCAATTCATAAAAATGGATGGTGTACAAAATACACGACGCGCCCGCTTTTGAAACAATACCTGGCGCGCCTGCTGAAGGGTTAATATACATAACTCCCGTGATAGATAAATAATTTTATTTCATACTAATACGTTAAAAATGAAATAGGGTAACTGGTACAGTCATTGGCCGCTCACTAATGATTGGTCACTTTAATATTAATCCTAAATATTAAGATTTATTGAAAGAATAAGGAAATAAATTCACTTCAATCTGAGTGTCGCTTTAAAAAGGACGACTATGACAATGCCGCATTACGACAACAGCGACTACTTCGCGAAACACATACTGACTTTTTGTAACGAAATCATCGTTGAAGAGGGTAGCGATGAGGAGAACTTTATGGACACTCTCACTAACAACATGCAACAACTGGAACGTAGCGCTCACGAACTGTCAGACGTAGTACAACAACTAAGTGCACAGGAACAGTCACATAACAGCATGAAGGACGCGAAAAATGACAATGGCAGTGCTTCGACGTCTCTCCGCAGGTCCAGGGTTACGGAAATAACGAAAACGCTGACGACGTCTAAGACAATGACGACGAAGAGCTTGACTATGACTGGTTTTGGGCTACATATACCCCTATGACCATTGGTCGCACTATGCTTCCACCCCTATACAACTTTATGTGTGCGATGGCGTCGGCACCACTCAACACAATTCTGCGTTTATAATTATTGCCGGTTGGTACTGGCTATTCTACGCACATCGCATGGGGCCGTCTCACGTTCACGGTATGTAATTCCTAAATACTACTTTATTTATATTCATAATTCTTTATTTCATTACAGCTGACAACCATAGTTCCATTCGTCCGGAATTGTGATGACGTGATTACGGAGAGCTCTCTAGAACAGCAGCTCGACTGGGCCCACACTAGTCATGTAACATTGTACCTTGACTGGCATAGTGTCATAAGCATAGCTGTACTAAGTGGGTATGATCACATCATTGTACATCCGAGTTCGTAATGCAACTCTTCGACAAGTGGTGTTAGCAAGTGATCGAG
Source organism: Vesta saturnalis (assembly GCA_036346205.1). Classification (NCBI taxonomy): domain Eukaryota; kingdom Metazoa; phylum Arthropoda; class Insecta; order Coleoptera; family Lampyridae; genus Vesta; species Vesta saturnalis. The sequence goes on from JARFJB010002109.1 coordinate 4,594,225, forward strand.
GCAAGCATAGTAAGTATAACTGATAGAGCTCTCCTTCTACTTCTGATATATTTCCAGAAAAACGTCGACCCCAATAGTGCGACCCTAGACCATGCAGACCGACACTAACTGACTGAGCACGGCGACTACTATAAAGACAGACAAACAGACAGGTAGACATACAGATAGACAGACAGACAGGCAAACATACAGACAGAGAGATGGACAGACAGACAGATACACACCACACTGTGTATATGCTCAAATATATCAATCATACTGTTATGGTATACCATCATGTACCGCTGATGAACATCTGCTACTCCTCCAGAGGAGCACCTTCAGACGATACGGTTGAATGCTTCATTTGTGGACTTCGAATAAACCAATGGCGGTCATCTGACAATACACTACAGGAGCATCTCCGATGGGCACCACATTGCACGTCTGCTCAATTACTTGCACCACGTCCTCACAGGTGTAATGATACAGAAATGGAAAGGACCTTTTTCACTTCTACTATATCAAAATGTTTCATTCCTAGAGAAAAGCATATATCTGAGTAATATACTGATTACATTTGCGCATACAACAAATATAGTATATTAAGTATTAAGAACAATAAGGACAGTTTACCGATCGACGATAATGTAATGTTGGAGGAGATCGGTAAACTCCTTACTGTTCGAGATGCTTATGCTATTTTTTGTGCGATCAACAATACACTTGATGGCAAAATGTAGGCAAAACGCATTTTATTTTATCTCAAAATTGCTTAGAAGATGACCACAAGCCGAGCCACAAGCGTATGTATTGTTTCTTTAGTAACATGAATGTTAATGTGACAGTTTTAAAATAATTGTGTCAGAAATTCTGATAATCAAGGCAACAAAATTCTGCATGATGATGAAGTGTTAGAACCAGTGGCTTCTACGTATCAACAAGCAAATCTTCTTGAAACGGGCGGTATTACCATTTCCAATTGTAACAATTGTACATTTAATTTTAATATTAATAAATAATGCTATACCCAAAACTCTGGCAGGTGTTTCAGTAAACTATGAATTTCACTTACTGTTCGCTGAACGGTAAGTAAATTACTTTCCGTTCAGTTAGACTCATTAAACAGAAAATGCCACCTACTGTTGTCAAAACAGTGACAGTAAGTTGACAAAAATCAACGATCGCACAAAAAATATATTAGCATATCATTATCTTTTTTGTGTGGTATCAGAGAAGTGTAAAGAATTGCATGAGCAAGCCCTGAAAAAGTGAGATGTCTATCTGAGTAAGTAGAGTGCGCAAAAATAGCGTTGTGAATGTGTTGAGTGTTAGTGACCTTCGTATTTTTTACACCTTACAGTGTGGTATTCTTAGAAATGTGAGACCTTGGGAAACCTCTATGTAGACATTACCTACTTATTGCGTAACCTTGGAATTGTGGTAACCTTGGAAATGTGGGACCTTGGAATTGTGGTGTGTTCCAAAAGTCTCCAATCTTACCTACTTGTGTCTTTTCATTCCATAATATATTGCCATCTTTTGAAGTTACGTGATTATAAAACAAATAAAACAAAACTAATAAAATACATTAGTCTATGATAATAATCTGCTTCTCGTTCTTCTAATTTGAACCACACAAATCACCGGGCCATATAGGCCTAAACACAGTGAGTGTAACAAATACATTAAAAAAACTAATTATAATTTTCCAATATCAATCTAGGTACAACGTTATTACTTGTTAGAGTAATGAAATAAAAGTCATGTAGTGGCAATGAAATATTTAAATAGATTAACATTAGAAGAACGCAATTGGGTCATATTGACCAGACCACAAGAGGAGGAATACACAAAATGAAAAGTTGTCAGTTTTGACAAATCAATCATGGCCAGCTCAAAATAAAGTTATCAAACATTTAGATACTTAATTAATACTTTGCATAGAAAAATGAGAATATCTCAAAAACTATTAACTTTAGGTATAGGGAATGATTAATAAAAATAAAAGTATGGTAATAGTACTTTGTAATTGTAAAATAAAATACAGGCGATCCATTTAACATTACTAAGAACACAATATACCTGTGTATTGACTTACCCTGTATTCGATTTAATGAATATTACCAACATCAATAAATTTTTATAAAATTTGACAATTATCCAAAAACTATGGCTGCGATAAGTAACTGTCTTGGTACTTCTTTTTAATTATACAGGGCGCTGATCTTTTTATTTAAAAAATTGTTTATAACTTTATAAATGCTCTCTATAACAATTACAACTTTATATTGTTGTCATGGGGAAGTGAAGCGGATTTTACATTTAAAGTGCTTCATTTAAAATATACAGGGTGACCCAAACTCGATAACCAAAACGAAAACAGCTGATTCCTCTGGCCAAAAGGAACAAAGAATTGTTAATACAGGGTGTGTCTATTGTTGATGGTTTCCAAGATGTTAACTTATTCTTAATTTTTTCTATTTCGTGGACTTATTTTTTAAATCACACTGTATCTTCCAAACTAGAAGAGTTACAAGAAAACACATTAGGAGAAATTTGTAGAAGATGAAATTGCCTTAAAGAATATTGAATTCATTCAAGACAAACTCATCATTCAACATTTTTAATGACATAATGAATTCAGAAATGATTTTTTTTCAAATCCCAAGACAAATTTCCAGGAGGAATATTTTTCCAATAGAGATGGATTTGATACATGGCCGATAAAGGAAAAACTTCCTTTTTTCATAAGCTTCACAACGATATAAAAAAAACTTATGGTTGACGTACTAATTACTGAATTGTTACAGGTATACACCCCAGGAAAAACTTTTAGAGCACAAAATTACCGTCAAAAATATGGTAGAGTAGTGGGCAAGACAACCATCAAGTTGAACCCACATATCTGCTCTTGTTGCCAATGAAACCTCCTCCATCAATTCAGGGAGGTTTTCTTGAAGGCAATTTAAAAAATTCACTGAATTGACTCTTTCTGGCAGAATATATGGACCAATAAGTTGATTGTTGAGTAAACCAACCCAAACATTAACTTTGAACTGGTGTTAAAAGCTATTTGGTCTCATAGTATGTGGGTTCTCGAGTGCCCAGACGTGCGTGTTATGGATATTGAAGATGCCTGACCTTGCAAAGGTGGCCTCATCCGTCCACAAGATTGCTTTTTGGAAATCTCGATCATTCCTAACTGAATTGAGATACCATTGGCAAAACTCAATCCGCCGACCTAGATCTCCATCTAAAAGTTCTTGAACTCCCGTCACGTGATACGCACGTCTTCCGTCAGCCTTAAGAGTTCTCCGTATTGTTTCTCGTGGCATCTGCAATACATTGGATGACCGCCGCAAGCTAGTCTCAGGATTTGCTGGATTACGTCGTCAATCCTCTCAACATTATGAAATTCCTCTTGATCTCTTAGGATCCTAAAAGATCCTCTCTCTCTTAGAGCAGTATGTACTCTAGAGAAAAGTCTCCTTTCTGGATGAATTCTACTTGGGAAAGCAGCTGCCTCACTCGCATTCCCTTGGGCAACACCATAATAATAATGAATATCGGCACATTCTTCATTTGAAAACATGACTCAGGAAGGAAAACACGAACACGAACAAGAACAATAATAATAACAAGAACAAGAACGACTCAAAAACTAAATTACAATATCACTACAACAGAAAGAATTCGTATTGAAATCAGCAAAACTGTAATAGCAAACAAATTTTGACAACTAACTTACTAATGTCAAGTCGTTGCTACGGTGATGAAAAGATATCAGTAAAGGAGACGTATTTCTTGCCGTAAATGTACAGATTGATTGAAAAGTGAGGGACAAATCGTCAATTCTCATCTACTCTACCATATTTTTGAAGGTAATTTTATGCTCTAAAAGTTTTTCCTGATGTGTATTCCTGTAACAATTCAGTAATTAGTACGTCAACCATAAGTTTTTTTCATATAGTTGTGAAGCTTATGAAAAAAGGAAGTTTTTCCTTTATCGGCCATGTATCAAATCCATCTCTACTGGAAAAATATTCCTCTTGGAAATTTGTCTTGGGATTTGAAAAAAAATCATTTCTGAATTCATTATGTCATTAAAAATGTTGAATGATGAGTTTGTCTCGAATGAATACAATATTCTTTAAGGCAATTTCATCTTCTACAAATTTCTCCCAATGTGTTTTCTTGTAACTCTTCTAGTTTGGAAGATACAGCGTGATTTAAAAAATATGTCCACGAAATAGAAAAAATTAAAAAAAAGTTAACATCTTGGAAACCATCAACAATAGACACACCCTGTATTAACAATTTTTTGTAAAGGACCAGGGCCAGAGGAATTAGCTGTTTTCGTTTTGGCCATCGAGTTCGGGTCACCCTGTATATAACTTTGACATGACACAGCGTTAAGTGAAGCTTATAGCTGCCTACAATTTTTGTAAATAACTTATCTTTATCACACTAATCAATCACCCTGTATATTGTAAAATTGGTTTAAATTTTAAAATGATGAATTGTGATTAAGAGTTCATAAACCACTTATGCTATAATGCTTTACGAGTTTGAAAGACTTTTAATATTAGTTTAATACTGTACGTCAAAGATATAAAGTATGCAAACACCTTAATTGCTTTTCAAGTTTAATTTAACCTATTTGCAAATAATTATAATACATTTTACTTGGAAACAAAACATGTTAGATTAAAGTTGTAATATTACTTGACGTGTATGTTGTTTTTAAAAATTGTTATGCAACTGATTATAATTCGTTGAGCGAATGCAAGGTTATTAGCGTAATATTATTTTATACGCAAATAAGGGAATAATTTATAACTAGAAATTCGTTTTTACCTATCATTTTTATATTGAAAAAAGATTGTTTTAAGCTACTAAGAAACGTAATATACAAATCGTGCCATATAGAACGTCGTTGTTTGGTTGGGTAATATGACTCTCACTATAACTACTGCAAATGTGCTCACACCTTCTGTTTTCAGCCAATATAAGTTTAGAAAGCCTAAATTTTGGGGTAATCTGTACGTAATTAGATTTTTTTCGTAACATGCAAACTTTTTAAGAAAATCTTAAAATCTATTTAATAAATTTGTGAATTTACCATTATTATGCTAAAATAAGGCCTCGCACAATTTTCAAGTTAAAGGAATTAAAAGCGTCACGAGTCATTAAAACTTTAATTGCTCCATCCACTACTAAAATTTTACGTTCTCTAGGTCCTCTACTTAATTAGATATTGACTTCTAGAGCGTCGGAATCATGACTGGATAAGTTTTAAGTCTTAATTTAATTTTGGTTGACTTGCATAAAACAATACTGCAGCATAATGTATCTTATACTTGTCGAACAAAATCCATAGGCAACAAAAAGAATAAACTGTAATTGTCAATTATAGGTAATCAGTAAAATTTCCTGTTACATAATTATATTGTTTTCATTTCACAAGTGAGTTATCCCATTCATTTGCTGTAGATTATTCGTCTAGTAATGTTACTCTAATTCATTCATACCCTTGTCTTTCCCAGTTTACAGTTTTACATATGTACAGTTCTTCCAAATCACGCAGGTACTGTAACGCTTTTTTCGGTTATAGCTTTTCTTTCGGAATAAGATTCTGGAATTTTGTTATACTACAGTTAAATCCTTTGCAGAAAGTGAGGCAACTCAAAACATACTCTCATTCTCTCCTATTGTAAGTACACCATTTGTCAGTAGTACATGTAAAGATGCATTAACTAGTGATTAACTTTCGATCGATTTTCATGATGGAAAAAAAGCTCGATGAGGAATGTCATCAAATGAATAGCTAGCGATACTTGCCATCTTCAATTGGAGACAACGGCTAAGGCCAAGATAGAGTAGCAATACTGCAATTAGAAGAGCAAGGAAAAACAGACTAGCCGAAATTGCATAAAAAAAGCTGAGCAGAAAACACAAATAACACTGTGACGGTGCGAACATCAGCGACGAATACTAAAACAAATTGATTATTACATTGAGCATGTAAATTTTTTGAAAGGACGTTTAAAAATAGGTGGATTTATCGTGGGGGGCTTGTAATATGATTACTGCTCTTCAGTAATAAAAGAACTAAGCCCATATTTGAAGTCTGCGTGATAAAAAGCCCCTGTATACAAAATTTCGTCCGCTTATTACATCATTATAAGAAGATATTAAAAACAAAACAAAAAAATAATTAAACTTCAACACCCTATATCTTTGAAACGAAGGCGTTGCGGACTTAAGTTCATAGGAACTTTTTTTCTTATTTTAGTGTCCTCTATCGCTTGGCACTTTTTTCTATGTCACCCTGTATATATATATATATATATATATATATATATATATATATATATATATATATATATATATATATATATATATATATATAGTGTTAGTCGTGCTACAGTAGAGGAACGAGGAGGACAGAGAGTCTTAGTCGTGTCATAGAAAACACATGTAAATAAGTGACGTAGAAAGAAGAACACCCAGCCCAGTAATAATGAATGTTTTGTAAACATTTTTAGGAAATATGTTTGTTTATGTTAAGATAAAAAACGTTAAATTTTTGAGCGATTTTTGCGTTAACATCTTTCAAAAACATTTACGATCACGTAGCCTTAAAATCATTTATAACTACAGTTGCCATTTAAGACGTCTAAAACGCATTACAAAAAGCTTCTTTAATTGAATCACGATGCCTCGAGTGCGAAGACGCTAAAATTTTCGGAAGTTGAGCGAGTTTGATAGGGTTCAAATTGTGGGCTTACGAGAGGCTGGTTTGTCTGTGAGAGATATAGCCGATAGAACGCAACGGAGTTTAAACACATTTCCCGATATTTCACCCATCGAGCACTACTGGGATATTATGGGAAGAAGATTAGTCAATTTACCCCACCCCCCACAAACTCTAGTGGCCCTGCAGCATGCGATACAGATACCATGGGATGAGATGCCTCACGAGGAAATCGATCACCTCAGTAGAAGTATGCCCAGACGTGTTAATGAGTGTATAAAACATCGTGGTGGCGCAGCACATTATTAAGTTTTTTTGAAAACGTTGGTTTAATTTTTATGAAATTTTGATCGTTTACTAGTCTAACTCGAATACACTTGTATACCAAAAATTGTTCAAATAAATTGATTATTACTGGGTGTTCTTCTTTCTATGTCACTTAGTACAGTTTTAGTCATGCTATGGTAGCACAAGTAAGTATGTAAGGTCTGTTAGTTTTCAAACCTTACAATTTTTTATGAATAACCAACTATAAAACTACGACAGTCTAAAAATTAGCCACACTAAAAAAAAATTAAAGTAACCAAACTTCCCAAAGAATTCAAAGGAAAGAAAATTACACCCACCGCAACAATAATTTAAAAAACATGCAATATTTAGGTAAATATTTAATTTTTTAATGATCCGATGCTTCAAAATATAGTGAAGAAAAGAATAAAAATGGGCAGGTCGTCGGTCCGTAGCTATATCATGCAATAGTAGATCAATGAAGAAGGTGATAGACAAAAAAAATGATGTACACTGTTGGTTTCCTAGCGGTTGTGGTTGTAGTGTTCCAGCTGCAATAGAAGGGATGCAAAATAAAACTTTACGATCCACGTTTATTACTTTCAAAATTCAAAAACAATGCAGTATTAATCATTCCTCTCAATATAATGGATTATACGAAATCGTCACGTAGTCGTTTGCTGAACGTCGAGCTTAACGCTCGTTACTTGGAGTTCATTTTGTGAAATTTGCTCACAAGTATAACCGAGTGAAATACGTACTTAAAATCGCCTTACGAGATGCCTTTGGATGAAACCTATATTGCTATAATTTCTTTTTAAACTATCTACAACCAAAACACTATGTTTACACATACGGTATATGGCATCTAAGCTTTAGAGAGGTGTGTGCAAAATTCATTAGTCTGTATAGTAGCCTAGAATGTATATAATAGTATATTACACATCTGGTGTGAAACAACACATGACCTTCCAACCTACATAGTGGAAATGAAATAATGCATCACTTTTTAAGATAATTATGCACTTTTTTTGTAATTCGTTCATAATGAAAATAGGCGACATTGAAAAAACAGCAACAATAATATATGGCAGATAGGCGTTTAAACTTTCATATCAGATTGAGGTTAACACACATCTGGACACTAATTTGAAAAAAAAATCCAAGGCCACCTACTTCTATATAACTATCGTTGATATAGTTTAAGCATTTTAAATGTTATTAACTTAGTTTCTAAACTTATTGCCCTCAAATGGTGGGAGGGGGTCTCAAGGAAGTAGCGAACTGCAAATAAAGGTAGAAGAAGGAAGAAAAAATCCATTCGTACAAAAAAAGAGTATTCGGGACCCGGAGGGCTGCTTAACGTCGTCAGCAACTTTCTTCCAAATCCCGCACATTGATATTTTTGTACTAATGAAACAAATAAGTATTTCGATGTATACTTTTATGTGATTACTAGTTAAATCCTAGCGAAGAAAGTGTTATTATCAAACCAGCAATCCCAATATCTCATTTTAAAGGGCTTTGGCAAGAACAACAAAAGAATCGATATGCGTATTAATAATAGCATATTAGGGCTATTACTAATATTTTAATTTTTATGCTCATAAACATGCACATGTGACGACAAAAACTATTATTTTAACATATTTCTACTTAACATCACGCAACTTAATTCTTTGGAACAGGGACGAATATTCCTTTTTAAAATCTTAGAAAATTTTCAAATGTCGTTTACTTCTATAAGATTTTTTCTCACTACCGAGCAGTGAAGCGAATTTGAATATATTTTTGATGAATTTATACATTTCTAGTAGTGTAGATCAAGCTCAAGATTTATTTGCGTTGACTTGATCTAATTTCACAGTTAATGTTTTCATATAAATCTTTCCTAATTTGGAGTTGTCCCGCAGAGGCATACGTCTTTCACAACGTCACAATTTTTATTTTTGTAGAAAATTAATGTTATCCATCATTTGCATAGAAGGTGTTTTGGAAAGTCACCGTCAAGGCGGATTAATAATACCTGATCTACTACAGATCTAATAACTAGATACTATTATCAAATTTTATGATATCTTAAAACTCTTGATAATGACCTGAATAAGTAAAGATCAAAATTTGGTGTAGAAATCCTGCTATTATCAAACCTTTGGTACGGACCGGTCATGCTCTATGTGTAATGGAAAATAAATTCTAATTAATATTTCAATCTTTCTTATATGTAATATCACATTCTTATATTAAATGTGATAGTTAGTTATTATAGGTGGATACAACTTTTAAGAACTTTCATCTGATGTGGCTCTCGAAGCAGGTTGGTATGTAAGATTTTCAAGCGAAAAGTTGGCATCTGTCACTATGACAAGTACATATTCAAATAACGTAGATCTGCATATTTCATCATTTAAAAGTAAAATATGCGGTAATTACTAAAAATGTGTCAATTCGATTGTTACGGTGGAAAATGAAACTAAAACGGCAGGTAACAGATAATTAGAGTGCACCGGACAAGCTTGGTGGGACAGAGGGCGTGGGCGTGTTTTTGAATTTAAAAATACTGAAGGTGCTTAGTCGTATTGTAACAACCCATTTTGTGTTGTATTAAATATACCTTAATTTAAGGTCTTTCATTCGTTCAGTTGTAAGTATAAGAAAAAATTTAATCATTAGTGATTTATAATATGCGGTAGGCGACTTAATTTGTATATCTTTTTAGGGGTTTATAGTGCATACTTCTTATAGGCTTATATTCCCACTTTAAATTACCTTTTCTGCTCAATACGTTCGCGCAACGCGTCATCGTTGACTTAATCCTTTGCGAAAATTTTTCGCTCACGACTACATCGTCTAATTTCAAAGCATCCATTTTTTTCACTTCTTGATGAAAGTTGTGTTGTTAGGAAGCTTTTTTTGGGTTTTCCACCTAAATTTTAGTGTAAAGTGCCATTGATTTGATGGCAAGATAATTTAACTCGTTATACTAAAAATTAAAACATTTGCTCTTTTCAGGCACTTTTACCTTCTCACTTTAACTTTAACATTTACATTGAATTTTACTGCTTTGGATTGCACAATTAATTCAACTGTGGCGTACACTTTCATTTTATGATTGCAATTTTTAATTGAAAATTTCAGGAAAATGCATTAAACGGATTATTCAATTTCAAGAAGAAAATTTATAAGGATAATTCCAGTTTTGGGTGTGGTTTACAACGTAAAGCATTATTTCAAGATATTGCGCAATATTGATGCAAAGACGACATCACCTTGGTTGATAATTCCGTAATCATTTAGATACCAGAGGGCATTAATGAATTTGTGTACAAAAATTTTACAAACAGGTATTTATGTAATGATTTTTTAGTAATTTAAGGCTAGTTTTAAGATATATTTTATTTATCTCTATCATTTAACTGTTAATAAACATAGTTGTTTATTCTTTATTATTTTACATTTTGATAAAATTTTTAGTGTAGAACTCGGTTTAGTTATTCCGAGCATTATTAAAAATAACTTGGCGTCCGAGATCATTTTATTAGTGTTACATTGCATTTTTTTTGTATTGATGTTCAGTGGAAGTAAGCTAGCAGATTTTGTGGTAATCAAACAAATCAAAAGACTGGCCCTATATTAATTTACCGACTGGGACAAAGTCATTATTTGTGGTGAATGGTTAGTATCTCCAGTTAGTTTAACGAATTGTGATTTCGGAGAACATTTTTACTTTTACTCTTATTTCATTATTATTATTTAAAACATATTTTATAATTTATACCATTTACACCATTATTTTATGGTATTGTCGAAAGTCGCAGATAAGGTGCGTCGTAATTAGAATAAAGTCAAGTAAAAGGACTGTTCTTAAGACGAAATCGGTAAGAATACACCTGGGCACACGTAGATAAATCAAGCTTTAACAGTCAAAAGATCTCACTTACCTTACGTTGGCTACCTCCAGGTGCACGTCGGAGATGCTTCGAAACTTTAGCTCTAGAACAAATCTTAAAAATATGCACACGCTAAAACACCAAAATAGCGTTGGCGCAAATCAGCTGTTGGGTTTCAATGACTTCTTTAACTTTATATTTCGTTACGTTACCCCCAACGCTTGTGAACAAAATAATTCAAACACAATACTCACAAAAAAATAATGAACGTTAAATGTTAAGCTTAAATCTTATCAACACAAATTTAAATACTACCCCTCTTAAACGCTCTGTCATTAATTTAACTCCAAACTAAAATAACTAGACATAAACTAGGTAAACGTCATTTAAAATTCCTCTAATAGGTTACGTTAAACAACACAAAATATTTAATAAAACTAAAAAAAAACTGTATGATCCTGAATGCTTCAATTATAGGAAATTACCAATGGTTACTTTTAACGTGAATCAATAAAATAAACAATGAAATCAAAATTTAGCTCTCAGTTAATTCTTTTGGTTTGAGTAATAAAATAATTACTCTTATTATTGCTTTCGCTGGTGGAGAGGAGGTCACAAATTCACACCATAAAATTCAATTAATTGTTCGTCTATTATATATAAATATACCTCAAAAAGCACACAAATACATATATTTATTTCCAATGGTTTCGGTTTGATTTCAAATCTTAAACATTAGAAAACGGTAACATAGAATGGTCAACCTTGTAAGATTACCAAGGGGCCTTTGATTTTAAGCTACGGAAACAGAATGATCTAAATATGAATAAATTCGGAACAATACGTAACCAATCAATTTTACCATACGAAATGTTCATATACATAAATTTGCAGTACATTTAGTTAAATAATAAAAAAAACAAAATACCAAAGATATCGCAAATAAAATCAGTTCGTCAACCTTTACATTGAGATTGACATGAGAGCATCAATTACTGCAAAAATAACACCAAAAAAAACGTGTTTATTCGCTCGTCAACCAATAATTTCACCAAGTTTACAAACGAAGTTATGATAAAGCATTGACAATAACGTACAATATTGGGTTACCTTCTCCACCAACAGCAACAAAGGCAACGGGAACAGCTCCGGGGTATCAGTAGAATGTCCTTGATCGGAAAACCAATACGGCAATTTCCCAGTCTTAATTTCGATAGTGATACGTTTATCTTAATTGGTCAGGACGGTATATAGTTTATGTACACAAAACGAGTAGCTTTTACACACGCAATATTTATACGATTTACTGTTCAATTAAATCGATAGCTCTATTTACAAGTCTGTTTAATTATTAAAATGGAAATATGAAGGCCTATTTACAAAATATTTACAGTGAGACTTGGTCTATCAAAGGCTGTTTCCAAAAGCACAGAAGCACAGGGTTCGGGCACACAATCTCCACCAAAAAAAAATTCATCAAATCCCCAAAAGCGGTAAAAAAAACTCCATAATTTAGGAAGCACTGGTTAAACACTATCCTAATTACGAAAATGTAGCTCTAGTGGACTACGATAAACCACATAAAGTTCTCCGGCCTGGTGAATCAACAAGAAAATCCGCACATAGCGAAACGGATTCACAGTCCACGATACATTCGATAGAACCGGGAACATCGACGGTAAAAGCGGTGCCCTCCCGCATACGACAACTTCCTCCACCAGATTAAGACCAAGACTGAGCACATACATTAAAAACTTCTCCAGTTACGCCATATTCGACTTTAAAAACGACAACCAATCATACTGCTCATCCATTTAAATTATAAAACGCAGTACAAACGATAAGCCATTTCCCGTAAATGATCAAGAAAAATTGCATCATATCTTCGCCTTCACACAAGAAAATACGAGGGTTGCTTTTCGGAGTAAGCAACTCTTATCTACTCTACAGCACATATGCGCTTGAAGTCTAATGAGTTCATATTGTAGTCCAGCTAAATCTTACCTGCTCCTATAATGATAATTTTTAATTTAAAGTGAATCCGTAAACTGTACTGCAAAAGAATCTTGGTTCCGTTCATCAAATGGAAGTTAACAGAAATATAATACAAAAAACAACTTGGAATTTTATCTCTCAATAACAAACGCGTTTTTAAATATATTTTAAACCTGAAAAAAATTTATATAATTTGAATCCTAATGTAAATTAATTTTAATTTTAATCCGAAATACAATATAAAGCAAAGCGTGAAAACGAGAACTGAGTGAATACAAAAAGAAATGAAAAGAAAAAAAAAACGTATATATACAGGATGTTCAAACACATATTATACGATCCAGAAAAATTAAATCTATACAGATTTAAATAGAACCTTAAAAAATTACATTAAGGACCAGGTACCTGATTCTCTGTCTCCGAATATTGCGCTCGCGACCCAGTCCGCGCACTTTCGATCAGAGAAAAAACATTTTATTATTATTTGTTCTCCTCCATTAGTTTTATTCCTTTGGTTTGGTTTCATTTTTCGTGTTGATAGGAAATTTTTGCTTTTGTACCCTGCGCTATAACCAATAAACTTTATTAGTTATCTTGGTTTAATGAACCTTTAACAAATATTGGTAGAGTTACTGTTATAAAAATAAACAAATTGGAGAGTGCTGCAGTGGTGCTTTCTCACCCAAATATCCATATTGGAACCTTTCCACTGAATAAACTACATAAAGCGATCCGACATATAGAAAAACCAGTAACCAAGAAAATGATCAGAGAGAAACATACTCCTGGCGCTGCCATCCATCATAACGTAATTAAAAAAGCACTAATCAATATGCACATAACAAGATAGAAATTTCTCCACCTCAAACTCATATTACCAATAAGGTAAAAATCTTAAAAGGAAAAAACACAACGCACCTGATGAAGAAAATCAATCCTATAAAGTAACATAAGTACAAAAGGAAGAGAAACTAAAACTCAACAAGATGGAAATATCCAACACGTAAAATAAAAGGAAAATTAATTACTCCAGAGCAAGAGTTGTAGCAGAAGGTATCAGCATTTACACTTCTACAAGGGCTGATTTCCTCTCTGACAAAACAAAAGCTTATTACGTAAAGTAAGAAGTGAGCAAACCAGACACGCCTTACGTGGTCTACCTACATTCATCTCAGATGATGGAATTAAAGAAAACCTTGCAGGTCAAGACTACGTGTTAAGATGCACCATATGATCGACAAAAATGAAGATCCAATGCTCCTAGCTGCAGTTGTGTTAAATATAAAAAAACAGAACCACTTGCTCTTTAATGCAATGTTATTACCTCGAGGTCATCATTGAATCAATAAAAAGAACGAGATCTAATGTCACCGCAGTCAACGATACGGGCATTCCCAAAATGGATTATAAACGTGGTAATATCCATTTTAAGAAAAATCAAAAAACGGTTCGACCAGATGCGCTAACACCACTCCAACTACAATTGATACAAATCCAACCCCAGAAATTTTAAATCAAAAGAACGCACAAGCACCAAATCATACCGCAATGCCGTAAAAGACAGTACTGCAACAACCCAATATCACAAAATAATCATAACATCACAGCAATCTCCCAACATAGCCACATACCTTACCAGCAGACAAAAGAAATGGAGAAGGGATTTCTAGCTTTCTCGGAGAACTATTTATACACTATAAGGAACTGAGCCCTAAATAAACTTATACAATTATTACCAGTATCACACTTCTGACTGAGAAACCTTAATTGTTGAAGACCTCAATCCGACTAGAACAGGAGACAGACTGACACCAGAGAGACCAAACTTCCTTTAATGGCAAAAAGCCGCTATAGAAGGACCGACACAACCCATAATACTTTGACTACAAGTACAAGGCGTACTTGACGTAATGTTAGTACAGAACATCAATCAAAACTATGACATAAACATCGTACATGAATTATCACCTAATCACAATCCAGTAATGATAAAATAGAGAAAGGATCAAAAAGCAGACACCGAAATGACAAAATGTACTAACTGACAAGCTTTCAAAAAACTGACTGAGTATACGTGAACGTGAAATATTCTCTACAAGCTATTTGGACAAAAGAGCAGAGGAATTTCAACTGCAGATCAAAGACGCCGTACAACATACTACAACAATCATACAGACATATCAACACAAACTGTTTATCAAAGTGCATAATTGTCTTAATGAAACTAAAGAATAAGGTTCGTAAAATATATTTATGTACTCACAAAACTCTTCTTAACAGACTTCCGGATCCATTAACGTACGAAATTAAAAGATACTTTGACGAGTGATGGCAACGTAAACTAGGAAACTTTAACACTGTATGAACAATCGCGAAAGCACTCAGAAAACCTTACTTTGACACTACTCTGCTCAGAACACTACATGGATATGCAACAAAACAATCAACTCCAAATACAGCAGACTTGTAAGGACTTAATAACTCTATATACAAATAGAAACAAAAGAAATCAACACAATCGTCTCCAAACTGCCAAACAACAAAGGCCCAGAACTTGATCGAATAACACCCAAAGTATTATAGAACCTATCCAACACTACAATCGACAGAGCATGATTGGTAAACTGTACAATGCTCAATTTGAGCCATTACCCTACCACATAGAAACCTGGACACACCCATCTACAAGCAAGGCAAACCTAAAGGCGACTCTCAAAGCTATAAAGTCACCAACCTACTAAATAGGTTGGTGATACAATATCCTTAGGAAAATTATCAGAAAAGTTGACATTGACAATACTACAACATATTTTGGGCAAATGCACACAATTTCTCCTAAACACTACAGCCTTAGGAAAGATATAGCACGACTCACTAGCTCCCGAAAGTTACCACTCAGATCCTAGACGCCTTTACTACCAACAGTCTGGCACGCTGGAATGAAAATGAAAGACTTCGGACTTCCTTTACCATGCACCAGTCAATACACTCATACTTCAAAAACAGAGCTGCTCAAATCGAAATTAGCAGCGACAAATCTACGACTTACACTAGCAAGGCTATCACATCGCGCACTGCTGGACCGGTACTCTTCCATATTTACACGTCTGACATACTTAAACCACTAACAGCTAGTGTATATTACTTATGTCTTAAATATAGAACTTTCAATATCAAAATTAGCAACGACAAATCTGCGACCTATCCTAGCAGAGTACCTCAGGGCGCATTACTAGCACCGACACCTTTCCCCACTTACACGTCTGACATACCTAAACCTACTACAGCTTATCTAGGTCTATACGCTGATAACGCAGTAATATACACACAGTCAACTAACCCAGTCTTAGTAACCCCAAAACTACGAAATCCAGTCAATACAATACCAGACTGGTACAAAAATTGAGAATACGGATTAATGACAACAAAACAATCCTTATACACGAAAACGAAAGCAACCTCCCCCAACAAGCCTAACCAAGGCTGGTTCAAAACAGTTAGGTATCTTGGGTACCTTTATCCGCTAGACAACCAGCTCAATGAAGCTCGAGACCAAATTACTGCTATACAAAACTATAATTATTCCAATGATCACCTACGCATGAACAGTATAGCCCCAAACCACACACATATTCGTCAAACAAGAGTGTCCGAGACCTAATTGAACGTGCACCACTCAGTACAATAGTGTTTAGTGAAAACTGTGTATTCGTACCACTTTCCATAATTCAAATACTTATCTGTAGGTTATATAGTCGTGTATTTTAATTATTTTTTTTACAAATTTAAACGTTTGGATAATAATGACATTATCGTTTTTAGTAAATGATAATAGCTTTAAAATTAATTACCATGCGAAATAATTAAATCCTGAAACGCAAATATAAGCCTGCCATAATAGTTTGGGACAAAGCCAATTACGGAATCTAATTTTATTTTAGTAAAGGTATGCTAGATCTTTAATGGATTAAACATTATTGAACCACGTTAAAAATGACAAATTAGAACGCCCTCCAACGGACGAAAGCTGACATGAAATGGCATTCACAGCTAAAAACTGGACTGTAATCGTTGTTATACACTGAAAACCAACATATCGATTGGTAAATCATTTACTTCAAGGAAACACACAGCAAAAATAGACCAAGACTGCAAATTAAAATTAAGGAACGCAATTATTTCTATTCTATTTTGTAGTTTTATAGGAAGACCTTGCATAGTAAGAGCAAAGCTAGTTTACAGTTTTTAGAAATATTGGAATGTTACTAATACCTCATTAATGAATGTTTAATTAAAAAAAAGTTTGCTGAAGCTTCATTTTGTTTATCAAACAGTAGCGTTCTTTTTCATTTAACGGTAATAAAAAATTAGTCCGTAAACATATTCGTTTACTACAAAAAACCATGATCTTCTTCACTTATTTTTTAAATGCTACGTTTCCACTATAAAACCAGTTTCTGTTGGCGACTTAAACATTACTCTTTTGAGGTTAGATTTTCTAATCCAAGTATTAAGTGAACTTAAACATCATTCAATTTTACACCAAAAAGGTACTATTGGTAAAACTCAATACTGTGTACCGTATTCGGAATATTTTGATCTGAAAATGATGAAATAATAACTGAAGCTGGTATAAAGTAAGTATTGTTATTAAAAACCAAAAACAATTACATTAGTGTAAGGCTAAAGTTATTCATTAAACAAATTACAAAAATAAATTTGACCAAAAACGTGAAATATTCAATCAGTTAGCTCGCTTAGCCCTAAATCTTCTAATGTCTCGAATAAATGATTTTCTAGAAAGTCGAGGCACACATTACTATTT
Organism: Vesta saturnalis; assembly: GCA_036346205.1. Lineage (NCBI taxonomy): Eukaryota > Metazoa > Arthropoda > Insecta > Coleoptera > Lampyridae > Vesta > Vesta saturnalis. The sequence continues at coordinate 4,611,962 of JARFJB010002109.1, forward strand.
AAATTTTCAAGTAGAATGGATACATTTCATAAAAATTGGGATTCTTGTAACATTTCACCACAATCCACTCTAACCGGTAGATCATCTGGTTAGAGCTGTTGGACTTGTCTGTAGCGATAAGGATGTAGCTGCTGCTCCTTAAGTATCCTCAAAGTACTTGCAAAAGACATATTTGTATGTTGTGCCATATTACTTACGCTAATTGTTGGATCTTGATCAACTAAATCTAAAATGATAATTCTCTTTCTGAATGGTTCTTGTTGTTTTGGGCCAACCAGAATTATTTTTTATGGTCTCACATTCCCAGTTTCTCAACAACGTCGTTCCACGGCTCTGAACGTTTTTTTTTATTTGGCAAGTTTCTTGCGGGAAAATTTTCTGCATAACGCATAACCGCTGCACTAGCGTTCCCTAAACAGTCGCCTAAGGTTAATAACATATCGGTGTATTCAACATCTTAATACATTTTGATTATTAATTAACGCATTTATCAACAATATTAAATGTTGACATTGCCGTCTTAACTATTAATAAATGTCAGTTTTCCATGGTTAATTGATGACATTTTGAACAATTACTCTAACTAATTGAACATTTAATGTTTTTAGTCAAATTTGTTTTAATTTTATTTTTGTAATTCTTTGTTTAATTAATAACTTAAGCCTTAGAATAATGTTATTGTTTTTGGTTTTTAATAAGAATACTTACTTTATACCAGCATTAGCTATTACTTCATCATTTTAAAATCAAAATATTCCGAAAAAAGGTACACAGTATCGAGTTTTACCAATAGTACCTTTTTGGTGTAAAATTGAGTGATGTTTAACTCGGATAAGTTCGTAAAGTCCATCAATCTCTTCGACAGTTTCGATTATCATCTCCAGATGTATAATGGCGTGATCATACCCACTTAGTATAGCTAGGCTTATAACACTATGCCAGTCAAGGTATAATGTTACAAGCCTAGTGTGGGCCCGGTCGAGAGCTCTCCGTAATCACCACATCATAATTCCGGACGAATGGCACTATGGTTGTCAGCTGTAATGAAAGAAAGAACTATAAATATAAATAAAGTAGTATCAAGACAGTACATACCGTGAACGTGAGACGGTCCCATGTGATGATGGGATGTCCGTAGAATAGCCATTACCACCCGGCTATAATTAGAAACGCAGAATTGCGTTGAGTGGCACTGTCTCCCGACGCCATCGCACATATAACGTTGCAGAGGAGCGGAAGCATAGGGCGACCAATGGACATAGGGATATGTGTAGCCCAAAACCAGTCATCGTCAAGTTCTTCGTCGTCATTGTCTTGCACGTCGTCAGCGTTTTCGTTATGTCTGTGATCTTGGATCCGCGGAGCGACGCCTGGAGCACTACCATTGTCGTTGTTCTCGTCCTGTATGCTTTTATGTAACTGTTCCTGTGCACTTAGTTGTTGTACTACGTCTGATAGTCCGTAAACGCTACGCTCCAGTTGTTAGTGAGAGTGCTCATAAAGTTCTCGTCATCGCCTCTCTCTTCAACGGTGATTTCGTTACAAAAATCAGGACATGTTCCGCGAAGCAGTCGCTGCTGTCATAATGCGGCATTGTAGTCGTCGGAATCATAGCTGTAGGCAGGGTCCATGTCTACGTCAGAGTCGTAGTCACCAGTGTCGTTCCCAGCACAGGAAGAACATACTCCCTCAACACTGGATGATATGCTGACGAAGTCATTACTATCATCGTTATGTTCGTGTATGTTAATAGATAGTGGTGTGTCCTCGTCACTGATAGTAATGAGTTCGGCATTGGTCATGTCAAGTATTACTGTATCCGCATCAGGATTGTAATCTTGTAAAGAGTCCAGGACTACGGTCGTTAGTTCAGAAATTTCGTCGTCGCTAGATTGGGCGTCCATGGTAATAGGGAGGATGCGGTATATACAGAACCTCAGGGGAAGAGGGGGATGAATCCAGAGGTGTAGGCGCCGAAGGGAGGTCAACGTCAATTGGATAGGAAACCTGAGGAGTAGGAGTTGGCAGGACATAGGGGAGAGGTGTTGAGGAGGCTAGCGGGATAAAGTTGAAGGGATACAGGAGTTCCCGAGGCGATGGAGAACGGGGGGGGGGAGGGAGGGCAGAAACCTGTAAAAAAGAAATAAAACGTTAGAAATGTACCAATAAATGAAGAAAAAATTAAAAACATAAAATTTGGTGGTTTTTACCTGGGGAGATGATGGGGAACTTGCTCTTGAAGTCATTGTATGTTGAGTAGGGTCAACTATAGAATCGGTTGTACGAATAATTTGTACTGTTTTCGTTTCGCTAAATATAGGTGTTTCCCCCACTAAAAACAACGTTTTTCATGCATTTTTCAAGGTTTAAAGTTCCAAGTGTTATAAAGTGGTGTTACATCATGTCTAAGGATGGGAATTTTAGGTACAAAATTATTGAAAATAGGTAGGCAAAAAGGCAGAAGAAAAATGCGTTTTAGGATACAAAATTTACGTTTTAGGTGAAATAGTTCAAAAAAATTTTAATGAACAAAGGTAAAATTTATTGCATGTTAAAAAACTACAAGCTCCTCTATTTACAAAACTAAAATATCTCTAATAGGTAAGTAAATACATAATTTTTCAGTAATACACTTTACTGCTACTGTAGCACACAATTATTTTTTCAATATTTTCAGTGTTTAAATTCTGACAGTTTTCAGTTAAAATATTGTTATAAAGTGATATGAAGTGACGGGGATATATTTAAAATTTGGAGCCTCACAAACAGCAATTTTATTTTTAAGTTTGTCAACAGATACTTTTTCTCCTGAAAACATTTTATACAGACTATATACAGTTTCATAGCTTGGATTTTAGCAATAACTTGATTTAATTTGTCCGATGCTTTTTTAGCAACTTTTCCAGGCGATGACGCGATGCCTTTAAATTGGTATACACTTTGGTGAAAATGTCCATTGACTCTGTTAAAGGTAATCCCCGAGCTTCTAGTTTAGTTATACTTTCTTCAATTATTTTAAAATGAGTACTTATGTAAATAAGATCTTCCTGCACTGTGGGTATAGTAAATAATTATTGTGAATTCTTAATAGCGACAGCATCAGTTGGATTAAAGTCCATTACAACCTAGATTATGCATCAAACTATAGTAGTAATATAAGGCCGGAGCTACTCCACTTCAAGGTCACCCATGTAAATCTTATGGGATTTATTTCAAGGTCAAGTGAGTTTTCTCATTATGCCAGAACGCGCTCCACGTCTCAAGGACGTTTGAAGCATGCTTTTGGCGGGGAATTTAAATTTTTGGAGCAGGTCAAGGTCAAAGTAAAAATAGAAATTGTAAGTATATAGAGGCCGGAGCTACTCCACTTCAAGGTCACGTCGCTCTCGTAAGCTATGCATAAAAAGTAGGTCATGAGTTCATTGTTTAGTCTACATGCAAAAAATTGGAATTTTTGGGTAAAGGACTACCGCGTTATGATTTATTATGTATCTAATTATCAACGTGTGCGTACATGTAAACGAAAATTCTGCTATTAAGATACAATTTTTTTTCACATTTTTTTAGTTTTGAGAAAAAAATTGGGACTGCTATATTTTGCGCTGTTATTTGTTTAGTATATATATACAAAAATTCAGAATTTTTGACTTCAGGATTAAAAAATGCTATGTAATTTTATAAATATCACATAAAACAATTACAAAGAAAAGGTGAATAACATTACCTATTGAAATACTGTAGTAATCAATAATTTTATGTGTGTGAAATGTTTTAATGTAAATATACTCTTAGGATAGCAGTTAAATAAATTCGGAATTTCAAAACAAATAGTTTTGTGAAAGTACATAAATGTTTCAAAGTTTCTGAAAACTAAAAAAATGTGGAAAAACTTTAAGACCTTCTTTTACTGCGAAATATTACTATCACGATATAAAACGTACATTTTTAATATTTACTATTAAAAAAATTAATAGTATAACAAAAACTTTAACATGTTTGTAAAGTATTTGTAATATGGTTTTTATCGTATGACATTTCTTAGAAGTATAAAAATAGAATCAATTCATGTAAACAAGAAGAATGCGTTGTCTATGCTAAAAAGTAGACCAAGTCAGATGGGCTTATTAAATTGAGTCAAGGTGAAATAATTTACTAAACTAAAAGTAGGTGTGTATTTAACAAGTTTAAACATGTTGTCGCGACGATGTCATGAGTTCATTGAAGGTGAATACTCCACTTCAAGCCAAAAATATAAATTGCAATGTCACCATCCTCAACATTTTACAAGGTCACTCTGCGGTCAAACGTTTTGGCGGGAAATTTGTATGTCAAGGTAAGAAGCTAAAAATAGAAATTGCAATGTCATCATCATATTACAATTCTTAGAAGTCTAAAAATAGTGTGTCAAGGTCAAAGGTTATTGGCCTACGGTGGTGTCATATTTCTTAGAAATATAAAAGGTGAAAAGCTATAAAATAGAAAATCTAAGAATAGAATTTTCAGGGTAAAATTTTAAGTGGGAAATATAAATTTTGGAGCTGGTCAAGGTCAAAGCTAAAAATAGAAATTGCAATGGCGTCATCATCATCATGATCATATTACAATTCTTAGAAGTCGAAGCAGAAACTAAAATAGAAATTGTAATGTCATCATCATCATATTACAATTCTTAGAAGTCTAAAATAGTTGGTCAAGGTCAAAGGTTATTGACCTGTAGGGGTATCGTATGACATTTCTTAGAAGTATAAAATAGAATCAATTCATGGAAATAAGAAGAATGCGTTGTTTATGCTAAAAAGTAGACCAAGTCAAATGGGCTTATTAAATTGAGTCAAGGTGAAATAATTTACTAAACTAAAAGTAGGTGTGTATTTAACAAGTTTAAACATGTTGTCATAGATATTTAAGTCAAGGACATATTTTGTGATATAAACCACAGCGAGGTGTGAATAGAAATTGCAACGTCATCATCATATTACAATTCTTAGAAGTCTAAAAATAGAGTGGTCAAGGTCAAAGGTTATTGACCTATAGGGGTATCGTATGACAGTTCTTAGTGTTTCTAAACTAAAAGTAGGACAAGGTTGGTATTTAACAAGTTTAAACATGTAAGAGGTACTCAAATCAAGGACATATTTAAATCAAAATTTAAAGCTAAAATAGAAATTGCTGGGCCATCATACTACAATTCTTAGAAATCTAAATATAGGGTTTTCAAGGTCAAAAAGTAATTAATGACCTGCAGGTGTATCATATTACATTTCTTAGGAATATAAAAATAGAATCAGTTTATGGAAACAAAAAGAATGAAAGGTTGTTGTCTATGCTAAAAGTAGACCACTGTCATACTACAACCCCACCATGTGTAAATTACAGATGAGTCATTTCGTCAACAGTGTTTTGTCCTAGTATAATTGCGAGCAACAAAAAAGAATAAAAGGTTGTTGTCTATGCTAAAAGTAGACCAAGGTCATACTACAACCCCACCATGTGTAAATTACAGATGAGTCATTTCCTCAGCAGTGTTTTGTCCTAGTACAATTGCGAGCAAGTGAAGTTGTTATAATGCAAGCAGCAATATAATTCCTGGAGCGATATACAGGAATGGACAGCATCTCCTGATGGTAGCAGTTATTGATCATCAGATGCAGATTAGCTCACTGATGCAATTCTCAAAGCACACTCTCCCCTCTACCATAAAGAATCGTGATGCAGTAATATATAGAAGGACAGTTCCGGTATCAACTCAAAATTCAAAAGCGTTCTCGAATCAGTAAAGATGGATCTATCTGCATTGAATAGTAGCACTTTCAGTAAATCCTTCACGAACGTAAAAGACTTGGAGGTGGGTGCAAAATATAAAGTAATTGATATGAACACTATCGACACGTAGTATGGTAAACATATTATCATTGTGAGAACTTTAAGTGTATACTTCCCTTACGATTTTATGAATACTTCAAAAAAGAAGATCGCATTGAAAAGTTTAAACAATATCTGGCGGAGAAAGACGTGTACATCACCAACGCCGGAACTGTAGGAAAGACAACTAATTTAACATTTCTGTAAAAATAATAATATATATCTATGTATAACTGTTTGGAAATAAATTATATATTTGTTATTGCAAAAAGTCTTTTATTTCTTGATTAAATGAAGAGTAGGTACATCATAAATGAAGCACCATCATTAAAAATAGCTGGTGCATTATTAAAAATAGTAGGTAACCAAACACATGTGTGGTTTGAATCTGTGCTGTCTGAATGGGAAATAATCAGATATGTGGTTGGTGTCTGTGCTAGACACACATCTGGTTCGCGTCCTCGCTAGAATGTGGTGAATCATAGCTAAAAATAGCCGGTTTATGTCCTCACTAAAAGGTGGTTGCGTCATAGCTAAAAATAGTCGGTTCGCGTCGCACCATCATTAAAAATAACTGATGTGCGTCTTCATTAAAAAATAGTAGGTGACCAAACACATGTGTGGTTTGAATCTCTGATATGCAAATATGTCACAAAGGAAATAACCAGATATGTTTGGTTCGTTTGTGCTAAACACACATAATAGAAAAGTAACTAGATGTGAGGTTTATAACAAGCGGGTGTATAAACTGGATTTTAGACAGATGTAGGTTTCATTGAAATTAATAAGTCTGTAAAAATACAATAATAATGAAGAATTCAATGCAAAAGTTTGCATCAGGAGCAATTTAAGAGGTCTCCAAAAGGGAACAAATAGAAGACCTGATACGCAAAGTAAAGAAGTTAAAATATGATTTGAGTTGTATGAAGTGCAGCGTATCCTGAGAAAAGCAAGATTAAACTAAAGTCTTGTGTTTCGTGTTACACTGGCAGAACTAAAATCAAAAGATAAAAACTTATGATCTGTTAGTAAAAATTTAAATAGATTTGAAATACCTTATTTTAGAAAGAAATTGTTATTTATTCTTGTAAACTGTTGTAATATTGTTTGCCCTAATTTTTAAATTTAATAGTCCTGAAAGCTTGCCGTTTATTAGAATTTGTGAAGTGGTGTATTCCGTATTATTTAAACAAATATTACCTTTATGTTTGTAATATGTAAAATGAAAATGAAATAAAAGTGCTCGACGGAATTGTATATACATCAAAATTTTAAACTAAACGAAGATGTAATATTAGGTGTATAAATAAAGAATCATATTGACAAGTCGTGCAGCTTTAATTGACGCTCACCAACAACAACAACAGCAAACATGAGAGCAGTGGTTCAAACTCAAAACTACCTATTGAAATCTCGATGATTTGACCCGAGCTGGAAATAGGAGATACAACGGCATGGGAAGTTACTTCCAAACAGCGTACGCGGTATAATTTGTGATCCTCCCAATTGTGGGAGAACAAACACCCTGCTCAGTCTCCTAACTGAACCGAACAGTCTTCGTTTCAACCTCGTGTATGTCTATTCGAAATCGTTGAATCAAGAAAAATATCGACTCTTGGGTGAAATTCTGGATCCCATGAAAGATATTGGTTATTATTGCTTCAGCGATAATGCTGATATTATGGAACCGAGCGTGGCAAAACCCAATTCAGTGTTTATCTTTGACCATATCGCTTGCGAAAAACAGAATCATATTAGAGCGTACTTTTCAATGGGTCGTCACAATAACATTGACTGCTTCTACTTGGGCCAAACCTATACTAAAATCCCCAAACAGTTGATTAGAGACAAAGCCAATTTTATAGAGCTTTTCGAACAGGATGATTTGAATTTGCGTCACATATATGAAGACCATGTCGCCCCAATAGTAAGCATGCGATTGTTTCGTGACATGTGCTCAGAGACTTGGCGAAATCGATACGGATTCATGGTAATAAATAAGGACGCTAAAGTACAAAACGGTCGTTTTAGGAAAGGCTTCGATCAGTATATAATACCCTAACGGTGTCGTTATAATATCATTTGGAATCAAACAGCCTACAAGCAAACAGCATAAATAACAGACCTGTTTTAAACAGACCTGTTTTAAACAGACCTGTTTTAAACAGACCTGTTTTAAACAGACCTGTTTAAACAGACCTGTTTTAAACAGAGCTGTTTATTTATCTGTTTTATTGTTGATCTGCACCGATGCCGATCCTAACCCAAAAGTCACTAGAAAAGTTACTAGATTCGAAAAAGTCACTAGAAAAGTAACTAGATTTGCAAGGTAACCTTGGGGTCAGATGATAAATTTTGTGAATTTTGGGGCTGAGGTGTACAAATATATAGATATGTGTAATATGTAGAAATAAGAATTATATCTAATATTGGTTAAGTAATTATAATAAATATAGATAATTGACTATCAAATATTTGCATTAATAACGACCTCATATGGGAAATCCTGAAGTGATGCTAGCTTTAACATAACATTTATGAAAAGGATAACGAAATTTTTATAACAAAAGTATATATCTTGTGCGTACATAAATGAATGAGGCAGTATAAGAATAATTGTATAAGTCCTAAAAAACGCGCTCTTCAATGTTTTAAATTTGCCCATAGGTCCAAATCGAAATTAATTTTTGAAAGTGTGATAGGTGTTACAAGCGGCACTTTATCTATTGCGTTTTTAATTTGTCAAAATATGAAAAATGGCCCTAAAATTGATCTATATAATTTTGAAACGATACTGTACTTAAAACACAACTTTTTTGCTTTACTATTATACTCATAGAAATACAACTTACCGCACGATTTCAACAATTTTAATTAGTTTAGGACCACCAATTTTTAGTTCCAACGCGATGTAAAATTATATATGTAATTTCATGTAAAATCAGTACTATAGTGAATAAAATGTACTTACAGAAAGGAATGTATATGGTCAGCATTCCATTGAAAGATATAATTACGAGCGTTTTTACACAACTTTTTTTTGCTTTACTTATACTCATAAAAACAACTTACTGCACGATTACAACAATTTTAATTAGTTTAGGACCACCAATTTTTTAGTTCCAACGCGATGTAAAATTATATATGTAATTTCATGTAAAATCAGTACTATAATGAATAAAATGTACTTCAACAGAAAGGAATGTGTATGGTCAGCATTTTCAATGCAAGATATAATTGGGAGCGTTTTTCCAATCTTATCTAAACCATATAGTTCATTATCATTTTACAAGTTTTACTCAATTTATTAATATATTACTTATATTTCTTTTTATGTAACCATTAATTAACGTAACACTGTTGATTTCATTATTTGAAAATGAAACTACTTACTATTAAAAATGTACATTAGTACAACTTCGTATTTCGCATTTGTAATTCATATAATTTTAAATTAATGATTATTCCATTTAAGTTATGTTTTGGAGCGTAATATTTTAAATTAAATCAATAGTCATATATTATATAATGCAGTAAAGCATCTTCGTTTAATGATTATATTTAATAATAATTTACGTTAAGCATCTTTATTTCATTTTCATTTTACGTATTACCGAGTCTAGGAAAAAATCTAGGAAAAAATCCTCGGAAAATAATCTTGGAAAAATCCTCGGAAAAAATCCTGTGGAAAAATCTCGGAAAAACCGGAAAAATCCGTGGAAAAAATCCTGCCACATAAAATGTTAACACAAGCGTGCTGTTTTTACTATAATTGAATTATAAAAAAACCATACTTAGGGGAATTCTTTTAGGGGACTCCTTTTAGAGACCAGTACGCCCCTTAAAAATCGAAATTGATTAAACTAAAACTACTACATAGATATATCAATATTATAAAGTGTAAGGCCGATTCTAACCCAAAAAAGTCATTATAGTAAAAACAGCACGCTTGTGTTGATATTTTATATGGCAGGATTTTTTCTACGGATTTTTCCGGGCTTTTTCCGAGGATTTTTTCCATAGGATTTTTTTCCACAGGATTTTTCCTAGGATTTTTTCCAAGATTTTTTCCAGGATTTTTTCTTGGGATTTTTTTCCGAGCATTACAAACACATAAGTAAAGAATACTATATACACCACTTCACAAATTTTAATAAACTATAAGTTTTCAGGATTATTCTTTTACAAAATTTAAAAATTAGGGCAAACAATATTACAAGAGTTCACAAGAATAAATAACAAGGTATTTAAAATCTATTCAAATTTTACTAACAGATCATAAGTTTTAACTTTTGATTTTAGTTCTGCCAGTGTAACACTAAACACACCAATGTCTAGTTTGTTAGCAATTTTACAATAATGCATTAATAGTAATATTTTAAATTAAATCAATATTCATTTAGTATACAATGCAATAAAGCATCTTGGTTTAGTTTAAAATTTTCATGTATATACAATTCCGTTGAGCACCTTTATTTCATTTGCATTTTACATTACAAACACATAGGTAATATTTGTTTAAATAATACGGTATACACCACTTCACAAATTCTAATAAACGCCAAGTTTTGAAGACTATTAAATTTAAAAATTAGGGCAAACAACATTACACCAATTTACAAGAATAAATAACAATTTTTTCTAAAACAAGGTATTTCAATTCTATTCAAATTTTACTAACAGGTCATAAGTTTTAACTTTTGATTTTAGTTCTGTCAGTGTCACACGAAACACATCAATGTCTAGATTGTTAGCAATTTTACAATAATGCATTAATAACAAGACTTTAGTTTAATCTTGCTTTTTTCAGCATACGCTGCACTTCATACAACTCCAAATCATATTTTGACTTCTTTATTTTGCGTATAAGGTCTTCTATTTGTTCCATTTTTTGGAGACCTCTTACAAATTGCTCCTGATGCAAACTTTTGCATTGAATTCTTCATTATTACATTGTATTTCTGCAAACTTATTAACTTCAATGAAACCTACATCTGTCTAAAGCCCAGTTTATATACCCGCTTGTTATAAACCTCACATCTAGTTACTTTTCTATTACGTATCTTTAGCACGAAACGAACCAAACATATCTGGTTATTTCCTTTGTGACATATTTGCATATCAGAGATTTAAACACACACTGGGTTTGGTCACCTATATTTTTAATGATGACGCACATCAGTTATTTTAATGATGGTGCTGTCACTATATTTTAGATACGACGCTAACCGACTATTTTAGCTGTAACGCGATCACCTTTTAGTGAGGACATAAACCGGCTATTTTTAGCTATGATAAAACGACCTTTTAGCGAGGACGCGAACCAGATGTGTGTTAGCACAGACACCAACCACACATACCTGGATATTTACCTTTGTGACAGCACAGATTCAAACCACACGTGTGTTTGGTTACCTACTATTTTTAGTAATGACTCGCACCAGCTATTTTTAATGATGGTGCTGTCACTATAATTTTTAGCTAAGATGCGAACCGACTATTTTAGCTATGACGCGACCACCTTTTACTGCAGACAAGCACAGATTATTTTAGCTATGATACAACACATTCTAGCGAGGATGCGAACCAGCTATCATCTGACCCCAAGGTGACCTTGCAAATCTAGTTACTTTTCTAGTGACTTTTTGGGTTAGGATCGGCATCGGTGCAGATCAACAATAAAACAGATAAACGGGTAAATAAACAGCTCTGTTTAAAACAGGTCTATTTAAACAGGTCTGTTTAAAACAGGTCTGTTATTTATGCTGTTTGCTTGTAGGCTGTTTGATTCCAAATGATAATATAACGACACCGTTAGGGTATTATATACTGATCGAAGCCTTTCCTAAAACGACCGTTTTGTACTTTAGCGTCCGTATTTATTACCATGAATCCGTATCGATTTCGCCAAGTCTCTGAGCACATGTCAAGAAAAAATCGCATGCTTACTGATTAGGCGACATGGTCTTCATATATGTGACGCAAATTCAAATCATCCTGTTCGAAAAGCTCTATAAAATTGGCTTTGTCTCTAATCAACTGTTTGGGGATTTTAGTATAGGTTTGACCCAAGTAGAAGCAGTCAATGTTATTGTGACGACCCATTGAAAAGTACGCTCTAATATGGTTCTGTTTTTCGCAAGCGATATGGTCAAAGATAAACACTGAATTGGGTTTTGCCACGCTCGGTTCCATAATATCAGCATTATCGCTGAAGCAATAATAACCAATATCTTTCATGGGATCCAGAATTTCACCCAAGAGTCGATATTTTTCCTGATTCAACGATTTCGAATAGACATACACGAGTTTGAAACGAAGACTGTTCGGTTCAGTTAGGAGACTGAGCATTTTGTTTGTTCTCCCACAATTGGGAGGATCACAAATTATACCGCGTACGCTGTTTGGAAGTAACTTCCCATGCCGTTGTATCTCCCTATTTCCAGCTCGGGTCAAATCATCGAGATTTGCAATAGGTAGTTTTGAGTTTGAACCCTGCTCTCATGTTTGCTGTTGTTGTTGTTGGTGAGCGTCAATTAAAGCTGCACGACTTATCAATATGATTCTTTATTTATACACCTAATATTACATCTTCGTTTAGTTTAAAAATTTTCATGTGTATACAATTCCGTTGGGCACTTTTATTTCATTTTCATTTTACATATTACAAACATAAAGGTAATATTTGTTTAAATAATACGGAATACACCACTTCACAAATTCTAATAAACGGCAAGCTTTCAGGACTATTAAATTTAAAAATTAGGGCAAACAATATTACAACAGTTTACAAGAATAAATAACAATTTCTTTCTAAAATAAGGTATTTCAAATCTATTTAAATTTTTACTAACAGATCATAAGTTTTTATCTTTTGATTTTAGTTCTGCCAGTGTAACACGAAACACAAGACTTTAGTTTAATCTTGCTTTTCTCAGGATACGCTGCACTTCATACAACTCAAATCATATTTTAACTTTTTACTTTGCGTATCAGGTCTTCTATTTGTTCCCTTTTGGAGACCTCTTACAAATTGCTCCTGATGCAAACTTTGCATTGAATTCTTCATTATTATATTGTATTTTACAGACTTATTAATTTCAATGAAACCTACATCTGTCTAAAATCCAGTTTATACACCCGCTTGTTATAAACCTCACATCTAGTTACTTTTCTATTATGTGTGTTTAGCACAAACGAACCAAACATATCTGGTTATTTCCTTTGTGACATATTTGTATATCAGAGATTCAAACACACATGTGTTTGGTCACCTACTATTTTTAATGAAGACACACATCAGTTATTTTTAATGATGGTGCGACGCGAACCGACTATTTTAGCTATGACGCAACCACCTTTTAGTGAGGACATAAACCGGCTATTTTTAGCTATGATTCACCACATTCTAGCGAGGACGCGAACCAGATGTGTGTCTAGCACAGACACCAACCACACATATCTGATTATTTCCATTCAGACAGCACAGATTCAAACCACACATGTGTTTGGTTACCTACTATTTTTAATAATGCACCAGCTATTTTAATGATGGTGCTTCATTTATGATGTACCTACTCTTCATTTAATCAAGAAATAAAAGACGTTTTTGCAATAAAAATATATAATTTATTTCCAAACAGTTATACATAGATATATATTATTATTTTACAGAAATGTTAAATTAGTTGTCTTTCCTACAGTTCCGGCGTTGGTGATGTACACGTCTTTCTCCGCCAGATATTGTTTAAACTTTTCAATGCGATCTTCTTTTGAAGTATTCATAAAATCGTAAGGGAAGTATACACTTAAAGTTCTCATTCAATGATAATATGTTTACCATACTTCGTGTCGATAGTGTTCATATCAATTACTTTATATTTTGCACCCACCTCCAAGTCTTTTACGTTCGTGAAGGATTTACAGAAAGTGCTACTATTCAATGCAGATAGATACATCTTTACTGATTCGAGAACGCTTTTGAATTTTGAGTTGATACCGGAACTGTCCTTCTATATATTACTGCATCACGATTCTTTATGGTAGAGGGAGAGAGTGCTTTGAGAAGTGCATCAGTGAGCTAATCTGCATCTGATGATCAATAACTGCTACCATCAGGAGATGCTGTCCATTCCTGTATATCGCTCCAGGAATTATATTGCTGCTTGCATTATAACAACTTCACTTGCTCGCAATTGTACTAGGACAAAACACTGTTGAGGAAATGACTCATCTGTAATTTACACATGGTGGGGTTGTAGTATGACAGTGGTCTACTTTTAGCAAAGACAACAACCTTTCATTCTTTTTGTTTCCATAAACTGATTCTATTTTTATATTCCTAAGAAATGTAATATGATACACCTGCAGGTCATTAATTACTTTTGACCTTGAAAACCCTATATTTAAATTTCTAAGAATTGTAGTATGATGAGCAATTTCTATTTTAGCTTTAAATTTTGATTTAAATATGTCCTTGATATGAGTACCTCTTACATGTTTAAACTTGTTAAATACCAACCTTGTCCTACTTTTAGTTTAGAAACACTAAGAACTGTCATACGATACCCTATAGGTCAATAACCTTTGACCTTGACCACTCTATTTTTAGACTTCTAAGAATTGTAATATGATGATGACATTGCAATTTCTATTCACACCTCGCTGTGGTTTATATCACAAAAATATGTCCTTGACTTAAGTATCTATGACAACATGTTTAAACTTGTTAAATACACACCTACTTTTAGTTTAGTAAATTATTTCACCTTGACCCAATTTAGTCAATATAAGCACCATTTGACCTTGCTCTACTTTTAACATAGACAACGCATTCTTCTTGTTTACATGAATTGATTCTATTTTATACTTCTAAGAAATGTCATACGATACCTACAGGTCAATAACCTTTGACCTTGACCACACTATTTTTAGACTTCTAAGAATTGTAATATGATGATGATGACATTACAATTTCTATTTTAGTTTCTGCTTCGACTTCTAAGAATTGTAATATGATGATGATGATGATGACGCCATTGCAATTTCTATTTTAGCTTTGACCTTGACCAGCTCCAAAATTTATATTTCCACCAAAAATTTTACCCTGAAAATTCTATTCTTAGATTTTCTATTTTATAGCTTTTCACCTTTGACCGCAGAGTGACCTTGTAAAATGTTGAGGACGGTGACATTGCAATTTATATTTTGGCTTGAAGTGGAGTATTCACCTTCAATGAACTCATGACATCGTCGTGACAACATGTTTAAACTTGTTAAATACACACCTACTTTTAGTTTAGTAAATTATTTCACCTTGACTCAATTTAATAAGCCCATTTGACTTGGTCTACTTTTAGCATAAACAACGCATTCTTCTTGTTTCCATGAATTGATTCTATTTTTATACTTCTAAGAAATGTCAACGATAAAACCATATTACAAATACTTTACAAACATGTTAAAGTTTTGTTATACTATTAATTTTTAATAGTAAATATTAAAATGTACGTTTTATATCGTGATAGTAATATTTCGCAGTAAAAGAAGGTCTTAAAGTTTTCCACATTTTTTAGTTTTCAGAAAATTTGAAACATTTATGTACTTTCACAAAACTATTTGTTTTGAAATTCAATTTATTTAACTGCTATCCTAAGAGTATATTTACATTAAAACATTTCACACATAAAATTATTGATTACTACAGTATTTCAATAGGTAATGTTATTCACCTTTTCTTTGTAATTGTTTTATGTGATATTTATAAAATTACATAGCATTTTTAATCCTGAAGTCAAAAATTCTGAATTTTGTATATATACTAAACAAATAACAGCGCAAAATATAGCAGTCCCAATTTTTTCTCAAAACTAAAAAATGTGAAAAAAATTGTATCTTAATAGCAGAATTTTCGTTTACATGTACGCACGTTGATAATTAGATACATAATAAATCATAACGCGGTAGTCCTTTACCCAAAATTCAATTTTTGCATGTAGACTAAACAATGAACTCATGACATACTTTTATCATAGCTTACGAGAGCGACGTGACCTTGAAGTGGAGTAGCTCCGGCCTCTATATACTTACAATTTCTATTTTACTTTGACCTTGACCTGCTCCAGAAATTTAAATTGCCAAAAGCATGCTTAAACGTCCTTGAGACGTGGAGCGCGTTCTGGCATAATGAGAAACTCACTTGACCTTGAAATAAATCCCATAAGATTTACATGGGTGACCTTGAAGTGGAGTAGCTCCGGCCTTATGTTACTACTAACTATAATCTATGATTTTTAACACCGCAATATTTTAGGTATAGAAAACTGCTGCTTAGCCAGGTGCCCCATCTGGTTATAGTGAGTTCTGGAGGCAAAGGACTGTTGGAAAGTGCTCTTAGTGTGCAATTCTAGCTGTCGCTATTAAAATATTTTCTTTGTATTGGATATTAAAGAATTAACATCACTGTATTCTTCAGTATCTTACAAACAGAAAGCATGTGCCAAATATGTAAAATGTAAAATTTTGGATAAAATACCAAAGACTGGTAGCACACTTTAACATGTAGGATGCAGCATCCGAGTATAAAAGCCTTACTTTTGAATACTGTACCGGATGGATAATAACACTGCAAATTATTTGTTGAAAACACATGTAAATAATGATAAATAAATCTTACAAAGGCAATCGTTAATCAAACGAGCAACAGTTGCATGATTTGTCTCTTCAAGAACTTTACAAGCCAGTAGATGTGCAGTGCTTCCACTTCACTGTAATTTTGCCAACAATTAAATTGGCAATATAACGGTCCAGCTCTATCGGTGGTTTCGTCACGATATCCAGATATCGCTGTACCAATATCTGCTCTATGTTTTCAATACACTAAAATTATTCAAATATTCAAATAAAATAATAAATTGACTGAAACATTTATGTAATGTTTCTTACATTTATGACATTTTGGTAGGTACGTTTTGCTAAGTGTGGTTCGATCAGGGACATGTCGATTGCAGTACTTTTCTCAAAACCCCCAAACTGTGGCCAGTCCAGTTTAGCCAAGGATATTTGCAGCTACCAATGCTGAACATAGATCTAAAGCGAATGTATCTTTTCAATTGATTCTGTGATTCAGAAATTAACAGTTGCCTACTATTTGTTTTAGCCTCTCTGGTGTATACTTGTCTTTTATGTTGGTCGAAATGAGACTTTTGGTACATAAAATCTAAAAGAATTTAAATTTACGAAATATTAAAAATTTAACCCTTACGGATTTATTGCATGCTCGACAGAACACCTTCCTCGTTCAACTTGGTCAAAAGCAAAATGCCTTTATTTTCATCGTTAAACCAGTCCTTTACTTTTATTTTTGGCATCGTAAATAAACTCAAGTTTTACCCAGAACAAAACACACACCTAACTAACTTTCAAGTAGTAACTTATTTTACCGGCTTCGATAGCGGATTTCTATGCAAAACACCACATACCAATATTTGTGCATTGTAGTCAATATATTACAAAAAGTTGTTTACTTTGAAGAAAAAAGGTACCAATGTAAGTGCAAAATGATACAAATAGGTACAAAAACATAAAATTTAGGTTAAAAAGTTGCCAAAAAAGGCAAATAATCCATAAACCTTTAAAATAGGCATTTTAGGCAAAATTATATGTGTCAAATTAAAGAATTGCTCATAAAACTGATTATAGTATCATTCACATTTGAATGCCTACACTCTACGTAAATAGGTATTTACCTACAATTCCCATCCCTAATCATGTCTTCTTGTAATGGTAAGTGCTTATTTTATTATTGAATTATATTTGTGGACTAATTTTCAATAAAATCTTTACGGACTTACTTTATGAACTTATAATCATTTTCAATAAAATGTTTACGGAACTTGTAAAAGTTGCAAACGTTATTTTGGTGGCTTTCATTTTTTTTATATTAACAATAGTAATCGCTTTTAGATGCTGTAAACCCAAGTGTAGCCGCCACCGTAGTGGAGAATATTACGTCAACCGTAAACAGAGGTAAGAATGTCACAGATGAGTAATTCAATTTTTTTTTTGCTTTTTGGTAGGTCACGAGCATGCGTGACTTATGATCATCCCATAGCGGTGGGTGGACGAGTTAAGACCATAAGCCACATTGTGATACTACCGCGGGATGACACGCCCATCCAGAGGAGGTTGCCGGGAGACCGACCTCATACGAATCACGCACAGGATGTGATGGATCAGCTCCAGGAAGGAGGTGCTGCTGGTGACCTGGAGGAGAGCGGGCAGTATTTCGACCAGGATGAATGTGAAACAGCGTTGCGGTTTTTGGGCACACCACCTCCAGCGGACGATTTGGATGTGGTATTATCACGCACGTACGACCAGGCAGACGTGGACGAAGTACTGCTCACACTACAACCTGTACGTGAGCCGTATGAGAGGATGCACCCGTGAGTGAAGATCAGGTAGTATTGCACCATGTCTTAAATCCTGACTTCATTGCAGGGTTTGGGGATGAATGGTCTCTACTTGTGGAAGAGCTCTGTAGCGCAGCCAGTGTTGGGGAAAGAAGAATCTCCGATTACTTTGACACCTGCATGCGTTGTAAATGAGCAACGTATGCAGCAGGTAGAATAGTAGGGAATCCATTTGAAGGTTTGATGAGCCCTGCTTCTACCGTAGAATTTATGAAGGAGTGATAGTAGAGTAGTTCTACGGTAGGAGGAGAGGTCAGGGCCCATTTCTGATAGCATCCAAAGCCCTACTTGTATTGAAGAGTTCGCTGAAAAGTGGAGTTCTATCAACTCTTCGATACAAGTGGAGCGAATGGATCATTTATCAGAGAGTATCCTCAGTCCTGTGTGCTACTGATTTTATAGATAATGAATGGTCGCTAATGACTTATCAATATCTAGGAGTACAGCAACGTCCATACAATACTTACCTGGGCAATCACCGGTGAGGTATATAGTGGAAAATGCAGTATCTTCTCCCCGGAGTGTATTGAGCCCTGCATGCGATGCAGAGTTTCTGGAAAAAGGGTCGTGGTAATACCTTGCTTCCATCCCAAAGCACATGGCAGGGTAAGATACAATGATGGGTAGAATATGTCTGCTCAGAAACACTCTACCTAGGCTGTCATTGTTATTGTTTCCTTACCCGTATACTAGTCTACCCCTCAACCTGACACATCCATCACACATATTATCCTATTCCTGGCGGTATGTTACATTGCGTCCTCGTTCGCATCGCTGGATATCACTGATTTACTTAACACTTGTGATACCTGATAGTAATAAATGCTACAAACTAATAAAGAGCAATGAAGAGCTAAAAAAGGAATTATAACAAAACACGTAACCCTACCCGTTCACTTATACATTTTTTATACATTCTCTCTGTTACAGATCGCAATAAAACGTTTCAATGTGAATGTTGAAGTAATTTTCAAGAAAAAACTCCCTACTGAAACATGAAAAAACTCCGTATTGGATAAGTATTCTAAGTATCCCACCTTCAGAGATTCCACAGGCTGTACCGCAAAATCGTACCGCACTTAGGGATGTGGTGCAACTAAGTACTTCCGATGCGAACAGAACGTAACGTAGCCATACTGCTGAACGTCTTGCACAATCTGGATCATCAGGGTTAAGCAACTTAAAAGAATAATGTGCAACACAGGCATGCTGATGATTCATTTGCAGAATCAGGACCATCGGGTTTGAATAACTCACGGAAGCGTAAGTCAGACCAAAGCAGCGAACCAGTACAGAATGAAAGTAGCAATAGTGTTGAGATTGGGCACTGAACTGATTGTTCGATTGATGTTCCTCGATATGCTTACCAAGCACACCTCAGAACCAATAGGCACAAATCGAATGTGTGTCTACTCGTTGATACTGGCGCTGAAGTGATTCGCATGCTTTTAAACAACGCATTGTTTCATATAGACTATCACCATGCAATACCCATACGGATGTGCAGACGTTTATGGGCGACGTTAAAGTGAATGTTTTGAAACTAATACAAATTCAGTTGCAGAAACACTTCTCGTTGAAATGTAATGTTGAGTTGTTTGGGCTTTACTTTCTGAACAGTAGAGAAAGTACCGAATTAAAATCCTTTTAAACGAAATATGATATATTGAGTGTCGGGATGTTGTTGGAAGAGTATTTTCAAAAAGTAGAGGAAATCTTGGATGCTGAGCAATCAAAATTTCAGCATAAAGCTTCCGGTAAGTGTGAGTTATGAGTAGTAGGGTAGTATATCATTAATATATGTTGTTTCGTAGGGTGGTAGCTGGTGAATTTCGTTTAATTAGAGGTAAACCTGTTGAAATTTTCTCACACGGACGACTTCTTACCCTTATTTCAAGATGTTAATCAGCTGGAACGGTGTAGAATTTCCTGTTAAGCTGACTAACATCTCAACGTTTGAGTCCAACAATAGTATCTCCATCAATCTTTATGGACTGGAGGATACGTATCGTGATGGTCATCGTATTCCTGAGGTAGTGGGTCTTCCCTACTATACAAGAGCTAAACAACCTATTCATGTTAATTTGTTGCTATTAGCCAGTAACCAAACGGATAATCAGCATTATGTATGCATAAAAAATTTTGTTCGTTTACTTAGCAACCAAATAAGCCGACGCAATGGGGCAAAATATTTTTATGATTCATCTATTCGTTACTTTAGAACACAGGAGCAACTAACTCGACACGTGTCTCATGACTGTAGTTTCGTATACTCTAAATTACCTGGCGTAATTCAAAGAAAAGACACAACCGGGGAGTTCTATGCGTAAAATATACTTGCGTTTCGAAACTATCAAGAACAGATGTTTCTACCGTTCGTAATATATGCAGATTTTGAAGCGTTATCAGTACCGGTAAATACAGCTGATCCCGATCCCGAACAACCGTTCACGATAAAAATGTGTAAACATGAACCATACTCATCCTACGATAAAATGCGTGATGAAAATATATACGATGAAGAATACTGTCGCGTCCTACTGGTGTGAGATGACTATAAGTGTAATACACTCAGGGATTATGCTGACATATATTTAAAATCACACGTGTTGCTGTTGGCTGACGTGTTCGAAAACTAGGCGGCTATGTATAGACATGAATGGATTAGAACCAGCGCAGTATGTTACAATACCTGGATTGGCGTGGGATACCATGCTGAAATGTACTAAAGTGTTAGAATTATTGACTTATATGGATATGTACCACTTTTTAAGAAATGTATTCGTAATGGAGTGTGTACTTGTGTTAAGCCAAAGTACTTCTAACAACGAGTTTATTCTAAATTATGATACTAATCGTGTAAAGTCTTTTTACAGTCTTTAGATGCACGAATTTATACAGATGAAGTATGCAACACCTACCTCATAATGCGCTTATGTGGTTAACTGAAGAGGAAATTCAAAACTTTGATTTACTGATGATTAATGATGATGCTGATATTGGGTATATGCTAGAAGTAGATATACACTGTCCACACCCCTGCATGATTAACACAATGATTATCCTTTTGTCCCGAAATGATCTGCGCACCACATTTCAAGGAGGAAGAATTAATTCTTAACTTATGCGATAAGATCAACCATGTTATACGTAACCGATATTTAAAATAATGCATCCAGAATGTGTTAATTGTTACTTATATTCATAGAGTATTACGGTTTAGTCAAAGTCCTT
Source organism: Vesta saturnalis (assembly GCA_036346205.1). Lineage (NCBI taxonomy): Eukaryota > Metazoa > Arthropoda > Insecta > Coleoptera > Lampyridae > Vesta > Vesta saturnalis. The sequence continues at coordinate 4,633,531 of JARFJB010002109.1, forward strand.
GGCTAGTACCATAAATAGTCCTCAATTCAACTCTTCAAAGTCAAGCCAAGAACAAATTCGAAAAGGATTTCTTTAAATGCAGGAACAATGGTGTATTTGGTAAAACAATGGAGAATGTCGACAAAGTGCAGTGGAATTGTCCAAACAGGTCGTTACTTATGACAAACCCGTATATGTTGAATTTAATATTATAGATCTTTCCAAAATTATAATGTATCGATTTTTTGCGACATCTTGCGCAGTCATTACGGTAATAATGTAACGTTGTATTACTTATGCTTTTTTTCTAATCCTCTAAGCATTAACACTAATTTAAAGACGGTACAATATTGCCTTATACAAGAGACAAACCACAGACAGGCAGGCTTAACAATGCTAAGAATGGGGCGATATGAATTGTCCGCTAGCTCCTAGATCGCAGTCGGAGAGGGCGTGCGGTCCTTTTCGATAAGGAAAATTTTAGGATGTTAAAATTGGGGCGCCACTGACTCACTATTATACTCGCCCACCCTTGAGCCAGCAAGGGCTGAAGGTCAAGCTCACGATCCCAATAGCAGTTCTTACCTGTCGTCAATCGGCAACTGATTGCACTCGTATATGAACTTACATGCTTAAACCGATAATTAAACAATCATTTAACACCATTAATCAATTAAATTTATTTATAAACACAAACACCAAGATCCGGTAATCCCAAAACCAATTTAATTTTTACAACGATGGGACAATTCACGCTAAAGTCCAATTACAAATGATACAAAATTCTTTACAAAAATACACAAAGATAGATTAGTTGGAGTTATACATATATATATCTTATCAGCCGCCTTGTACGTACAAGTTACAACTCGAATTCTGTAACTAAAATGGATGCTATCTGCAACTTCTCGCTTTATTTACGTTATTATAATCGATTCTGCAAAATAACTTGCGAGATCTTTAATTAATGATTAAACTTTACAATCCGGCAACACTGCTTTTAGATCTTATATTGCAGACAACATTGCTAACCTTTTATTTTGTTTTATACAACAATTATTACTATGACTACAATAAAAATAATAAAACGGTGCTGGTTTATTGGGTTTACACTGCTTTGTTTTGTTCATTAAACTGCATGAAATCTTAATTTAGCTAGGATGAATTTTAATTTTATTATTTATTATGCATGCGTTTCTAACCTTACAAATTTTGCTTTATCACTGGGTGTTTTTTGTTTGATTTACTAAAACTGAGTGAAATTTGAGTTGCACAACTTGATGTAGGTATGACAGAAACAGTTTCCACACTTATAATTCTCGACGAAAGGATTCTAATTTTGTAATTTCATAAATATTGAAACGGCCAATAATAATGCTTGCATTGAATGAAAGCAGTACTCAGACGATAATGTAAGTATGAATCAACTATTCATCGGTAAACATGTATTCCTTATTGCAGCATGTACACGACAATAGACCTTACACACAATAAAGGCACTGATTGTACTTCCCTGATTACGACACTAACCTGCACAACTGTTGCGTTTGGTAACACTTCTACCGGTCTTCCAAGTCTCTGAATGACCCTCAATAACGAATGCTTGTACAATTCTGGAATAACCAGCTCACCCGAAATTGTAACTCGATATTGCGTTTGTGATTGCAATTTGCGATTAATAATAAAACTCGATAAGGAAAAGAAACCCTGTAGGAGAAACGGTCAGTAAACAAATCAGATAACATAACAAAATTTACCTTCTTCGAAGGGTTTCAGAGATAGAAGCTGATGTAGGATATTGTTAACTTTCTTTTTATCCTCCTAAGGAGTGCACGAATTGAAATTAAATCAAATTATTGAACGGTAATCTTCCAAATCGTGTTATGAGTGTATGGACTTGATCCCTTATATAAAAAGGTAGCGGTTCACTGGTTAATTGCCCAATACACCTTGTTAACAAAATTTTATCGAAAATCTCAAGATGGCCGACGAAGGAAGAAGATAAAGAAAAAGGTCACTAAAACTATTCAAAATTTTCATTATCAGTAGATAATGTTTAAATTTGTGAAGTGGTGGAAAGAATGTTAAAAGATGCAGATTCCTTTATTTAATTACAGAAACCTGTATAGTTCATTGAAGTAGAAATCTGATTTTGTTAATGATTTGTTTCTCCATAAGATGATGCTACTAACTCTTAAAATTATAATTTATATTTTGAATGGGTGTTTATGTGGTAATTTAAAACGTAACAACTCTCCCTCAGTTGGAGAAGTGAAAATTTCCGTAAATTTACACGAATTCTTCACACGTTGTCAAGCGGCAAAACGGAATGAAACTAGTGATGCAAAAGGAAAGAAAAGGGAAGGAGTGACGAAATTCAGGGCTACCCCAGGACACAAACTAACATTGTTTCCCATATGAAGAGAAACGAAAGGTAGCGACTAAAATGCGCAAGGGACGAAACAAAGTAACACAGCACAAGAGACGAGCAGTAAAACTTATAGAACCCTAAAGAGCGTCCTATGGGAAGGCAAAACGTAAAACATAACGCAAAGGAACAAGGTGAAGTTGTTCGTGTTCTAGTATAGTGAAGCCGTACTAGAGCAAAGTGCTGCAACACACCCAACCATCCAACCTAACAATACAGAGGTTCTACTATTACAAAAAATTAAGCAAGACGGCTATTCTCAATTAATCCGTCATAAACGAGATCAACCTCACGATAACATACTGGTCTACACTCAGACTCAAAACAATGTCGATACGGTACGACCTATAATCGCATAAGAGAGCTGAACAATTCTATCAACTTCCTATTAATCCAACTCCACCAGTTGTGTTCTTACAACTAAGCTAAAACTATGGAACGTCGATAGTATCGAAAAATATTCAAACTTAAAACTAATGGACAATACTGTAACGGAGAAATCAGTAAACAATATTTGAAATATTTCGCAAGCCGTAGGCGAGATCCGGTAATCAAAGCACTAACGTAACGGTACATCAATCGAAAGCTCACATGTCGTCAGGAGGATGTAGCTTTAGATCCTTAACATGCCAGATACCTTTAGGATTCCCATTTCCGTCGGTAAGTTCATATGCCAAAGTTGATAGTTTACGTGAAATTACAAATGGGCCAATAAATTTGGGTGCTAATTTAGCCGTAAAATGTTTTGTGGCATCCGATAGCGCAAAATTACGGTGATAAACGTGCTGCCCTACAGTATATTCGACGGGACGTCGACGAAGATCATAACGATGTTTCGCTCTAGCATGAGCGGCGGCAAGTCGTTTACGGATATCGCTAAAAAGCTTGTCAAAGTTTTGGACGGTAGGTATAGGGAGTTTATTGGTCTCAACGGAATTGGGTGGTTCGATATTAGTGGCTTATATTCGTCTCCAGAAAAGATATGCTCTCACCAAAATTAGCAAAGAAAGGCGTTACTCCGATAGTTTCATGGGTCGACGTGCGAATTGCAAGCAACCTTAGGCAAAGGCGGTCCCATTTGCGGTGGTTTTCCGTAACGTAAGCGGACAACATGGTCTTTAATACGATTAACCCTTTCGACTGGATTATTCTGGGGATGATACAGCATTGTCAAAATTTTTATTTTATAATTACTACAACGAAGTAAACTCACGAGACTTGAACTGCGTTCCATTATCGCAAACTATAAATTCAGGACAACCATAGACTAAAATTACCTGGTCTTCTATTAAACGTACAATAGACGTAGCGGTAGCTGCTCGAAGCGGGAAGAATAAAACGTACTTACTAAAATAATCGGAAATTACTAGAATATAGGTATAACCCTGAGATGAACGAGGTAACGGTCCACATAGATCAACGCAAATCATACGCCATGGTTTCGTTATATCCGGACGTTTTCCCATGAGACCTTGTGGTCTTTGACTAGGAACTTTCGTTTGCAAGCAAATAGTACAATGGCCTACGTGACGAGTTACATCGGCCTCATTTTTGGAATAATATTTAGCTTTAAGACGTTCATAAGTTTTGAACACGCCAGTGGCAAGCAGCAGTAGAGTCATGACACTGGCGCAAGATATTGTTACGTTCGCGTTTTGGAACAACTAATTTCCATACATCTTGGATTTCACGAAGTTCGGGATATTTACATAACATACTTAAACAACGAGTTGTCCTCAACACGCCACTGAGGATATCTCAAGGATTTGCTTTAACTAAACGACACATTTTGAATACCAACGATCGATTTGCATTATCGATAATCGAGATTGGCGAGATTTCCGGTACGGAACGAGACAGAAAATCAGGCACGACATGCTCTTTGCCCTTCCTGTAAAATTTCGTAATCGAATGGTTGTAAACGTAAAGCCCAACGGCCTAAACGTCCAGTAGGATCTTTTAAATTATCAAGCCACAGCAATGAATGGTGATCGGTAACAATCGTGAAATGTACGCCCTCAAGATAGTGTCTAAGTTTCTCCACGGAAAACAATACAGCTAAACATTCACGCTCCGTCGTAGTAAATTTACGTTCGGTTTTGGTCAAAGATCGAGAAAGATAACAGATCACTTTTTCGCCGTCGTCAAACTGTTGGGTAAGTACGGCACCAATTCCGTACGCAGAGGCATCTGTCTGGAGGACAAAGGTCGCGTAAAATCGGGACAAGTTAGAATAGGAGCGGTAACCAACATCTCCTTGATGGTTTGGAAGGATTCCTCACAGGCATTCGTCCAGCACCAAGATTTATTTTTCTTAGTGAGTTCGGTAAGAGGAGAAATTACTGACGAAAATCTTTACAAAACGGCGATACCAACTAGCCATACCAATAAAGCGTCTCACTTCAACTGCATTCTTCGGCACCCTAACGTTGAGAATGGCCTGCACCTTATCAGGATCAACCCTAAGTCCATTCTTATCCACAACATAACCAAGGTACTTCAACTCCGCACGGCAAAAGTGACATTTATCACGACTCACAGTTAAACCAGCGGCAATTAAACGGTCTAAAACGAAACCGAGGACTCGAAGATGTGTTTCGAAATCCGGAGTGCACACAATAATATCGTCCAAATAAACATGAACATATGGTTCCAGATCTGCGCCTAATACTTTGTCTATTAAACGCTGAAAGGTAGCGGAGCATTCGTTAAACCGAAAGGTAAGCGCTTGAACTGATAAAGTCCGCGGCCGGGATGGTAAAGCGGTGTATTCGAGCAGACTGCTTTACGCCAACCTGCCAATAGGCAGAACGGATGTCAAGGAACTTAAATACTTAGCATCGCGTAAACGATCTAGAATTGCTGATATATAAGGAATCGGATACGCGTCTTTCTTCGTGACCTGATTTAATTTGCGATAGTCAACACAAAAGCGATAAGTACCGTCACGTTTTGGTACTAGCAAAATTGGACTACTCCACGATGAGGTAGATGGTTCAATAACGCCTTGGTCTAACATTTTTGCAATTCGGCGTCGATAATAGTTTGTTTTGCCGGAGAGACGGGATAGTAGCGTTGTTTATCGGTTCAGAATCCGAAATAATGTCATGTTCAACAACTGAAGCGAAACCTAACTTATCACCCATTAGGACAAATTTCGAGTCTAAGAGAGTCTTTAATAATCGATTCTGACCATCCATGAGGTCAGATTGTTTCAATAGCGCCAACACAAAAACAGTAACAGATTTGGTAAAATTCCAAGAATCATGTTTTAAATTCACAACACCCATAGATCTCAAAGTCTAACCCTAAAATTAAAGGAACGGATAACTCCGGTATAACCACAACCTTTAGTAAAATACAACGCCCTCTAAAGTAAAGGGTACGTTAACGATACCTAAGGATTTGCAACTTTGACCGTTAGCCACAGTAATTATAGGCATATCGCTGTAGTCTAACTCGAGACCTAAATTTTTCAAAAAATTCCAACCTTGGGGCCCAACTACAGTTCGTGAAGCACCGGAATCTAGAAGTCCGTAAATACTACAACCTAAGACGTCAACACAAAGATACGGACGCTGATCGCCCTCAGCATGAGCTAAAATGAAATCAATTAAAATTCGATTTCGTCGGGTTTCTCATCGGATGCGGTAGAACCACTAATTTCGATAGTCGAGATTTGTGACAAAACAGGGCAACAGCTCGACTTAACGGTTGGCCCGTCGACCGTTTCCCGACCAAGAACACTTTGGGCAAGTTCGTACGGTGAATCCCGCTTTACCACACCGATAACACATAACTTGACGAGGTTCAGGACATTGAGAATACAAATGCCCTACTTTATGACAATTCCAACATGTATTACCAACAGATGCTACAGAAGAAGATATGGCACGCGACGTAGAAGGTTCGACATCAACAGAGGAGAACACACAACGGCAGACAAACGAGTGAACTTTTCCCGGACTGATAAGCTAAATCAGGTTCAAGGATAGATCTCCCCTAAGTGGAGGTTTATAGGCACCGACCGAAACCTTAGTGGCTTCCAACTTACGACATAAATCTATCAAATCGAAAGAGGTATCGATATCCATTGCTAAGCGTTCTTGATAAAAGGGTAAGATACGAGATTTTAGAACTTTAAGGCGTAACTCATCAGAAACTGGAACAGGCATGCGATCGAACAAGGTGTTCATCGTCGCGACATAAATACCTATAGATTCATCAGGAGCTTGTGTTCGCTTGAGAATTTGCTACAACAAGTCACCCATATAAGAAGGCAGATATTCTTCTTTCATACGACGTACCAAACTATCCCAATCAGATACTTGTGTACTTATCATCTTATACCACAACAAAGCTTCGCCCTCAAATAATTCAAAAGCCGAATCAAACAATTGGACTTTAGTAATACTTCTCGACTTGCATAAATCTTCCACACGTTCGAGGAAAGCATTTATACTTAAACCATCTTTCACATCCTGAAAATTTTAGATTCCATTTGTACACAGGCACCGACTTACAAACAGTACTAGCCGTAGGGGACAAATACTAGCGCTAGGAACTTGAGCAGAGGTAGGAGGTAGCTGAGAGAAAAACACAGGTAGAGGTGGTGAGATAACGCTCTTAATGGTAGATCAGAAGAAACTTTACTCGTAAAATCGGATAAAAGTTGCAATAAACCAGATATTAATTGAGACTTCTTAATTTTGTTGCCTCAACATCGCTAGAAATTCTATTTAATCGAGAATAGACATGAGCTAATTTAGTTTCAATCTTTTAGTATTAGCGGGATTAAGTTCTCCTTCAACTGACACTTTGATTTCGGCAATCTTTTTCTCGCACGTAGCTAATTCTACTTGGAATCTAAAGACTCAAAAGTAAATGTTGGCCAGATTTTCTAAAGTGAAGACACCTCGCAAACACTTACGCAATTTATCAACATTACCCGTTTCGGATATACCTCTAACATTCAATTCATGTTCCAACTCATCCTTCGTCAAACGATCAACATCTATTCTGAAAGACATCTTGCAAAAAAGAAAAGGACAACTAATCACAACGAGATTAAGGACGATAATCAAACAGACGAGAAAACAAAGAAAATCGAGAAAACTCGATGGCCCCACGTCGGGCGTCAAATTATTACTTATGTTTTTTTTTCTAATCCTCTAAGCATTAACACTAATTTAAAGACGGTACAATATTGCCTTATACAAGAGACAAACCACAGACAGGCAGGCTTAACAATGCTAAGAATGGGGCGATATGAATTGTCCGCTAGCTCCTAGATCGCAGTCGGAGAGGGCGTGCGGTCCTTTCGATAAGGAAAATTTTAGGATGTTAAAATTGGGGCGCCACTGACTCACTATTATACTCGCCCACCGAGCCAGCAAGGGCTGAAGGTCGAAGCTCACGATCCCAATAGCTGTTCTTACCTGTCGTCAATCGGCAACTGATTGCACTCGTATATGAACTTACATGCTTAAACCGATAATTAAACAATCATTTAACACCATTAATCAATTAAATTTATTTATAAACACAAACACCAAGATCCGGTAATCCCAAAACCAATTTAATTTTTACAACGATGGGACAATTCACGCTAAAGTCCAATTACAAATGATACAAAATTCTTTACAAAAATACACAAAGATAGATTAGTTGGAGTTATACATATATATCTTATCAGCCGCCTTGTACGTACAAGTTACAACTCGACTTCTGTAACTAAAATGGATGCTATCTGCAACTTCTCGCTTTATTTACGTTATTATAATCGATTCTGCAAAATAACTTGCGAGATCTTTAATTAATGATTAAACTTTACAATCCGGCAACACTGCTTTTAGATGTTATATTGCAGACAACATTGCTAACCTTTTATTTTGTTTTATACAACAATTATTACTATGACTACAATAAAATAATAAAACGGTGCTGGTTTATTGGGTTTACACTGCTTTGTTGTTCATTAAACTGCATGAAATCTTAATTTAGCTAGGATGAATTTTAATTTTATTATTTATTATGCATGCGTTTCTAACCTTACAAATTTTGCTTTATCACTGGGTGTTTTTTTGTTTGCTTTACTAAAACTGAGTGAAATTTGAGTTGCACAGCTTGATGTAGGTATGACAGAAACAGTTTCACACTTATAATTCTCGACGAAAGGATTCTAATTTTGTAATTTCATAAATATTGAAACGGCCAATAATAATGCTTGCATTGAATGAAAGCAGTACTCAGACGATAATGTAAGTATGAATCAACTATTCATCGGTAAACATGTATTCCTTATTGCAGCATGTACACGACAATAGACCTTACACACAATAAAGGCACTGATTGTACTTCCTGATTACGACACTAACCTGCACAACTGTTGCGTTTGGTAACACTTCTACCGGTCTTCCAAGTCTCTGAATGACCCTCAATAACGAATGCTTGTACAATTCTGAATAACCAGCTCGCACCGAAATTGTAACTCGATATTGCGTTTGTGATTGCAATTTGCGATTAATAATAAAACTCGATAAGGAAAAGAAACCCTGTAGGAGAAACGGTCAGTAAACAAATCAGATAACATAACAAAATTTACCTTCTTCGAAGGGTTTCAGAATAAAGCTGATTGGGATATTGTTAACTTTCTTTTTTATCCTCCTAAGGGTACGAATTGAAATTAAATCAAAATTGAACGGTAATCTTCCAAATCGTGTTATGAGTGTATGGACTTGATCCCTTATATAAAAAGGTAGCGGTTCACTGGTTAATTGCCCAATACACCTTGTTAACAAAAATTTTTATCGAAAATCCAAGATGGCCGACGAAGGAAGAAGATAAAGAAAAAGGTCACCAAAACTATTCAAAATTTTCATTATCAGTAGATAATGTTTAAATTTTAAGTGGGGAAAGAATGTTAAAAGATGCAGATTCCTTTATTTAATTACAGAAACCTGTATAGTTCATTGAAGTAGAAATCTGATTTTGTTAATGATTTGTTTCCATAAGATGATGCTACTAACTCTTAAAATTATAATTTATATTTTGAATGGGTGTTTATGTGGTAATTTAAAACGTAACGTTGTACTAAAAACACAGATTTTTTTGTCGAGATAACAACTGATGATGTGTATGCCCATATGCGAATAATGTTGATGAATATGACACATACAACTATCAACACGGTCTGCATGGTATGCAACGAATACAGCTGTCGTCGGAAGAATGAAAGATGAGTATGCAGGAAAGCTATTCATTATTTTTATGGAGCAGGATCAAAATCTTATTGTCTGAAACTTTCTGATGATCAAGTGGTTAAGAAAGCGAAAGGTGTTAAGAAAATCGTTAAAAAAGTGCTGACGGGGTAGACTACAAATCTGTTGCAGGCGCCTGGTAAAACGGTTAAAATGTTGGTGTTTAGATCAACTTTATAATATATATATATATATATATATATATATATATATATATATATATATATATATATATATATATCATGCAATATAAAATCGCCTTTAGGTCCCAGGATGACAAACTGTATCGATTACGCGACACGTGTACAACATTGGCGTGGGGCATTGGCAAATTCCGGCATTGGAGAACGTCGATCCTTTGAGTGGTCTACTAGAGGTTCTAGGCAAATTAATTTGTATAATCCAGTTAGTAATAAGTTTGGGTACTGCTTTGTTAGTTTTAGTTGTGTATATATTATCTTCATAATGAAGCTATGAACATGCATAACCATACATGTTAATTGTAATCCGATACACCATTCCAGGTCGACTAAATGTAGGAACTTTTGGGAATACATACCATTATTTGCCATAATTCGTTATCGAAAATATATATATATATATATATATATATATATATAACAGAATGTCCATATTGTGATATATAAAAGAAATAAACAAAATATATATTTACAATTTTTATTTAAAAAGTATACAAGCTTTACTGCATTACAAAGGTATCGTACAGATGGTATACATTAGACAGAGCGCAGTGACATAATGATTTACAATGATAATTGGTTGCAAAGGGAAGAGTAGGATTTCCTCAAGTTTTCAAATTTTCTGATGTAATCCGTTTTCTCTACCCTTGACGTACAGTATCTGTAGGTTGAATCAAGCAACTGAGAATTCTGCGAAATTGATGTGGTGGTGTATGCCCCTTCCATGTACTTTATTTCCATTAAACATTGTGGGTTCATTCGGTATAAAAACTTTTGAAATTTTAAAGCTTTGTACGTCGACTATGCGGGCATCGTATTGCTGCCTTTGCTTTGGTTAACGCGTATACGTAACTAAGGGATCGTGGAGTATACACAGTATGTTGTCGTATTCGCGGGTATGTTGACTCCTGTTTTGAATTCTACTGCTTTAGGGTTAATGTCTCTTTTGATTCGAACAGTCTACCACTATCAATGGTGCGACTGTCGTAAATTGATTAGGTCTGAGTAATGGTTGACCATCTCTTTGATAATAGGACATTTGGAATTTAGCAAACATTTCATACAATTTAGCAAAGCAATTATTATCGTAATTTACCTTTAAATTGTCATACGGATAACGATCCGTGGTAAGAATACCCTAATATTCTTTAGTGCAATTTTCGAATCTGCTCTACTTGAGAAACATTATTTTCCGCCCGTTTGAAATGAAATAATGATCTAGGTGTTTCTATACTAGTCGATGTTTTGATTGCCCATGTATGTTTATCTGTTGTGGGTACTGCTGGATATATGTGTTTTCCCAACTTCTAAATGCTACTGGGTATTTACATTTTTATCAATGTATTCGTTAACGCCAATCCTCCGCTAATGCTGGAATGATGTGGAACTTTCCAATATATTTTATCTATGTTAACTTTTATGCTTCATCTGCAATAGTTGAAATTACCATTCGGTTCAAAGTTACCAATTAAAACCAATTCTTGTCTGATGTTCAAAATCACTTTATTTAGTCCTCCGCAAAGCCAAGCAGCATTCGCAAAGGACACAAACATTAAAATACCTAACGCATTTTTAGTTGTTTGAGGTAGGAACCAACCGGCATTTTCATGACGAGGGTCGTTGGTTGTCATGATACCAATCCTTCATTATAGAGTTAATCCAACCTTCGTCACGGAATTTACCACTATCCATTCCTTTCATCTAATTTCACTGAATAAAAATGCAATCCTTATTAACAAACCGCGGGTGTTAGAGACGGCACCATCCTCCTCAGCAATCTTCCCTTACGTAAAAACTTTGATGGTAAATGCACATGTCTTCCTGAATGGGTATTCTGATTTCATCATTGTTTCCAAATCTCGTAGTATATGGTTGATGGGTGTGGAATTCGGAATTTACTATGGCATTATCAACAACTTTTTCGTTTACGTTTAATATACTCATTGTACTATTGAAACCAATACTTTGCAAATATGCTCTATTCTGCGCTGTCAATGCTTTGGGGTTGACCGCTTACTGACTCTCCATTTCCACACTTCGATTTTTATAGTTCACTTTGTTGTGGTTACACGCACATGTGTTATACCCGTCACCTCTTTTCTTCAAATGTAATCCTATCGTTTGACTTCACCGTTGAAATTGACGAGGTCTCCGTCTTGGTCTACTATTTTAAGTGTTTGGTTGAAATGGTGGATGTATTTATAGGTAAATAGATGACATGTGAAGAATTCAATTATTTTGTATCCTGCTGGTACATTGGGAAAAAAATTGAATAATATTGACGCCTCCCATTTTAAAACTTCACTTGTTATATTGCATTGATAATTAACGGATTAATCTTAATAATGTTAATAGGATATTCAGAGGTATGTAATTCATGCCCTTTGTAAACTTTTTTATTAAATCTCAGCATAGGCCCTTAGAATTTTCTATAACAGTTAATATGGTGTTGCTTTCATAGTGCTATTGTTCGACCGTAAATTAAAAATTTATTCGAACCCTTCACTTCATTTATATGTTTTCACATCCGCGATTTCGTATGATCCTGGCGGTATTGTAATTCTTCTTTCAAAATCAGTTGGTTGTTCTTGGAAGTAACGTTTTGTAAGTATTGAAAGATTCAAAATAGTTAACCCCATTACATTCCCGACTCATTATCAAGTAAATCGGTGGGTTAAGGTTGGCTTGCAAAATACTGCTTGCATCGATAAATGTAAAGTACGACATTACGATCAAGCAACGACTGCTGACAATCAAAACGAACCGTCATATAAAAATCGTAAGACTAAATGACCGCAATTGTATGTATTGAAGTTTTGAACCTTGGTATAGTTATAGTTAATCGTGTTTCTGCTACCATCATTTTAAAATAGTGAATTAATTCTAATGGTGGTTTAATTTCCTATGCTATCAAAATATGTAATTGTCCATTACGTTGATGTAAGCCGTCCAGTGTGTTTTTATTTTGATCATCCAGATTCACGATACCACATTCATTCGTATGGATTCGTGTAGGTAATTTACCTCGCATGTATATCCCTCTAAAATAGGGATTTTTAATTTCTCAACAAATTTTGATAGCTAACGTTGCTTAGGCGTGGTTAGCTCAGTGGGAGTTTTTGAATACGGTTGTAGATATACCAAACCTCGCTTATATGGTTTTATATAAAAATTTTCCTAAGGTAGCTGCTTCCATTGCTTGATTGTGTCGTTTGGTTTCTTCTAACGTTTTGGTGCGGTTTTGCGTCAGTGACCGCTTTTGCAACCAGGCTACACCTCCACCCAAAGAACCTAAAGTTCCTAATGCTGCAAATAGGGAATAACACGACGTCGCGCTGGAAGCACTGCTTTGGAATAAAATTGGTCTGCTTCTGTAATAACGCCCTACGTCGTGATTTGCTTCCCATTCCATTGTTCTTCTTCCTTTTATACCAGCTATGGTTAATGCAGCTTCTTTCTCCAAAGGTGGCGTTTGAGGAACAAATCTATTCCAAGCTTTTTGTTGCAAAGCCTTATCAGCTATGTGGCATTCCTTAGATCTTTGACTGCGATTATGCAATATCGTGTTTTTACACGCTTCGTCAGTTCGTTAATACCTCTGTCACCGTGAGCTAATCGTTTGGTAAACGGGACCCGGACCACAATATCTGTACCCAGGTATATGCATCTCCACGGGTAATTTATTTATTAAGGTGTTAATTAATCTAGAACCTTTTTTAGCTATTACAGGAAACATATATATATATATATATATATATATATATATATATATATATATATATATTAATAAAGTTAGATACTGTATTACCTATAAAAATATGACTTCACTTTTAACAATAATCACTACTCAAAACATAGTGGTCTACTAAAAGGAGGTTGTAAACGAGGTACAATCGTCGGTCATCAGGTTTCGGAAAAACAAATGTTATGATGACCTTATTAGAACATCCAAATGGTTTACGTTTGTGTACTGCAAATATTTATATCAACCCAAAACCAGTACCTACGAAATTTACTTGCACCTTTAAAAATATCGGGTATTGAATACAGTGATAACAGTGACGTTATATCCCTAGTGATTCACATAAAATTCAATAATGATTTTTGATGATGTAGCGTCCATAAACAGAATGAAACAAGGGATCATTTCTGTTTTGGCAGACAAAACAATGATTATTTCTATGTGAAACGTATTCTTCTATTCCAAAACAGCTTTATGTGATAATGCGGATCTACTAGTTCTGTTTCAACAAGATAGCACCAACCTTAAGCATTGTATAATGATCACGTTAATGAAGATATGACATTTGATAGATTTAAGGGCTTATGCTTCTGTTGCTGACGTGACAAATTTGGATTTCTTGTGATTGATAAAGGGAGTGATGTTAATTTAGGTCGTTTCCGTAAGGGATTTAACTGTTGCATTGCATTATAAATACTACACTTCTTATGTAAACATGCAGTAGTAATGAAGGAGCGCTTAGTACAAGACATTTTGCGCGCTCGCAACTTGTGCAACAGAAATATGCTAGTTTAAAGGAAGATATGCACTTACAGAGCGTGCAATGGAGGCTTTAAACCTATAACACAACCATTGAAACAATTGATTACTAAACAAGATGGTTCTCTCTCAAAGTTGAACCATTTTCAGAATTCGGAAAAACTGAGCTCTTGTTCTAATTAGTCAAACTATACGTAAGGAAGCTGTGATTCAACCTATAATACCAGATGGTGTCAAGTTTACGAAAGAATAACCATTCATTATAAGATTCTACTAAAATCGAAAGAGATAAAATGAGTTAAGCTGATATTATTGAAAACTGCACAAACCAGCAAGGAGAAATTTTGCGCCGTTGTGTAGTACTAAAAGGTTTAAATGATTCTTTCAAGCTGATTTAGTTGAAATGATACCTTGCTCGGGTAAATAAAGGATTTCGATACATTTTAGTGAAATAAATGCTTTTCTAGATGTATCTGGGTTCTTCCCATCAAACGCAAGAATGGTAAACTAGTCGCATATGTTATGAATAAACTTCTGTCTGGTTTACAAAGGACGCTTACACATATACAAACTGACATGGGGACGAAGTTGTATAATGCTGAACTATAAAAGCTATGAAAAATTTAATATTAATCGTTACAGTAGTTATTACAACTTGAAGAGTAGTATAGGTGTGTAAATCGCACTTTAAAAATAATGTGGAAAACATTCAGTATGCAAGGTTCTTATAAATGGTTATCAATATTACCTCAAATTGTTGTGGATTATAATTCAAGAAAGCATTAAACCACCGGATACAAATCTATAGAAATAACGGAAAAGAATTGCCTCGATTTTGAAACATTTAAAGTGTCATAAAGTTCTTGACCGTAAGACACCTAAATTTAAAGTGGGGATTATGTACGTATTAGCAATTACAGAAGAATATTCTCTAAGGGTTAACACCTAATTGGAGTTGAAGTCTTTCGAATATCAGCAGTGAAACGTTCCAATAATTACCCACATTACGTGATAGTCGAGATGAAGAGAATGAGACGTTTCTATGAGCCAGAACTTCAAAGTGTTAAACATGACATTCACCTAGTTGTACGTGTAATACGACGTCGAGGGTCCTCGTTAAATGGTTAGGGTTTGATCCTCACAATTCATGGATTTAACAAAGACATTATATAATACGCTCTTACGATTCCTTTTATATATTTAATATTATGATGTAATAAATAACTCTTTTTTTTTTTTTTATTATTATACATCATACACTACTAAAGCGTTTCATAAATACGTTCATGTTGCTTTTCCAGGACAGCTGAAAGTAATTGCCACTCCTTATTCTTTTCCTAAGCGTCCAGAGTTCTTCTAACTGTTCCCATTCTCTTTTCGCTCCCATTTCTACATCGTTCGATTTTGAGCTCATTAATGCAGACCTCCTTGACTTTTGCTGTCATCTGTTGAAATATAATTTTAAATGAACCATTTCATGTACATATTGTTCTAAGATATTTCTCTAATGCTTCTATTAACCTTTACAACAATTAAACTACACCATCGTCATGCGATAGAAAATATTTTTCCAGACGTATTCCACTACCATACTTATAAATTGATTATCTAAATAGTAATCACTAAACGTACCCCCCTACACATTTCCATGTTCAGCATCAAATTCTAGTGATTGAAGTTGGCATATTAGTCTTTTGCACTACCACAATCCATAGCCTTAGGGACTCACCACATCCACATATTGACTAAACTTTATTCTCATCCCTATTCTTGCTTTGGGTTACCCCCTTATTACTTAACGGCTTTCGCAACTTCTACGTAATATCAATTTTCTCCTTGGCAAATTCTACAATTTCCCCACATGCTACATTGTGATCAAAACATCTTGTAATGGAGCTATTAACCTGTACTATTTTATTTAAAATGCAGGAAATTCCATAATAGGTTAAACCAATCGGTAACTGACTATCTTAAGAAGTCTCCATAACTGTTACATAGACTCCCATCCCGAATAGATTTCTGATTCTTCACAACCACAGATGCGTATAATTTTCGTCTTGTTAATAGTTTCATACGATATCGTTTTCGAACCCATCTTAGCAGGTAGCCATGTCCCTTCAGGTGTGTAGAAATAATTTGTAATTATCACTTGATTGTCCATAAGTATGTGCCATTCCTGCTTATCAAACACCACTCCATTACTCTTAGATCCGACTGGTTTAAAATTGAATTGGTGTGACAGACCGACACTAACGTATTTCGATTTACTTTTATTGAAAAAATACTGCACATTATTAATTAAAATATCACGACGTCCACTTGAATTCATAACACTCACAATCTTCGCCTTTTCTACTGCTTGACGTAACATGTTCTCCATTACATACAATACTAGTTTCACATGTACTACCTCTGTATTTTATCCTTTTCTTCAAGGTTATCCGATTCACCTTGACCACCCACTCCACGTTACATAAATCCTACCAGTTCAATGCCTTTATTCGCGGCGTTTCTGGAGGTTGGCGGATCTCCCTCACTTCAAGGATGTTTCCTTCACCTTTCCCCCCCATTTTCAAGGTCTCCCATTATCCAGGTTCACTCAATTACAATGTCCTATTTCACGTTTACCACTATTCCAAGGTTATCATTTTCAAAGTTCACTCCTCAAGGTCGTGACAACCTCAATATTCTAACCAATGTCCTCCACCTCTCACTTTTCCACTTTTCCAAGGTTAACAACCATATCAACCATATCATTCTTGGTTAACTATAATATTTACAAGGTTTTCCTTTCTTTAAAATATGGATAACTACAATATAGTATCGTGTTATTTCCACCAGTGTCAGTATGTCTGCTAGCCCAGTACCGAACAATTGGGATGATAGTGCTTAACCATTGTCACTTTTAATCTAAGAGGGCGGGCATGTGAACTAATTCCCAACTGGGTGCAATTTGAAAAAAGTGGCTACCCCTTCTACGAATTAAGCATTAAAAAACATATAAGGGTGCAATGGAATACTGAATGGTTTGCCAACCTAGATAAAAGAATTCCTACTTCCACCACCATGCCATCAAGGTAAGGTAATTCACACATTTGCTCTTTCTCGTTATCATCTTGCTGGCCAAGCATTTATGCTATGCCTGCTACAAAATTTCAACCAAGTGAATACCGAGTTTTAATAATACACATATGGATAGATGGGTCGCAATTTAACCCACCAAGAATACTGGTGCTTATCGTTAAAGCGCACCTTAACGCTGCACGAGGTTATGAAGATGATTCATATACTCTGCGGATAAGTGTATTATTTGGACAATTAGTTTTTATATAATGTATATATTGTAGTATATAATAAATTATTTCTTATTATCTTACTGTGCTCTACGGTGAGAAGATGTGCGACGTGACACAAACCTCTTATTATCCTCTGTATTACAATTGTTACGATAAACGTTTTTACGTATCGAACATGGTCTGGAGTTCACTCACCCACATCGCTTGAAGCAGCAGGGTTCATGTATATATCTACAGACGATACGGTTGAATTCTTCATGTATGGAGTTCGAATAAACCAATGGCGGTCATCTTTCCGCTACAGGAGCATCTACGATGGACATCATACTGCAGGCACGCTCAATTACTTGCACCACGTCCTCGCAGGTGTAACGATACACAAGTGGAAAGGACCTCTGCACTTGTACTAAATCAAAATGTTTTATTCCTAGAAAAACATATATATGAATAATACACTGATTACATTTTGTACATACAACAAATAAAATATTAATTCATTATCTTTTTAATTTGGTTCTAAGTGTGATATCAGAGAAGCGTAAAAGTTACATGAGCAAGCCTTGAAAAGTGAGATGTCTATCTGAGGAGGTAGGGTGCGCAAATAGCCTTAAAGGTTGAGTGTTAGTGACCTTCGTTTTTTACACCTTACAGTGTGTTAATCTTAGAAATTGCGAACCTTGAAAAGTTGAGTGCAAAAACCACCCAAACCTTGAGCATTAAAGGGTAACCTTGGAAATGGGGACATTGGAAATTGGTGTGTTCCCCTCTAATCTTACCTACTCACCCAAATGGTTATATCTGTTTTTGTATTTACGGCCTTCTGTCCCATTTCAGAAAAACAATAAGTTCACCGTCATCTTCAATAAAAACGTTTAGATCCATCATTTATTAAATGAGAAAATGATATTAATCTGCCAGTTAAATGTTTAAAAGACAAAAATTTGGACATTTATGTTAGCAGTCACTTAAACCAGCAGATACTGCTTCACTTTCAGATATCCGAATTGGTAAACATTGCCTACAGTTAGCACTTAGCTATTAGTCAAATTTAACTTAGATGAAAATTAATAAAGCAGCCCTTAAACTTTACTTTCTGAATCCATTGTGAACTTCATTTTGAAGATATTGACAAGTTTCCGACGATTTTTGTATCATACATCAAAATTAGGAATTCTTCTCTGTTTGACCTTTGCATAATAATAAGCTCATTAGAAACATCAGATTCACAATGTAACTCATTTAAACAGTTTTAAAAAGAATATTTTTTCTTTTATTGTAACCAAAGGTTCACCTTATAAATTATGATTAATGCGTACATGTTTGCATAACGTCGTTTTGTTATTCTTAGCAATATGGTTTCTAATAAACTACTAAAATCTAAATTGAATTGTGAAGTTTTAACAAAGTTTAATAAGTAGGAACAATTTTAACACAATCTAGTCTTTCATCTTCATAATCCATTAAAAATAAACGTTCTCAATGTGAACCCTTAAGGTGCATCATATTATAATCTGTAATTCTAGAATATTACTAATATTTAATTATTTAGGATGTTAAATTAACTATCAGTTTCGTGTTGTAGCTGATAGTAAAGCAGATGCGCTGAAGTGTATTTTGCAATTGAATTTCCCACTATGATAATTCTGGCATTGATTTCGTCGGTAATCTGTTATCACGGATTTTGCATATTGATTAGGTAATTTATTTCCCAATATTTATTAACCTTTATGTAAGCCGACACGATTACTAATATTTTAAACCTGATTACAGTGATTTTAAACTAATTCTGTTTATGAATGAAATAAAACGCCGAACAAAGTAAGATTTTATTTTCTGGTAAATTTATGGAGCTTTAAATAAAAGCGTTAAAAATGAGAGTGTTTATTTGTGGTTGAAATGAAATAAAGGAAATATAGGTCATTATGGTTAGATGTTTTGTACGTTGTTACCTCTGCAGTGCAGTATTTTATCCTAATGTTTGTTCGCAAACTAACTGTTGTTACAAAGATTATTTGAAAATGGACTTAAAATTACGAAATTTGTATACGTTAGTTGTGTTTTTTAGAGTACGAACTTTAAATGGCGATGTTGTTAAGATTTTGGTCTTTCGTAAATACCAAAAAAGATTTATAATAATTACTTTGTTGAATACTAACCTCATCACACTGAAAACACTTTACCACAGTTTATGTATACATCAATGAAAGTGCTATACACGTAATGTGTAAATGTGAATATGTAATTCATATGTTCAACGAAAATTTAAAACAGCGCGTAGTATGACTATTCTAATATTACGTACTTAGATAAAAAGCAGTTTTGGTTTATTAAGCAAGATTTTTGAATAAAACGCCATTGAAACGGTTATAAACTAATGTACCCGTATTTGCCTTAGATAGAAATTTAGAAATGTTTACTTTAAAATGTAAATGTTTAATCATTTTAAATGAACGTAATCCAAGCATACAAATATGTGAGATTAAACGAAGTGGAGACATTTATTAAATTGCATTTGAATTCAATTTCTACAGATACATATTTCCTTTCGAGATTTCTGAAATGTAATCGGTTTTATATACCAATTTCTTTAATTTTCAAATTGAAAAATTTTTATGTTTGTATACTTCAACATTGTTATTCAAACGTAATAAGAATAAGTAAGTGACATAAATAAACATTAAATAATTAAAACAAGCAGTATTCGATTGATTTAATTACAAGGAAAATCATAGCACATTTAGTATTTAAATAAAATAGGATATCGACGTTTGCACAAGCGATTCGCTGGAAAACGATTTTATTCATTGTTTGCCTGAATACTAAGGTACGTATGTGCTGTTTGTTAAAGTCAATTGTTGTCAATTGTGTAATGGCTGAGTTTGAAGACAGGAAAGCATTTTGTGTGTTGGATTACCGCATCAATAAATCAGTTATTAGTGTGCAACGACACTTTAGAAACAAATTTAATGAAGATCCTCCTAGCAATCACTATTCAAAAGTGGTAAAGCAGGTAAGGTAAAGTTTTACGCGTACTCGACAGAAATCTACTGTTAAATGCAGCAGAAAGCTTAAGTAATAAACAAAACATTGAGAACCTTAATATGATTTAGTCTTATTTATATCACTTTAATCCACAATGAAATATAGTTAAAAATATATTTGCAATGGACCTGTGATTGTAATTTTTGTGAACTGAACATCCTAATTTATAAGACATCTCCTTGTTTATACTCTTCTATCAGGATCTTCCTCGGTTAATTGATGCAACATCTTAATATTATAACGATGGAATTGATTTTTTCTCAATACCCTTTTCGCTGTCGCTGAGGATACACCAGAAGTTTCCGCAAGATTTCGCATAGGTGTTGTAGGGTTTAAAACCATTTCGGAAATTATGTCAACTTGTGTGTCTTCAGGAATGCGCACATAACCAGGAGGTTTTTCATTATTTATAGATCCAGTCCTACAAAATTTATTTACCAATTCCCCCAGATACTTCCTACAGATAGGGCGATTAGGAAACCGTTCATAAAATACTCTCGACTGCTTCATGATAATTTCGACTTGCACCTTAAACGAGATTAGCCTCTACTTTTTCTTGAATACGTCGAAAATGAACCATTTTCGCTTTTCTGATTTGCCAAAAGCAGATATAAGAACAAAAATATTTTTTTAAATGTCACTAAAACAACTATTCTAAAATACTGACGTCTATACAATTTGTTTAACACCAGGTGGATTGAAAATTTAATCTTTGACAAATTATATTCGCAAAGTAATAGTATAGGAGTTGTGGTCACTTTTTCTTTGTTTCTACTGGTAGTTTGAACTTTAATCCGCCACCATTTTGTTTTTGGAAACATTAAAAAAGTGAAACTTGGGGATTAGTATATATATATATATATATATATATATATATATATATATATATATATATATATATAGTCATACATCCTACTTGGTTTGACATTCACATCAATTCCACATACAATTGTATTTACATTTATATTCATCAGTTACTAACGATTACCTTCGTTTGCCTGATAACACACGTAAAAGCACACACACGTACAGGCACACGCATACGCATGCGCACACGCACACTCACACGCACACACACACGCACATGAACACGCACACGCACGCACAGCACAGCACACGCACACGCACACGCACACGCACACGCACACGCACACAGCACACACGCACGCACACGCACACAGCACACGCACACCACACACACGCAGACGCACACGCACACGCACACACGCATACGCACACGCACACGCACGACGCACCGCACAGCACTCACGCACACGCACACACACGCACACGCACCCACGCACACGAACACGGACACGCACACACACCACGCACGCACGCAACCAGCACGCACGGACGCAGCAGCACGCACACGACACACACGCACGCACACACACGCACACACGCAGCACGCACCACGCACGCATACGCACACGCACGCACACGCACACGCACACGCACACACGCACACGCACACGCACACGCACACGCACACGCACACGCACACGCACACACAGCACACGCACCACGCACGCACACACGCACGACACGCACACACACACACACACAATGAATTCTAACGGGTTCACATCTACACTGTGCAAAACAATCTTTCAGGGTATATCATTCTAATAGAAGAAGCTGCAAATCTCTGCAACCGAAAAAAACGTCGAGGATGACTATAAGAAACTACAGTAGCTCTCAAGCGAGACAACGTCAGATGGCCATTGGAAGCAACAACGTCGAAGTAGCTGTCAATCACTACAAGCGAAGAAGGGCGTCAAGGGCGATGAAAGACGGAACAAGATGGTTGCCGAATGAATTCGACAAACATTTTCACTTTTAAACACACGAAATAACGCAAGGTCGGATGTGGTTTCATATGAGTGTTTGATGTGTAGGCTGCATATTGCGTAATTTTTCGACAAATAAATTCTTATTGTTATTATAAGATTTTGTTATGAAGGAATAAGTTCAAAGGTAAATATGTAATTAAAAATTATTATTAATTTTATTAAATACATAAATAATAAGTTTACCTCGAGTAGGACTTGAACCTACGACCTGTACTTTGCTAGAGTACCGCGCTAACTAACTGCGCCATCAAGGTTTAAATTCTTATTGTGTTCATATAATTTTTTCAATCTGAATCACGATCAACTTTATAAGGAAATGTGTGTTATGTGTGTGTTATGTGTGTGCGTGTGGGTGTGCGTGTAATGCGTGTGGTGTGCGTGTGCGCGTGCGTGTGTGCGTGTGGTGCGTGCGCGTGTGCGTGTGCGCTGTGTGCGTGTGTGTGTGTGTGCGTTGCGTGTGGTGTCGCGTGCATATGCGTGCTGTGAGTGTGCTATGTGCTGTGTGTGCGTGTGTGTGCGTGTGTGCGTGTGTGCGTGTGTGTGTGTTGTGTGTGTATTTGTGTGTTGAACGTGTGTCCGTGTGCATTGCGCATGCGTCTGTGTGCGGGTGCGTGTGTGAGTATGTACAGTGCGTGAGCGTGTGCGTGTCGTGTGTGCTGTGTGCGTGTGCTGTGTGCGTGTTCGTGTGTGTGCGTGCGTATCTGTGTCGGCGTGGTGTGCGATGTGCGTGTGTGTGCGTGCGTGTGCGTGTGCGTGTGCGTGTGCGTGTGTGCGTGTGTCGTGTGATTGTGCGTGCATCTGCGTGCGTGTTCATGCGTGCGTGCGTGTGCGTGCGCGTGCGTGTGTGTGCGTGCGTGTGCGTGTGCGTGCTGTGTGCGTGCGTGTGCGTGCGCGTGCGTGTGCTGTGCGTGCGTGCGTGCGTGTGCGTGTCGTGCGTGTCGTGTGCGTGTGCGTGCGTGTGCGTGTGCGTGCGTGTCCGTGTGCGTGGTGCGTGTGCGTGTCGTGTGTGCGTGTGCGTGCGCGTGCGCGTGGCGTGCGGTGCGTGCGCGTGCGCGTGCTTGTGCGTGTGGTGTAGTGTGCGCGTGCGCGTGCGTGTGCTTGTTTGTGTATATAGTAAAGCATAATTAACAAAGTGTAGCGAAGAAATAGAATTCCCAATTATAAGCGCCAAATTAAACAAGACAATGACTCAAAGTTGCTGTAAAACCAGTTAAATTATTTGAGGAAGATCAAAATAGAAGTACTTAGGGACTTATTTGATACTATTTACAGAGGAGGGTTATACGGAAGAAGCGGTTGAGATTAAATTTTGTAGTATTGTCAAAAGGTGTAAGTGAAAGTGAATGGCCTGAATTTCATGTTCCATATAGTAAAATTATTTTTTAAAATAATCTTCATCATCAGAAGAGAGCAATTGTTTGCTTTAATCCTCTATAGTGCTAAGAACTTTTTCATAATGATTGGATGTATTTCTTTGTTAACTTAAATGTCTATACAAAACAATGCATATTTACAAAATTTACGAAGAAATTTATTTGTGTATTTAGAAAAAATGGATATGGCCGGTTATGCAATTACTGTCGACAGTTAAAAGATACAAGACATGGTCCAAGTACATCTATATCAAGACATGATAAAGTTCGCGTACATATCTGTAATAGGTAATTCTAACTTCATTGACCAAGGATCAATCGTAGTTCAATAAATGGTTAAATCCATTAATACAAAACAAATGTATATGATTTATTACGAACAGACATGGAACAAGATGCGCCATAGCCAGCTTATAGCACTACTTAAAATAACGGGAATTAAAAATAAAATTTTTTAACAAATAAAATACTACCTCTCGGATTCCAACTTAAACAAACAGAAATTTTCACTTATGTAAAAAAGGTAAGTTACACCATGGCCGAGCTCAGCACATCACTTATGTTATCACTGTAGATTGAGGTAAGCAAATCAGGCGTCACTAATTTTTTAGATTAAATAATTAAAATACAGCAAAAAAATGAGAAAGTTGTACCTTAATACCACATGTAATCTTAGTAAATAACAAGCAGCTGTATTTATTTGTATTTTTAATAAATCAAAATAATATCTGTTGATTAATTTCAGCATAAAGGGAAATAAAATAGTACTTACCGTTTCCCAAAGCTTTACGGTTTTTTTACTAATTCCCCTTGCATACAGTCTACCCAGTTTGAAGGGCAATAAGTATTTTTTTTATTACATATTTGGTAATTGGCAGTTAAGCTGCCATTTACTGTAGTCATTTTAGTGCATTAAATTACTAAGTAGATCATTAGAATAGATAATCAATCTGAGCTATCGAGATACATCCCAATCGATGTAAATTTTGTGTTTATGATTCTATGTGTAGACGATATTCCTGCCCTTTGAATCATGATAATCTGTGAAATTTTAAGTGTGAGTGTGTGAGGTGTGTGTGAGTGTGAGTGGTGTGTGTGTGAGTGTGTGAGTGTGAGGTGTGTGAGAGTGTGAGGTGTGAGTGTGTGAGTGTGTGAGTGTGGTGAGTGTGAGTGTGAGTGTGTGTGTGTGAGTGGAGGTGTGAGGTGTGAGTGTGAGTGTGAGGTGTGAGTGTGAGTGTGTGAGTGTGTGAGCGTGTGAGTGTGTGAGTGTGTGAGTGTGTGAGTGTGTGTGTGTGTGTGAGTGTGTGTGAGTGTGGAGTGTGGAGTGTGAGTGTGTGATGAGTGTGTGAGTGTGTGAGTGTGAGTGTGGTGTGGAGTGTGTGAGTGTGTGAGTGTGTGAGTGTGTGGAGTGTGTGAGTGTGTGAGTGTGTGAGTGTGGAGTGTGAGTGTGTGAGGGTGAGTGTGAGTGTGAGTGTGTGAGGTGTGAGTGTGGAGTGTGTGAGTGTGTGAGTGTGAGTGTGTGAGTGTGAGGTGTGTGAGTGTGGAGTGTGTGAGTGTGTGAGTGTGAGTGTGTGAGGTGTGAGTGTGGAGTGTGTGAGGTGTGTGAGTGTGTGAGTGTGAGTGTGGGTGAGTGTGGTGTGGAGTGTGTGAGTGTGAGTGTGTGTGAGTGTGAGTGTGTGAGTGTGTGGTGAGTGTGTGGTGAGTGTGTGGTGTGAGTGTGTGAGTGTGTGGGTGTGAGTGTGTGAGTGTGTGAGTGTGTGTGAGTGTGTGAGTGTGAGTGTGTGAGTGTGAGGTGTGAGTGTGGAGTGTGTGAGTGTGGTGTGAGGGAGTGTGAGTGTGAGTGTGTGAGTGTGTGGTGTGTGTGGGTGTGGAGTGTGGAGTGTGTGAGTGTGGTGGAGTGTGGAGTGTGTGAGGTGTGAGTGTGGAGTGGAGTGTGTGGAGTGTGTGAGGTGTGAGTGTGAGTGTGTGAGTGTGTGTGTGTGAGTGTGGGTGTGTGTGGTGTGTGAGTGTGAGTGGTGGAGGGAGTGTGGGTGTGAGGTGTGAGTGTGGAGTGTGTGAGTGTGGGTGGGGTGAGTGTGTGTGTGGAGTGTGTGGTGTGTGAGTGTGGAGTGTGGTGTGGTGTGAGTGTGTGATGTGTGAGTGTGTGAGTGTGTGTGAGGTGTGAGTGTGGGGTGTGTGAGGTGAGTGTGAGTGTGTGGGGGTGGAGGTGGGGGTGGTGGTGTGTGGTGTGGGTGTGTGGGGTGTGTGGTGTGGAGTGTGTGGGGTGTGTGGGTGTGTGGTGTGGGTGTGTGGTGTGTGAGGTGTGTGAGGTGGAGTGTGTGAGTGTGTGAGTGTGGAGTGTGAGTGTGTGGGGGTGAGTGTGAGTGTGAGTGTGTGAGTGTGGAGTGTGGGGTGTGAGTTGTGAGGTGTGAGTGTGTGAGTGTGAGTGTGGAGTGTGTGGTGGGTGTGAGTGTGTGAGTGTGTGAGTGTGTGAGTGTGTGGTGTGTGAGGTGTGAGTGTGTGAGTGTGTGAGTGTGTGAGTGTGTGAGGTGTGAGTGTGAGTGTGTGAGTGTGTGAGTGTGAGGGGTGTGTGAGTGTGTGAGTGTGTGAGTGTGTGAGTGTGTGAGTGTGAGGTGAGTGTGTGAGTGTGTGAGTGTGGATGTGTGAGTGTGTGGAGTGTGTGAGTGTGTGAGTGAGTGTGAGTGTGTGAGTGTGAGTGTGTGAGTGTGGAGTGTGAGTGAGTGTGTGAGTGTGTGGGTGTGTGAGTGTGTGAGTGTGTGAGTGTGTGAGTGTGTGAGTGTGTGAGGTGAGTGTGTGAGGTGTGTGAGTGTGTGGAGTGTGTGAGTGTGTGAGTGTGTGAGTGTGAGTGTGTGAGTGTGTGGTGTGAGTGTGAGTGTGTGAGTGTGTGAGTGTGAGTGTGTGAGTGTGTGTGTGTGAGTGTGGAGTGTGTGAGTGTGTGAGGTGTGTGAGTGTGGGTGTAGTGTGGGGTGTGGTGTGTGGAGTGTGTGGTGGGTGTGGAGTGTGGGTGTGTGGAGTGGTGTGGAGGTGGTGTGAGTGTGTGAGTGTGAGGTGTGGGAGTGTGTGAGTGTGGTGAGTGTGGAGTGTGTGAGGTGAGTGTGGAGTGTGTGAGTGTGAGGGAGTGTGGAGGTGTGAGTGTGAGTGTGTGAGGTGTGGAGTGTGGAGTGTGTGAGTGTGTGAGTGTGTGTGAGTGTGTGAGTGTGGAGTGTGGAGTGGGTGTGAGGTGTGTGAGTGTGTGAGTGTGTGAGTGTGTGAGTGTGAGTGTGAGTGTGAGTGTGTGAGTGTGTGAGTGTGTGAGGTGGAGTGTGTGAGTGTGGTGTGAGTGTGTGAGTGTGTGAGGTGAGTGTGTGAGTGTGTGAGTGTGTGAGGTGTGTGAGTGTGTGAGTGTGAGTGTGTGGTGTGGAGGTGTGAGTGTGTGAGTGGGTGTGAGTGTGTGGAGTGTGTGGTGTGTGAGTGTGTGGTGTGAGTGTGGAGTGTGTGTGAGTGTGTGTGGAGTGTGTGGAGTGTGTGAGTGTGTGTGTGTGGTGTGTGAGGTGTGTGTGTGGTGTGTGGGGGTGGTGAGTGTGGTGTGTGAGTGTGTGAGTGTGTGAGTGTGTGAGTGTGTGTGGTGTGTGGTGTGAGTGTGAGGTGGAGTGTGTGAGGTGTGTGAGTGTGTGGGTGTGAGTGTGGAGTGTGTGGTGTGGGGTGAGTGTGAGTGTGTGAGTGTGTGGTGTGAGTGTGTGAGGTGTGAGTGAGTGTGTGAGTGTGGTGTGTGAGTGGTGAGTGTGTGAGTGTGTGAGTGTGGAGTGTGTGGGTGTGTGGAGTGTGTGAGTGTGTGTGTGGGTGTGAGGTGTAGTGTGTGAGTGTGTGGGTGTGTGTGGTGGGGTGTGGAGTGTGTGGGTGTGTGGGTGTGTGGAGTGTGTGGGTGTGGAGTGTGGTGGAGGTGTGAGTGTGAGAGGTGTGAGTGTGAGTGAGTGTGTAGAGTGTGAGTGTGTGAGTGTGGGTGAGGTGTGAGTGTGTGTGAGTGTGTGAGTGTGTGAGTGTGAGTGTGAGTGTGTGGAGGTGTGAGTGTGTGAGTGGTGTGAGGTGTGAGTGAGTGTGTGAGTGTGTGTGGTGTGTGAGGTGTGAGTGTGTGAGTGTGAGTGAGTGTGTGAGTGGGGTGTGAGTGTGGAGTGTGAGTGTGAGTGTGTGAGTGTGTGAGAGTGTGAGTGTGTGAGGTGTGAGTGTGTGAGTGTGTGTGTGTGAGTGTGAGTGTGAGTGTGTGAGTGTGAGTGGAGTGTGTGAGTGTGTGTGTGAGTGTGAGTGTGTGAGTGTGATTGTGTGAGTGTGTGAGTGTGTGAGTGTGGTGTGTGAGTGTGGAGTGTGTGTGAGTGTGAGTGTGTGAGGTGTGAGTGTGTGAGTGTGTGAGTGTGTGTAGTGTGTGAGTGTGTGTGTGTGTGTGTGTGTGGTGTGAGTGTGTGAGTGTGTGAGTGTGTGAGTGTGTGAGTGTGAGGTGTGGAGTGTGAGTGTGTGTGTGAGTGTGGAGTGTGAGGTGTGAGTGTGTGAGTGTGAGTGTGGAGTGTGAGTGTGGAGTGTGAGTGTGAGTGTGTGAGTGTGTGAGTGTGTGAGGTGTGAGTGTGGAGTGTGTGAGTGTGGAGTGTGTGAGTGTGGAGTGTGTGAGTGTGAGTGTGAGTGTGTGAGTGTGAGTGTGTGAGTGTGTGAGTGTGTGAGGTGTGTGAGGTGTGTGAGTGTGGAGTGTGAGTGTGTGGAGGATGTGTGAGGTGAGTGTGAGTGTGGGAGTGTGTGAGTGTGTGAGTGTGAGTGTGTGAGGTGTGTGGAGTGTGTGAGTGTGTGAGTGGAGTGTGAGTGTGGTGGTGTGTGGTGTGTGAGGTGTGAGAGTGTGTGAGGTGTGAGTGTGAGTGTGTGAGTGTGTGAGTGTGAGGTGTGTGAGTGGGTGTGAGGTGTGAGTGTGTGAGTGTGTGAGGTGTGAGGAGTGTGTGAGTGTGTGAGGTGTGGTGGAGTGTGTGAGTGTGTGAGTGTGTGTGTGGTGTGTGAGTGTGTGTGTGTGTGTGTGAGTGTGTGAGTGTGTAGGGTGTGAGTGTGTGGTGTGTGAGTGTGTGAGTGTGTGAGTGTGTGAGTGTGTGAGTGTGTGAGTGTGAGTGTGTGAGGTGGTGTGGAGTGTGTGAGTGTGTGAGTGTGTGTGAGTGTGTGAGTGTGAGGTGTGAGTGTGTGAGTGTGTGAGTGTGTGAGTGTGTGAGTGTGGAGTGTGTGAGTGTGTGAGGTGTGTGGAGTGTGTGAGTGTGAGTGTGAGTGTGTGAGTGTGTGTGTGAGTGTGTGGTGTGAGTGTGAGTGTGTGAGTGTGTGAGTGTGTGAGTGTGTGTGAGTGTGTGAGTGTGTGAGTGTGTGAGTGTGTGGAGGTGTGGTGTGAGTGTGTGAGGTGTGGTGTGTGAGTGTGTGAGTGTGTGGAGTGTGGAGTATGTGTGAGTGTGTGAGTGATGTGGGTGTGTGAGTGTGAGTGAGTGTGTGAGTGTGTGGAGTGTGAGTGTGTGGTGTGAGTGTGTGAGTGTGTGAGTGTGTGAGTGTGTGAGTGTGTGTGTGAGTGTGTGAGTGTGAGAGTGTGTGTGTGAGTGTGTGAGTGTGTGAGAGTGTGAGTGTGGAGTGTGTGTGTGAGTGTGTGAGGTGTGGTGCAGTGGAGGTGAGTGTGTGAGTGTAAGTGAGTGTGATGTTGTGTGAAGTGTGTGAGAATGTGTCAGAGTAGGGTGTAAAAAAAGAGTGTGTGAGGTAGTGACAGTGTGTGAGTAAAGTGTGACGTGTAGTGTAGGAGTGTGTCAGTGTCGTAGTTGAAGAAATGTGAGTGCTAAAGAAGTATGTGAGTGTGTCGAGGTAAGTAGATGTCAAAATTCGTAGGTAGTGCAAAAATGTGGAGTGTGTAGTGTGAAATTGATTGGAATAAAAGGTCATGAGGTGTAAAATGGAGATCGTGGATGGTGCTTAGTGGTGAGTGAGTGTTGTTGGGTGTGAGTGTAGTGTTAGGAATGTTGTAGTGAGTGTGTGAGTGTGAGTGTGTGAGTGTGTGAGGTGTGAGTGTTGTGTGTGAGGTGTGGAGTGTAGTGAGTGGTGTGGAGTGTGTGAGGGTGAGTGTAGTGGTAGTGTGGTGTTGAGTGTGTGGTGGTAGTTGTGTGAGTGTGTGAGGTGTGAGTGTGTGGTGTGGGTGTGTGGTGTGTGGTGTGTGAGTGTGTGAGTGTGTGTGGGGTGTGTGGGTGTGGTGTGTGAGTGTGTGGGTGTGTGAGGTGTGGTGTGTAGTGTGTGGAGTGTGAGTGAGTGTGGAGTAGTGTGAGTGTGAGTGTGAGTTTGAGTGTTGGGAGTGTGTGGTGTGTGAGTGTGTGAAGGTGTGTGGAGTGTGTGAGTGTGTGAGTGTGTGAGTGTGTGGGGAGTGTGAGTGTGTGTGAGTGTGTGAGTGTGTGAGTGTGGTGTGTGGTGTGTGAGTGTGTGGTGGAGTGTGTGAGTGTGTGAGTGTGGTGGAGTGTGGTGTGTGAGTGTGTGGTGTGAGTGTGTGAGTGTGTGGAGTGTGAGTGTGTGAGTGTGTGAGTGTGTGGGTGTGGGTGTGGAGTGTGAGGTGTGAGTGTGTGGTGAGTGTGTGAGTGTGGAGTGTGTGAGTGTGTGAGTGTGTGAGGTGTGAGTGTGAGTGTGAGTGTGAGTGTGGGGTGTGAGTGTGTGAGTGTGAGTGGTGTGGGAGTGTGGTGTGAGTGTGTGAGGTGTGGTGTGTGAGTGTGGGTGTGTGTGGGTGTGTGAGTGTGTGAGTGTGGTGTGTGAGAGTGTGTGTGTGTGTGTGAGGTGGTGTGAGTGTGTGGTGTGGTGTGGGTGTGTGGGTGTGGGTGTGTGGGTGTGGGTGGGTGTGTGTGGGTGTGTGGTGTGTGGGTGTGGGTGTGGGTGTGTGGGTGTGTGGGTGTGTGGGTGTGGGGTGTGTGGGTGTGTGGGTGTGGTGGGGTGTGAGTGTGAGTGTGAGTGTGTGAGGTGGTGAGTGTGAGTGTGTAGTGTGTGAGTGTGTGAGGTGGTGAGTGTGTGAGTGTGAGTGTGTGAGTGTGAGTGTGTGTGTGTGAGTGTGTGTTTTTTTGTGTGTGAGTGTGTGAGTGTGTGAGTGTGTGAGTGTGTGAGTGTGTGAGTGTGTGGAGTGTGTGAGTGTGTGAGTGTGTGAGTGTGAGTGTGTGAGTGTGTGAGTGTTGTGTGAGTGTGAGTGTGTGAGTGTGTGAGTGTGATGTAGTGTGTGAGTGTGTGTGGCGTGTGTGTGCGTGTGCGTGCGCGGCAAGCGCGAGCGTGAGCGTGTGGAAGTAAACTCAAAATATCGTGTGCGTTGGAAAGGAGGACAGCAAATGATGCTCACATACGGGCTGCGCATAAAACAAAAAAATTGATTTGGCTAAATACCCATTATGGACGATAAAAGCGTATACCCTGCTACATACACTAAGGAGAAGATATCAACATATCTACAAAAATCTAATTATTGAAGAAAAAGTATGCCTAAACACACAGAAGTAATGTAAATATACTACACAAGTAACAATACAGATTCCAAAACTTCCATTCAGGTAACGATAGCCAAAAATTGGCATGTTACAATTGAAATCTGCATTGGAATCAAAAGGTGCCAATCGAAGTACAAAATGGAGAATCCATGGATGTAGATGCTTTCACAGGGATGCAATGGAGATGTATCTTGTGGCTCATACTATTTAATATATACTCAGAGAAAATATTTCGTCAAGCATCGAATAATGTGTCAGTTGGAGTAATGAACAATGGAAAATCAGCAACAGTATTTAACAGTCAAAATTAAAACTCAAAGAAACTAAATAATGGTGATCCAAAACTTTCGTAAAAGCGACCAATGGTCATTAATATAGCATTTCGGAGTTAGTACATACTGGTACCCAGATATTAAATGAAGGGTAATCACACGGCTAGGTGAGTAGATGAATAAAGATAGCTCAATCAATGTTTTTTAAAGTAAAAACAAATTTAATGTATAGATCTCAATGTATTCGCCTGTTATAGAAAAGACAGCTCGATGCTAAGTTTTCTTAACAGTGGTACACTACGCTGAAGTCTAGACAATGAACAGAATCAACAGAAAGAAACATATGCCTTTGATCTCTGACTATCTAGATGTACTCTGAGGACCTTCTGGTTGGATCGAGCAATCTAGTACACAGTTTTGATTAAAATGAGAAAGCGAGAATAGTCTTTAGGTCACCGAAAAGAATGTTCGGTATATGGCTACATCTTGACAATTGAAAGATCAATACATCACTAACAACAAGGCTGTATGTAACAGCAATTTGACGATTAGCAACTCGTTCTCTTGATAATACCAACGTGATGTTTAGAAACGTGTAATTACAAATAGATTTATATATTTTTTGTAATTTACGAATAAATAATTAAGAAAATATGTTACAATATGTGCAAGGAAACGATTTTTACTGGATTAGAAGAATCGGCTGACGGCGATCGCCAGAAAAACCCTATTTACTATGTTAATCATGTAAAATACTATTACACATGATTTATATTAATTCCGATTTTTATCGTTAAGAGAAATACAACATTTATAAATCGTATTAAATACTTCAAATAATTAGTTGTTTATGCATAATAAGGGTAAGCGGTTGTTCATCAATTATAGCTTTTATTTCACTACTGTTACTGTTTTCATACCTCCTATTTGATTTAGATGGAAACGATAAATGACTATTTTCTCAAAACTTGATTAAAACAATATCTCTTGATACCAGCTTAACAACAATCAACAATATTATTCTAAAAAAATAAATAAATAAGTTGGACAACTAGGAAACTGCCATACCTTGTAATAAAAATCCAGTAGTAACTAACACAGTTACTTAATAAATATGTTGAATCAACGGAAAGTGGAAGGCTATTAGTACCATGTAGATAAAATAACCCACCAGTCAGTTAGCAAACAAACACAGTACATTTGGATGTATGGAGGAGAAAGTTTAATTTATTGTCTTATTATTTGAAGGACGAAATATATTTACCTAAACCCTAAAATCCAAAATAAAATAAGGAAAAGGAGGCTGAAATAAAACTTAAACAACACAAATAAACACAAATATAGGTACAAATAGACAAGAAATTAATAACCTAAAAGATTATATATATATATATATATATATATATATATATATATATATATATTTTCAATAACAAAATGAATGTAAATGTGAAACAAAAACTCAAAACCTTCAATAACTATATTTTAACTAATCCAAAAAAATTAATCCAGGTAACACTCAACTTGTAGAGAAAATAAATTGAGTAACTCTGCAAGCAAATCAGAAGTGCAGGTTTCCACCAGTTACCACGAACGGAATAAAAGCAAATTTTATGAAAGAAATTGGAATTTAAATAATAATTCAGATTAAAGCATAGTTAGTTATACGAGAACAAGTTTAGAAAAGGGAAGCTAAAGCTTGCACTAAAGTACAAGTTAACAAGCGTAGGCGGTAATATACAGTGCGATGATTATTGTTTGACCGTGCCGCTCCTAGAACAGTACTACTGTTCCGCATCTTTAAAATGAAAATTGTGATATGTCCAGTGGTGCAAATGCAGATATTAAAATAAATACTACCAAAGGTAACAAAAACTTTAGTGAATGACGAATTTCCTATTATGTAGGCGTACAAAAACTTGAAAATTTGTAATTTACGTTTATTTTGAATTGACACTTAATTTTCTTTTAATTTTGCTTTATTTAATTATATTTACGTGCATAATACAGTAGGTATATGTTTATTACTACAGTTAAAAATAGAAAAATAAAATCGAACTTGGCAGTTATCTATAAAACAATTTCAAAGTAACCGCCATTGTTTGCATTGCAGGCATCTGTTCTTCGTTTTTCAAATACGCGTAGATTTTCTGCTTACCAGATAAATGGAACCATGCTTCATCCGTAAAGAAACTTAAGTTCAGTATTTCGTCATCTCTCAAGCTCTTGTTTAACCATTGGCAATATTCTAAATGCTTTTGAAAATCTAAAGGTTGTTGCATAACCGTTGTAAGGATGAAAATGTAATTAACCTTTGACTGCGTTATGGCATGTACCCCAAGAAATGTTTTGGTTTTAAGATTCTTTTATTTTATTGCTTAAACCTACAAGTCAATCATGTTTTGTATAATGCAGACACTACAATGCTCATGAAAACGACTAACAATTCTTCGAATGTGTCGACATAAACATCATCATCTAATTCGATGTTCTGAAAGTGATTTCGATATTCTTCAACACATAATCGTATTGAATACTTCCGGTTTCCATCTACATAGTTTGGTCGTTTCTGAAATAAGCTTCCAAAATAAACTTGCCTTATTCGACAGTAAAACCTAAAAAAATTATTTACGAAAAAGGCATAAAATACACGAATTAACTTACCTTGAAGGTGCTGGTTAATTTATTAATGAGTTTTGAAAAAAACAATTTTATTGTAATACAAATGTAGATAAAGGAATAATTGAAAAATCAAAAATCTATGTACGTTTATGAAATGTCAATCGAAGTTGGAATAAATATTTGTGCCTAACTTCACCAGAAACTAACGAGCCCTGAAGAATCTAACGGTGAAAGATTTTGACTGAAACAGACGAAACAATAAAGATTAACGACATGGCCCTGTCAGTCTTGGAAAGTTAATTTTCTACCAACAATTGGTTGCAACAGTTACGTGCCATTCCTTGCACCCTTTATACGAAAGGTAGTTTTTAGCTGTCAGCGCGAAGGTATAAGTAGTCGTTGTGATGGTGGTAGTAAGATATCGTCTTACCAACCGTGAGACTGAACACTGTAGAAGGAATCACGGCCCAAATCGGCGGATAAAAAGTCCTTGGGGATAAATAGGCAGTATATGCCTTTAAAAAAACACAATCGACCAAGCTGTCCAAGACTTCAACCGATTTGCATATACAAGGCAAGCTTTTAAAAGCACGTTTTGGAGACGTTTTAGTCAATTTTCGTCAAATCTCATCCGTTGTATATGAACGTGGCCAATATTTTTGATCATTTCACCTTTGCTGGATGTCGTTTATTCATCACATTTTAAAATAGAAATTTATTAAAATTAATAAACATCTTTAAATATAGAAAATAGGTCAATAAATTTGTATAAAACGATTTAGGAATCTATTTGCCACGTTGGACTGGAAAAGTTCTAATGGACATATACCTATACAGATAATGAATGATGAGGCAATGTTATGCTACAATTTGACTTTTACTCCAGCACATACCTAACTATTTAATAAACTGACTAGCACAAAAAATATATGAAATTTGATAGTTAAGTACCTTCATTACACTTTTGGTTAACTTTTGGTTAACCGATCCTATATTTTAATATACTATAGTACAAATTTTATGCTCTCCTTATTTATTCATTTCAAATGTTAGTAAATACCTTAGAATTCGCATTAACGTGTAAGTAAACAAGTTTAATGTAGTTAACGATGTAGTTACAAGCAACATTATCGCGATATTATTTCTTTCAAACCAACGCTTTAGAAATAAATGTTCTCTATACGAACCAACAATACTGAATAGATAAGATTGTATCTATCTACGCAGTACGGATATATTCATATTACACAAAACAATATTATAAATGATACCACACAACACAAACTTTTCAAAAGAAGTTCATCTAGAACCCTTATTTCTAATTTTTAATTTTGAATAATTATCAACAATAATTTTGTTATATGAAACTGACTTTGTTATTGCATATTGTATTTCATTTGCAAAACTTTTAAAACTTTAATAGTGAACCAATAGAGCCCTTTACATTATTCAACTTAATGCAATTGTGATAAAAATATGTACAAAATGAATAGGTATGTTTAATAAATATTAATCTTAATTTTAATCTTGCTTTGTAAAAGAAGTGCTCCCGTGTTTTTTTAACAAAACCCACGTTTATGCATAGTTAAACGCATAGAACATATTTGTTTTATATTATTTTGTACATAACTCCACAATATATTTTTCCAAATTATACAAACAAAATAACCCGTAAAACCCTAAAATGATTATTAGTTTATTAAATACATAAATAAAAAGTTTACCTCGAGTAGGATTTGAGTCTACAACCTGTACTTTGCTAGAGTACCACACTAACCAACTGTGCTATTGAGAAGCAAGTCCCAATCGATGTAAATTTTATTTTATGTATGTAGAACTGATGTAAAATCCAAATATAATGAGATTATAATCAAATTATTTATATTAATGGAATGCGAGCATGCAATATCCCAAGGATTCACACATACCAAAGCAACATGACTAATATTAAATTATAAGTTTTGGTATGAACGTGTAACAAACCCATTTTGAGTTGTATTAAAATATACCGTAATGTATGTTCTTCGTTCATTTAGTTGTAAAAATAAGAAAAAGTTTTAATTATTGAATTATAGGTATGTGGTAGGCAACTTAATTTGCATTTTGGTGTAACTTAAGTGTATATACTTCTTTAGGGTTTATACTCCCACTTCTTTAAATTATGTTATTTCTGCTCATATTTTCGCGCAACGCGTCGTCATCCAACTTCATGAGCGTCCATTTTTCACATCTTGTGGTACGCTGTTTGATGCAGGAATCCATTTTTGGGTTTCCACCTAAATTTTGTGAAAAGTGCCATTGATTTAACGGTAAGAAATAGTTAACTGGTTTTATACTAAAATTAAAACATTTATTTTTGCAGGCACTTTCATTTTTTACTTTGAAACTTTAATTTTACCACTTTTAAGTACGCATTTAATTTTACTTTTACGTACGATTTCATTTTATGATTGCGTTTTGCTTTTAATACAGATCTAAATGTAGATCCCAATTTTTATCTGAATTTCGAGAGAATGCAATACACATTGGATTCAAAATTCTTGAAGAGCAATTTATAAGAAATAAAATTCCATTTTGGTAAGGTTTACAACGTAAAGCATTGTTATTTCGAGATATTGTGCAATATTGGTGCAAAGATGAAATCACCTTTGGTTTACATTTCCGTAATCGTTTAGATACCAGAGGTTATTAAAAAGTTTGTGTACAAAAATTTTACGAACAGGTATTTATATCCATAATTTAGTAATTTAAGGCTATTACAATTAGTTTTTAAGATATATTTTATACAATTATAAATTTATTTTTTTATTTTTACATTTTGGTACATATGTAAATATCGGTTTAGTTATTCCGAGCATAATTAAAAAATAACTTGGCATCCGAGATCATTTTATTAGTGTTACATTGCATTTTTATTATTTATGTTAAGTGGAAATAACCAAGCATAAATTCGTGGTAATTAAGCAAATCAAAAGATTGAATCGGCCCACTTTAAACTACCGACTGGTACAAAGGCATTATTTTTGGTGAACGGGTTGATCTCGAGTTAGTTAACGATTTGTTTTGAGAACATTTAACACCCATTAACTTATTAAATTTTTAAACCTCTTCAACCACATCATTATAAACGAATAAGTTCAAACGTAAATATGTAACTAAAATTAATAATAACGTAAAACTTATTGTTTTGGATAAATTTTCAATTCAGTTTAAAATTAATTTTTTTTGTAGGAAGCGCCTTTAGTACTATTTTAATTACTGTGGATGTTGAGTTTTAGTTGTGATGGGTAAGACAAATAAGCTATAGAGCTCCATTATCCGTGAACACTTTCTTAAGCTCATTCACTTTATTTTTAAATACAGTGAAGTTATAAGAATGTTATATTAAAAATGAGTTCATGTAAGGAGGAAATGGTAAATAAAACATTCATTTTTGGTGCAGGTAAAGAAACTGTTTATGAGCAACAAGAGTTTTGCCTTATTAACCAAAAAATATTTACGCTTTAAAATCGGGGTTGCTTCTTCCTGAAACTAATTGTTAAACGCTCGAACGCCAACTAGTTTTTAAATATGGACTAAACAAGTAAAGCATTATACAATAAAGCTAAAAGAAAATTTCTACAATAACAAATTTTATTACACAACCTATATTTAATTATAGACTGCAATACCTTAAAGTTAATGTTAGTAACGTTTTAACCTAATGAATAATTACTATTGTGAGTAATTAATGGAATCAGAATACCTTATTCTTGGTTACACTGTAGATAACGAAACGGCTAGACGGTGGGCCAGCATTTTGGAAATGCTGCGTAATATTACTTCAGGGATGAAATAAATCTGGATATGTATGCTTAATAATTCCCAAATGAATAAATTTACAGCACTGAGAGGTTTTAGAATTCCACTTCCCATTAATGCAGGTGATTATTTCATTCTTGATTAATTGTAATCAGTAGAGGTGTTGTTAAAGTCAAAAATAAAAGGTAAACGTGAGAGTAAAAAAAAAGTACTTGAAAAAGCAAACGTCTCAAACTTTTATATAATAGTTTAAAATAACTTACCACACCAATTATATAGCAGTTTTTAGAAAAAAATAACAAAGCAATAATGGATGCTACATTCGCCTTCTTAACTCAACCAAAAACGACGCTCCCAGAAGGTCTTTGCGCATGAACATGTCTGAAGTTGAATCTGTAAACGAAATACGTACGAGTTCCAATTAAATAATTAAAAAGATGTTTTTATGCAACTAGATATGCAACACACGCTGCAAGAAATGCACGTTAAATTGTCTACATAGAGGTGAATTATTAACAACACGTTCGAAGTTTGTTACAAGGTTTTGGGAAATAAACTGGATTTACACGTGAAAGGTATATATGAAAATATTTCTAAACCTTACAACCATATGACTTTCAAAACTTTCATGAAAGATTTTTTTCAATTCATATGAGTAATATAGCTAATGGGTCATCTGCGTACCGTAAAGAGCGACTTAGCACATTTTAGTTCAGCGTTACGAACGGGACACTATTCCTTCATATGAAATTTTAACAAAATTTTTACGCTTGGAATATATTCTTAGATCAATTCGTGAAAAACTCTTTTGTGAAATTAGTACGCATAGCTTCAGATAGAGATCAATAGACATCCAGATGTTAACTAAAAAAATCCAAAGTCGCTCGCTCCTATAAAATACCTATAAAACAATTGAAGCATTTGCAACTTTATTTAATTATTGTTAGATACGCGCACGTCCTCAAGCACACACGCACATGCACACGTACACACGCACACACGCACACACGCACACACGCACACATGCACACAC
This sequence comes from Vesta saturnalis, assembly GCA_036346205.1. Taxonomy (NCBI): domain Eukaryota; kingdom Metazoa; phylum Arthropoda; class Insecta; order Coleoptera; family Lampyridae; genus Vesta; species Vesta saturnalis. The sequence continues at coordinate 4,672,674 of JARFJB010002109.1, forward strand.
GCGCACACACACTCACGCACACACGCACACACGCACACACGCACACACGCACACACACACACACAACACACATTTCCTTATAAAGTTGATCGTTATTCAGATACAGAAAAATTAGATGAACACAATAAGAACTTATTTTTCGAAAGATTACGCACGCAAACATGCACACACGCACGCACATACGCACCTACCCACACAAGCACATGCGTACGTGCACGAACATGACATTCACACGATTACGCACACGCATGCGCAAACATACCCACACACACATACATGCGCACACATGCACACACGCACGCACATGCACGCACGCACTTACGCACGTACGCACGCTCGGACGCACGCACACATGAACTTACGCTCGCAAGCACGCAGGCATGCACACACACACACGCGCATACACGCATGCACACATACACACACAAGTATAGTGAAGACTTTCTACAGTTGTATTCGGAAAATTTTTGTGTTAATAGCTGTTGTATGCAAGTTCATGTTTGGCCGATAACGTCTTAAGTCAATGGTTGTTGTCGATTTGCAATTTTCTGATGACCCAAAAGTGGCAGTGAATGACAATTTTGCTATTTAGTCAACTTGTTATTAGTAACCTATCTTGATTAATGCCAAATTTATTTCATCTTACCACGTGTGGTTACATTTGGCTTAGAATTTTTTTCAGGTACATTAACATTTGGGTATGGTATATACGGTATTAAGAAACACCTTTCCGTGAGTATTACTATTGTTACGATGGCTTTATACAGAACTGGTCGATTGTACGAGACTAACATTTGTTGGCACACGTTCCCCGTCATACATACGCACACATGCACACACGCACACACACGCACACACGCAAACACGCACTCACACACGAACACACGCACGCACGCACACACGCACACACGCACACACGCACACACGCACACACGACACACGCACACACGACACACGCACACACGCACACACGCACACACGACACACGCACACACCACACGCACACACACACGCACACACGCACACACGCACACACGCACACGCACACACGCACACACGACACACGCACACACGACACACACACACACACACACACACAACACACATTTCCTTATAAAGTTGATCGTTATTCAGATACAGAAAAATAGATGAACACAATAAGAATTTATTTGTCGAAAGATTACCCACGCAAACATGCACACACGCACGCACATACGCACCTACCCACACAAGCACATGCGAACGTGCACGAACACAACATTCACACGAATACGCACAAGCATGCGCAAACATACCCACACACACACACATACATACGCACACACGCACACGCGCACACACGCACACATGCACACACGCACACACGCACACACGCACACACGCACACACGCACACACGCACACACGCACACACGCACACACGCACACACGCACACACGCACATACGCACCCATACACACACATGCGTACACGAGCAAATACGCATGCCACAATTTAACACATGTTTAAGACCTATAGGTACGCATTTCTATATCTTTGAAATATACAGCTGTTTCATAAATATTTTATAAAAACTAAAATCTAATCCTAATAATCTTTCTTTTACGAGGTTGGATTTTTTTCAAAATCTAATTAGGAGAAATGAAATGAACTTTAGTACACAATTTCAAGTACGTACGTATTATGGTTCTGAAGTGGTTCTGGATATGAACATACATACACACACACAATCACCCTCCTACGCACACACGCGTTCATTTACCCACCCACACACGCTCCCACATGCACGCGCACATGTACACGTTCCACGCAGGAATAACACACCGCGCACGCGCACACCCGAGCGCACAGGTAGGTCTTTTTACGGTTGTATTCGTAATATTTTGTAACAATATCTGTTATATGTGAGTTCATGTTTGGCTGATAACATCCCGATTTAATGGTTGTAATTGTTTTGCAATGATGACCGAAAAGTGGCAATGTGAATTAGCTGTTAAAATTTTGCTAATTAGTGAACGCTTTTGCGTATTATTTCATCTTATCACGTGTGGTTAAAGTGGGCTAGATTTTTTCGGTGCTGAAAAAAGCGTTTGAAGAAATGTAATTATAATGTTGTTACGTAAAACTGTTTAAGAAGATTGCTTATATCACTGTGAGTTTTTGTAGCGCGTTTCGGTCTATCTAAAGTAGATATTGTTCCACCAGTTTGTTAGTGAATAGTGTTGTCCATGTATCATTTGTTGAAGATTTATCTGGATTATTTGGTTCTTTTGAGAAGTGTTTGTTTGTATTCAAAGAAGAGGATCGAATTTTATGGCGATTATAGTTAATGAGTGGTTCAGATTACTTGTGGCATTCTTAAGTAAATTTTGGTGGGATATGTTGAGTTTTTGTTTTGATATTGACGATTTTAATGGTAGGTGGTTAGATATGACGCAATGAAGTTATTATAGAGCGGAGTAAGAGACTTTTTTAGTTTAGTTAGTTTCATGTGAGAGTTCTGAGTATTACTATTGGGTTTTGTCTTACCGCGCCCCTACGTTATATTAATATCGCGTGCAGTTTTAAGTTTTTTTGGTCCAGGGTCACTTTTACTTATCTGTTATTCATAAAAATAAGTATAGACTATGCTATATTTTTGAAAAGCTCTTGGCAAGGGGAAAAAGATTTCAAAAAATATATAGGGTGTTCCATTAAAAAAAAGTAGGTTTTGTCAATATCTCAAAAACGGTGACCTCTAAAGAAAATCTGAGTACGCCACTGGATTCTACGTAAAAAAATCTACAAATATCAGTTTTTACTTTTTTAATATGTCTGACAATAACAGAGTTACAGGGGATGACTGAAAATGGAATTTTTCCAAAATCACCCTGTAGCACACAAACTAAGATGGCTATGGCAAATTTGATTAGTGCATCTTTGGTTTCATTAAAAAATGCACGGTGTCGCGAAAACCGCAAGATTCTAACCTAAAAAAATAAGCGAGATACCCGTAAAACATACGAAAATGGGACAACCTGTACAGTTCGGGTTAAATGTTCTATAGAAATTAATGATGTCTAAATGTGATTTAATCTGTTTAATAGTTATGGGTGCAGGATTTGGAATGATAGTTTTTGTTTTCTGTGATTATTTATACCCAACATATCTCCTACTACACGTGTAAATGTAAAGTTTATTAAACTTTCAAATGTAGTTGAGGGCGTTAGTTGATTCATGCTGTAATTCTATTTTAAATTCATTATCACAATTGCTTGGTTTTGTATTAATATTTTCATTATTACTACTGACTTTACACTCCTATTATACGTAAGCGAACTTTTTCTCCTCTTTAACAGTGGGCACTCTTGATGAAATCCAAGGACTAGATGATTTTTCTGTTATATTAGTTTTCAAAAGTTTATCCATTTCGTTATTTATAAATTATTTATTAATATGCTCAAAAGTTGAATAGCGTTATTATCCCAAATCTTCAAAGCTAAAGTTTCCTTTAATCCAAGTTGGATTAGCTACGTGAAATTCAAATGTATTCTTATTAGGTTTGTTGTTGCTTATTTAAAAGTTTTTCCACTGATTCTATTTATTATACCTAGAATGCGGTATAAGTACGAGTATTTTGATATTTGATACATATACTTCGATTTCTCTTTTAGCATTTTCAGGACAACTAGTATATACTTTCGTAAGAAATCATACAAAGATGGTAAGGAATTCCTTGTTTATAATTTGCATACTTTATGTCACATACAGAATGATGTATGCTTGGTTTTTTAGATAATTTTTCATAATTCCCATTTGAGAATTTCCTAGCTTACTTAAATAAGTTCGTGAAGTCGCCTACTAAGCTCTTACAACCAACGAATAAAGGTACACTTTTATGGAAAACTTAGATGCTCGACTTTGCAGTTGTCTTACATTATTGAGCACTCGATTTTACAGTTTAAGAAGTTAGGTTTAAATAATTTCACACTATATGATTAAAGGGCTTAAATTCAAGTGCATACTATTATTGAGTTCTGATTATAATATATTCATAATTGGTAAAAGATTTCTGTTTCTGTCCTTTCTATCATTAACCTATAAAATTATGTATTACATCTCTATAGTTTCAAATGTAAACCATAAATTGGAATTGTGGCAGGCTACAGATGTATATGCCAAATGTATGGGGTTTCCATAAAGTATATTAAATGAGAATTCCCCTAATGTAAATACGAGTTGGATGTCTTTACCTGTTATTCCTCCCCTTCATGTTCATGTTGATTTTAAGTAACATCCCTCAGTTTACTTTTTCTAAGCTGCAAATTTTTACACTACAGTTCCTCGGAAGTGGTTATACGTTTATTTTAAGAAGGAACATATTTTAATTAAGGCAGTGAATGTATACATGTGAATGTTAAATAAAATGTATTACAAGTACATTAAATGAAAATTCTGGTTAAATGTGGATACCAGTTAGGACAACTTTAACTATTATTCTCTTGTATTCCATGTATATTTTATTTTTAGTATCAATTATGTGCCTTATGGAGTAGTACGCCTATTATTATTTTGAAACATTTAGCATATTTCATTTTCATTTTCAATCAAGAGTCGTAATGATTGTAAGTATTTACATTGTTGGTTGGTTTATATTATGATTATGGATCTGTTGGTATATTTTAGTTTGTTAAATTGTTAATTTTAGATCAACTGGTTTGTGTGCATACTCATATACTCGTAGAAGTGCATTGTTTTGCAATTTTAAAGTAGACTTTGCGTTTACGAATGTAAACATTGCCACGTGTGTTTTTT